>JANJGK010000041.1:3434429-3471012 GCA_039081455.1 Macrobrachium rosenbergii
GATAGAAATCATCAACACACAATCACGTGTGGAACAGAAATAAATTTCTGACTCACGTCGGGATCGAACCCAGGTCTCTCAGGTGGAAAGCAAGGGCGTTACCCACTGGGCCATACAAGCAGTTAGCTTGCCCAGGTAATTCCTTGGGTGCAGTTGCTCTCAGGTTCCGACTTCTTTTAGACTTGTATGGCCCAGTGGGTAACGCCCTTGCTTTCCACCTGAGAGACCTGGGTTCGATCCCCTTTTACCTTCTGGTGTGCAAATAAACAAACAAACAAATATTTCAGAGTTTTAGTATTAAACTAGATCGTCCGTGACTGGTTGAGTCACTTTTATATTTACTACATTTTTAACAAAAGGTCCATATCCATACTCATATCCATACCATACCAATACCCATATTCATACCATACCCATACCAATACCTATATCTGTAACATACCGATACCTATATGTATCCATAACATACCCATACCTATATGTATCCATACCATACCCATACCCATACCCATACCCAAATCCATTCCATACCCATACCCATATCCATAACATACTCATGCCCATACCTATACCATACCTATACCATACCTATACCGATACCCATCCCAGTACCATACTCATACCATACCCATACTGATGCCTATACGAACATTCACACTCATACTCATACCCACACCATATCTATAACATACCCATACCCATATCTGTTCCATACGCATACTCATGCCCATACCAGTACCCATATCTATTTCATACCCATACCCATGTCTGTATCTTACCCATAACCATACCCATGACCATACCCATACCCAAACCCATACCCATACCCATACCATACCCATACCCATACCAAAATCCATTTCATATCCATACCTTTACCCTTATCTGTACTATACCCACACTTATACCCATACCCATACCCAAACCCATACCAAAGCTCATGCCCATACCCATATCCATACCATGCCCATTCCCTTATCAATGCCATACCATTTCCATACCCATACCTACATCTGTACCATACCAATACCCACTGCTAAATTAATCCTACTAATAATAGTCCGCAAGTCTACAGCAGTACCAGGCTGCTCACGGGAAGCGGGAGGGGGAATGGGAGAAGGGGGAGTATGAGGTGAGGAGGAGGGAAGGGAGAAGGGGGAGGGAAGGGGAGTGAAAAGTGAAGGGGAGGGGAGGGAAGAGTGAAAGGGAGGGGAGGGAAGAGTGAAGGGGAGGGAAGGGAGAAGTGAAGGGAGTGAAGGGGAGAGGGAAGAGGGTGGGGAAGGGGGAAGGGAGGGAAGGGAAAGGTGGAAGGAGAGGGGAAGGGAAGGAGAGGGGAGGGGACGGAAGAGGGAAGGGGAATGGGAGGGTGAGTGAGAGGGGAGGTGGAAGGGGATGGAAGAGTGAAGGGGGAAGGGGATAGGGGAGAGGATGGGGAAGTGGAGGGGAAGGGGGGGAGAGGGGAAGGGAAGGTGGAGGAAAGTGGGGAAATGAGTGGGAGGCGAGGAATGAGGGGAGGGGAGGGGAATAGAAGAGGGAAGTGGAATGGAATAGTGAAGGTGAGGGGATGGGAGGAAAGATGGAAGGTGAGTGGAAAGGGGAGGAGGAAGGGAGAGGGGGAAGGGCAATGGAAGGGAGAAGGAGGGAAGGGGAAGGGGGATGAAAGAGGGAAGAGGAATGGAGAGGGAAGATGGAAGGAGAGGAGGAGGACACAGCTAAATTAACACTTCATCTTGTGTTCAAGGAGGGGAGGGAAATGGTAGGGGAAGGGGGATAGGGGATGAGGAGGAAGAGGGAAGGGAAGGGGGAAGGGGATGGAAGAGGGAAAGGGAGGGGGAGGGAAGGGGAGGACGCAGCTAAATTAACACTTGATCCTGTGCTCCAGTGTGCAAACAAACAAACATACAAACATTTCAGATTTCAGTATTATATAATTTAGATAGATAATTGAGAGTACGTCAGCCAGCTTCTCCTAAATCCATTTGCTATTCACACACATTAAGAAACCGGCATCTCTTGTAATTTTGTGAGCAGTCCATACCTGAGCATCAGGAAATTTGAATTTTGGGGCTAATTTGAATGGCCCACTGTACCTTTGAAATTCATTATTTCAACAAACAAACCCCGAAAGGCACCCCTCCAGAAGACAAGCTTTCAGAAAAATGAAGTTTCATGGCTGTATCTTTTACCGTTATTGCTCTACAGGTATGTTAGGATTCTCACCCGCCCACCCCCTACCACATCCCCTGAACGCCAAAATTCGATATCTGGATCTCCAGAACGGCTTAACGGATTTCAATGGAATTTGTCATGATTAGAGACCTTAGTGGGAAACCTCTAAAGCCAGGGTTTCATCCCGTTCGGTTGAATATTTCTAGAGTTATAAAGGGTCAAAATCGGGGTTTTTGTGTTCTTTGGGTTGCTGGGCTTTACTAACAGCCAACTACCGTGGCGGTTGGTTTGTGTTGTTTTAATCTGGCATTTAATTCCTTACTGGTCTGACCTAAGTAAAATAAATCACAATTCATGCAAGGAACTTTATATACAATATTGCTATCTTTTCCGAAGCTATTTTTATAAGCATGTTTTTTATATTATTATTTATATGTGAAGGATACATTTGTATTAAACAATTTTAAAAAAGTTTTTATAGCTTTAAATCCAGTAAAATGTGGCAAACAAAGGGTGTTTGAGGACACTAGTTTTTTTCTTTCGGATTTTTCATAAAATGTCTTTATAGCTTTATTTAACAAATATCCATACTGTGGATTTCTTCTTAGTTTTCTGATGTTTTTGAATTCTTGTTCTAAAAACTCAGGTGTGTGTGTGTGAGGCAAGGTTCGAAGAAACATAGATGAAAAAACTGACATTTTGATATTTATATGATGTCCTGAATAATAGTTTACATAAGTCAAATTATTTGCCTTTTTACTATGAATACTAAATTTACAATTAAAAGGTTCCCTTTTCATATAAATGTCCAAAAAACGGTAAACATTCATCTTTCTCTAACTCGAGTGTAAATTTAATGGAAGGGACGTGATCATTTAGTTGAGCCAACATATTATTTACATCAAAATCCTTGGTATGATGGATAAAATATCATCAACATAACGGTACCATGTTGCGGGAAAATGGAAAATCTCGGAGATGTAAAGGAGTTAAAAAAATTTCATATATAAATTTGAAAGAACAGGTGAAAGTGGATTTACCATTGCTATACCAAATGTTTGTTCAAAAAAATTCCAGTCGAAAATAAATCTACAATCTCACATATGCATTATCTCATTAATTCTAGGACCTGGTTAATTGTCAATGGCAAATCAATTTTACGCAATTCATCTTCAAGGTATTCCAATGCTGAGTCAGTGGGCACTTTAGTAACTCGGTATTAGAATACCTTTGAAAAAAACGTATTATTACCATTAATATTCATATGTTTCACTGATATTGCCTAGTCTACATTCAATCAAGAGCAGACATTTTTCTTTTCATTTTATATAGCACCCTATTAAAATGAGTGGGGAGAAGAGGAGTCTGGTGTAATGGAATCTCTCTCTCTCTCTCTCTCTCTCTCTCTCTCTCTCTCTCTCTCTCTCTCTCTCTCTCTCTCTCTCTCTCTCTCTCTCTCTCTCTCTCTCTCACACATTTTTCGTATGCATTCACAAAAGCGATAGAAAGATGGGAATATATATTTTCCATTTTATTTGTATATTATACATGTGCAGACACGCTTGTACAATACTTATGTTATTTAAATAACATACATTTGAAGATGAAATCTCTCTCTCTCTCTCTCTCTCTCTCTCTCTCTCTCTCTCTCTCTCTCTCTCTCTCTCTCTCTCTCTTCGCATGGATTCATATATGTGATTTAATTAAAGCGATATATATTTTCCGTACTTTCGTATAATAAACGTGTAAGCACGCTTGCAGAACACTAATGCTTATCTATTAAAATGCATTCGAAGATGAATCACCACATTTCAGTGCGATTTTATATATGAACAGACACTAATAATTATCCAGTGTGGAAAGTGGATGTGTAATTATTTTCTTTAACACCATTAGTTATTCTTTTCTTGACAGTATTTATGTATGCTAAAAAATGGTCAATATAATCTATATATTTCGAGGTCTGGCAGTTTACTCTCCAGAACAGAAATTCTTTTATGAGTGACCTAAGTTGACTTAAAATTTTCACACGCATATGTTTTATCCGTATCATAGTTGTACATACTGACATATCTTTGGCTTCATTTCTCGCAACAGATTGTCTTTTCTTCTTATTATCTATTTGTTTGAATAAAAATTTCCATATTCAGTTCTTACCTCCTTTGAATTTTTTTAAAACAGTCTTGTATAAAGAACACAGTATATTCCCGACGATAGCATTGCACATGATAGACAAATTCACCACTAAAAAGCAACACTTAATTGATTATATATATATATATATATATATATATAGATATATATATATATATATATATATATATATATATATATATATATATATATATATATATATATATATATATATATATATATATATATATATATATATATATATATATATATATATATGTGTGTGTGTGTGTGTGTGTGTGTGTGTGTGTGTGAGTGAGTGTGTTTGTGTGTGTGTGTGTGTTTGAGACGAGAAAGAATTTTTCTTCCATGCTGATCTGCATGTCGGAGGAGGCAAAAGGCAGAGAGAGAGAGAAATGACACAGTGATCACCGCTGTTCATATTCCACCTGCTGGATCCAATATGAGCCACCTGTGCAGGGAACGTCCGCAACAATCAAGCACTTAATAGACCTACACAGCAGATTCATCAGCTGAGGACCGAACACTGCTACACACTGTCCCGTTTTTATCCTGTGTGTCTTCTCGCGTTTACTGCATTTTAAGTCTTCTCTTTTTCAGTGTTTTTTCACTTCATCTAGCCAGCACTGCCTTGGTTTCCTTTCCTCCTCTTCTAAACACTTATGAATTTTGAGAGGTTTTTACAAACCTAGTAAAGTGTTACATAAAACTGTTGTCCTTACTTCTATGGCAACTTTTTTGTGCCTCCTAAGATTTTCTTGCCCTTTCAGTTCCTTAACCTAGAATATTGTATCTCGTTAGCCATTATTTATTCAGGAAACAATGAAGGACTTAAGAGTCCCAGTGATTTACTATGGGAGCCTTCACGGATTCCTTGACAAAGGTCTAGGGTTAGTCATGTTAAAATTTATGAAACAAATTTTTTTAACCATAAATGTTTTATTTAGGTATAGGCTGCACTGTAACTCATTCTGTTCAGTGTTTTTAAAGAATTTAAAGGTGACTGTCATAAGAAATTTGTCCTTTGTTATTCTCGGCAATTCTAATAAGCCTAGACTTAATCAATACTATCCCTTGCGGCTGACTTCCGTTTTTAGTTTTTTGTAAAAGAAAACTATTGTGCCGGCTTTGTCTGTCCGCCTGCACTTTATTCTGTCCGCCTTCAGATCTTAAAAACTACTGAGGCTAGAGGGTTGCAAATTAGTATGTTGATCATCCACCCTCCATTCATCAAACATACCAAATTGCAGCCCTCTAGCCTCGGTAGTTTTGATTTTATTTAAGGTTAAAGTTAGCCATAATCATGCTTCTGGCAACGATATAGGATAGGCCACCACCGGCCCCGGTTAAAGTTTCATGGGCCACGGCTCATACAGAATTATATAGATCTATTTTCGTTGGCCTTGATTATATGTTGTAGCAGGTGTACAGAAAACTCGATGGTGCCGAAGACACTTCGGAGCATTTTTACTTGTATATATATATATATATATATATATATATATATATATATATATATATATATATATATATATATATATATATATATATATATATATATATATATATATATATATATATATATATATATATATATATATATATAATATATATATATATATATATATATATATATATATATATATATATATATATATATATATATATATATATATATATGTATATATATATATGTATATATATATATATATATATATATATATATATATATATATATATATATATATATATATATATATATATATATATATATATATATATATATATATATATATATATATATATATGAAAATAAGAAGGCCCATAAAACACTATTTAAACGTTGAAACCATATATTTCGGGCACTTGTTTCTGTGCCCCTGTTCACTGGTAGAATATGGACAGGTGGAAAGTTACAATGGTATATATACAAAAACATGAAGGTGTGGCCTTAGGCCTCCGATGTTAAGGAGGTGGCGTTTCTTAAGAGGGAGGAGATTGACCAAATTCCCTAGTGGTTTTTGGCCTCATTAGCTCCCGTTTGGCGATGGATCTGGCGGTCGCGTTTCTTGGGTCATCTTCTTCAAAAGGGGTCCGAGGATTAAGGTGTCAATGGCGTCCAATTTCCAATGTCCTCCTGACAGGTTCATATTGTTGGTTTGATTGATGATAGCAGATTCCAGCATCTTTCTTTTGTACGGACAGCTACTCTTGAAAACCAACTCCGCCCCACTCCAGTTAATGACATGCCCTGTATTTCTAATATGTAGGAAAATTCCCGAACTCTCCGAAGCGTAACGTACATATTAGAAATACAGGGCATGTCATTAACTGGAGTGGGGCGGAGTTGGTTTTCAAGAGTAGCTGTCCGTACAAAAGAAAGATGCTGGAATCTGCTATCATCAATCAAACCAACAATATGAACCTGTCAGGAGGACATTGGAAATCGGACGCCATTGACACCTTAATCCTCAGACCCCTTTTGAAGAAGATGACCCAAGAAACGCGACCGCCAGATCCATCGCCAAACGGGAGCTAATGAGGCCAAAAACCACTAGGGAATTTGGTCAATCTCCTCCTTCTTAAGAAACGCCACCTCCTTAACATCGGAGGCCTAAGGCCACACCTTCATGTTTTTGTATATATACCATTGTAACTTTCCACCTGTCCATATTCTACCAGTGAACAGGGGCACAGAAACAAGTGCCCGAAATATATGGTTTCAACGTTTAAATAGTGTTTTATGGGCCTTCTTATTTTCATATTACACTGTAGTATTACAGGAAAAGACATTCATATATATATATATATATATATATATATATATATATATATATATATATATATATATATATATATATATATATATATATATATATATATATATATATATATATATATATATATATATATATATATATATATATATATATATATATATATATATATATATATATATATATATATATATATATATATATATATATATATATATATATATATATATATATATATATATATATATATATATATATATATATATATATATATATATATATATATATATATATATATATATATATATATATATATATATATATATATATATATATATATATATATATATATATATATATATATATATATATATATATATATATATATACTGCTGACATGATTGACCCTCCTGTGAGGAGTATGGTGAAACATTCAGGTCCTGAAATGTCATAGCCGTTACTTTTTCTTTGAAATTTAGTATGACGTTACTAACTTTAACAGAAGCTCAGTCATCACTGGAATATGATGCAGAATCATTAAGCTAGTGTTACATAGGCGATACTGTCGTAAATATATCTGACGATTTCTTTTTCGAATTTTCTTTGTCACAGGAAAAAAAGTGTCTGATTCTGTGAAAATACTTAGCATTTTTTTGGGAAGCTTTTTATCTGTACAAAGACGATGGTGCTGGTGAAGTTTATTTTAAATCTTTACTCTAGATTCAGTGGAATACCTTTTCCGGTCTGGACAGCAAGAAATTACCGGGATCCTTATTTCTAGACGTGAAAGTCGAAGTATTGGCTCCTATTCATTACGAAAGAAACTTAAGATTTACACCATTGGCGAAGTCATCATGCTGGGCACAGTTCATAAGCTCTATTGCAACAGGGTACACCCTTAACAAGCTAGAAGTTTTTTTTCATTATCTGTAAACCTTTAGATGGCTTTCATGACAACATTATTGTTACTGAAGATCATAAAAATCAAGAGGTTCACTTTGAAATCCTTTGTGCCTCAGCTTTGCTATTTTTGAATGCATGGTTATTCAAGTATGCAAATACTTTTCGTAGTTGGGCTAACTCTTCATTCATTTGTATTCTCTGATTCTCTCGTTCTTCTATTAAGTGATTAAGTTTCTATTTGCCCGAGCCTTATCCAGAACGTTATGGTCTTCAAATCTTGTAACGATTATTACTGAGTGAAAAATTATGATTTTTACTTAACTTTATCAGAAATCGGATAGTGCTAGGGCGTCACCCATAGGCGATGTGCAGGGGCCTCGCCTGCCCCCTGTGATGAATGGGCAAGGGCTACTGGGTAGTGGGCACCCCCAGTTAAAGAAGCGAGTCCAAAAAATGAGAAGAAGAGTGAGGAGAAGGAAGATGGTGGTAACTTTGAGAGTTGAAACTTTGAACGTGGGGACGATAACTGGAAAGGGAAGAGAAATAGCGAATCTGATGGAAAGAAGAAGGATAAGCATCTTGTGTGTGTAGGGGACTAGATGGAGGGGAAATAAATTGAGAGAGTTGGGATTTGGATATAAATTGCTATATAGTGGAAATAAAAATAAGGAAAGTAGAAATGGAGTGAGAAAAATTCGGTCAAAAAACTTAAAAGACAACATAATAAGCATGAAAAGGACAAGTGACATAGGAATAGTTGTGAAACTGTACCTAGATGGAAAATTGTCAACATCGTTAGTGCTCATGCCCCCTCAAGCAGGATGTGACGAAGTTGAGAAAGTGGCATTTTGGAAAGAAATGGACGACAGTTGAGTGAAATACCAGCAAAAGAGAGATCAATTATTGGTGGTGACATGAATGGACATGTAGGATTAGGAGGGACCAGAGAGGGTACCGAGAGGATGCATGGTGGCTGGGGAGTTGGAGAAAGAAATGACGAGGGAAAGAGAGTTGTGGGCTTTGCAGTGTTATTTGATTTGGCTATTGTCAACATCTGCTTTCAAAAGATTGAAAATCATTACATCACAAACAAGAGTGGAGCAAGAGAAGCCAAACTGACTTCCTCATATACAGAAGATCCCATCTAAGAGAGGTGAGAAATTGTAAAATTTTAAATGGAGAGTGTGTTGCAGCACAGCACAGGGTATTGGTAATGGACTTGGAAATAAAGAACACAGTAAAAGGTAGGCCTGCACATGAGGAAGTGAAAGAGGTGGTGAAAGACAAAAAAGATACATAAAAAAGATATGGGAAAAGTATGGACAGCAAGAGGATAATGAGAGGTACCAAGACATAAGAAACAAGTAAAGAAGACAGTTACACAAGAAAAGGAAAGAGCATTACATGACATGTACAAAGACCTGGAAACACCTGAGGGGGAGAGAAAAATTCACAGAATTGCAGTGTTGAGGGACAAGAACACCAAAGACTACTCCCATATAAAACAAGTTAAGGATGGGAATGGAGTGCTTTTATGCAACAAGGATAAGATAAAGAAGAGGTGGAAAGAATATTATGAACACCTGTTAAATAAAGAAAATCCTAGAAAATTCTTTGAAGATGGATTCCAGAACCTTGGTATGACACACTATTAGCAAGAAGGAAGTAAAAAAGGCATTAAAGAAGATAAAAAAAAGTGGTAAAGCAATAGGATCAGATGGAATTCCTGCAGAGGTGTGGAAGAGCCTGGGAGAAGAAGGAATATATATGGTGTGGGACCTAGCAAAGAAAATGTACAGCCAGGAAAAGATATCAAAAGAATGGAGAGAAAGCTTTATTGTGCCTGTCTATAAAGAGAAAGGTGACATCCAGGACTGTGCAAACTACAGAGGAATAAAGTTAATGTCTCACACAATTAAAATTTGGGAAAGAATAATGGATCAAAGAATTAGAGAAGAAACATCTGTAGGTGAAGAACAGTATGGTTTCATTCCAGGAAGAGGAACAACAGATACATAGGGCATGGGCCAGGGGTCGAAACCCCACCCCCCTTCCCCCCTGGGGGATTTTCAGAGTCTAGTATTTTTAGATAGGGTACACATCACCATTCATGAATTTGCTTGGCTGCAGTTGAATCATCGGTGGGTAAGTGTACCAGCTCATGTCAAAGTTGGAGGTGCATTGCTTGTTTCAAACCAACATTTTAGGGTTAGAAGAAATATAAATAGCCATATCTTTTTTAATTCTTATAACAGGAATGTAAATTACATACCAAAATGACCTGCTGGATATCCTCTTTCTAACATGCAATTTCTTAATTTCAGGTGGTCAGCATGAATTGCTCTGATGACAGCCAAGAATAAAAAAAAAACGTTAGATGAAAAGCCTCTTAGACTGTCAAAATTAAAAAGGAAGAAAGAAAAAGCAAGTGACTTAGTGTGCATCATACATTATTCTCTTGTATCAGACAAAAAAGTCAGCCCATTGTCTGAAACTAGCTTTAAGACAATAACAGACACTGTTCAGCCTTGACAGTCTGCGGAAAATGACAATGATAGGCTAGATAACATTTGTGCTGGTGTTCCAACAGTTTTCAATAAACGTTGCCATGGTATCCCTCAATGGTGTTATAAGACTTTCACCAATACCTCTAGACTTCATAAACATAAACATTCAGAGGGTGTCGAAGACGAATGTACACCCGGAGGCACAGCATCTAGACCGAAACAGTGTAAACCTGCAGAAGCAGAGGTAGGTCGCCCTTTCCTCCCTGACAATGAATGTGTAATTTGCCTTTGTAGGAGGAAGAAAAAATGTGGCCAAGAAGAGCGCCTAGTAAAATGTATGACGGAGACAGCCGAAAAGTCTATGAAACATGGTGCAGAAGAAAAAACTACATGAACCTCATCCATAGACTGCAGGATGTTGATTTGTGTGCTCAAGAGGCTTATTATCATGAATCCTGCCAGAGGGATTTTACACGCAGTGATGATTGTCATCCCCACAGAAAAAGTGAAGACTACCCGTCAAATGTGAAACTGCAGGCTGCTCATGATACAGCTTTTTCTCATCTGGCAAACTATGTGAATAAAAGCATTATTGAGGACTTAAATGTTGAGCATATAACAATGCTTCGAGAACACTACCTCCACTTCATACTTGAACATTATCAGGATTTTTACAATCCAGAGTACAAAACTTACAAACTGAAATCCAGGTTGATCAAATGCTTTGGTAATGAAATTCAGTTCAGGCAACCAAACTACAAAAGTGACCTTGTATATTCTCCAGGGGTTAAGAAGGGTCTGGCCATTGAGTCTGCTTTTGAAATTGCTGTCTCTGAGTCTAAAAAGTTAGAAGAGTCTGCTTTAATCTTAAGATGAGAGATTATGACGTCTCACAAACAGTCCCAAGAAATACCCTGGCCCCCCTCTGCAAGTTGTTATTGAAAACTAACTGTGCCCACCTCAGAGTGTTCTAGATTTGATGAGTCACTTGCTTGGCAAGAAAAGTCACAAAAGTCTAGCGGACGTTCTAGTGCTAGAAAGCAGAGGTTAATTATGTCACTTGCAAATGATCTTTGCTATGCAGTAACAGGTGGAAAAGTGGATGATGCCAAAGCACTTCCTCCTCAGCATGACCTTGCGACATATTACTGGTAGTGTAGTCATAGTCACCATTATCAGTCGCTTCGGTCACTGTGCATCATACTCCAGAGTGCTTGAGTTGGAAAGTGCAATATGCAGAAAAACTGACTTGAGAAACTCTTTGATCCCACCCACAATTGACGCAGACACTAACATAGTCACACACCTTTGTTGGGACAACTTTGATCTACTGGAGGAAACTCCCTCCAGCAGTGGAACCACCCACAATACTCATGGTATTACCATACAAGAAATAAGCAGTGATTGTACCAAATTAAAAAAATCTGGAAACCATGCCTAGGACAAAGCAGCATTCTGTCACAGTGACACAAACAAATGTGGAACCCTGCTTTTTGAAAAGTAAAAAGCCAGAACCAAACTTACCGCTATCATGCACCCAAGTGCCTGAATCTCAAGTAGAGCTTGCAGCAAAGTCTTTGGATATGTTCTAGGTGTTTGCAAGAGCACTACTTCAGGAATATGGTTGCCAACAAACTATGCCTCCATGGGCTGCCTGGGTCTCCCTTACTGGAATAAAAGCACAAACTAATGGTAACAAACAATCAACAGTTGACTTTCTTGCACCCATCTTTGCTTCAGTAAATGAGTATGACACTGTCCAGCACATTCTGAGGCTGTCTCAGTCTGCATGAAGGGAGATTGGGCAGATGTACATTATTGTGACTTTTGACTTGGTAGTTGTAATGGAAACATATACCATAGTGTGGGAAAAGTCAGAATCCTTCAAGGATGTCATTGTCAGAGTTGGTGGTTTTCATCCACTTTCTTCCTACATGGGTGCACTTGGAAAGAGTATTAGGGGGGGTGGACTTGAGGAAATTCTCACAGAATCTGGAATATGTGCCAGTGGTTCAATAGAGAAAGTAATGCCTGGAAAACACTACAACAGAGCACTGCATGTCCACAAGTTGGTCTTCAAGGCTTTAGAACGCCTTCTGCTGCAAGCCTTCGAATCTAGGCATCCCGATGTCCATAACGAAGAAGCAAATGTCCTTCTGATGATGCTTTCTGAGACACCTTGCAAGGAAAACTTGAAAAGGGCACAGGAAAATCCTAGTTGCATGGCTCTCTTGTCAAAGTTCACAGAGTTCCAAGAGGTAGCCCGTCATGGCGAACTGGGTAAGAGTCTGTCATGGAGAACTGGGTAAGACTGCTGTGTACTGGATGAACTACATGGGTAGTGTGTGGCACATACCGCAATTCCAATGGGCAACAAAGGAGAACTGCTTTGACATTCACCTTACAAGTCTTTAAAATATGTGCCCCTTGTTCTTCAGCTATGACCATCAAAACTATGCCAGATTTGCTACTGTGTATTTATTCTCAATGCTGAACCTTTCAGAAACTCACCCTGGTGCCGATGAACTTCTGAGGCAAAATGGATTCAATGTTAGTAGGTCTGATGTTCCATCATCAAGAAAAGCGGTAGACATTACCATTGAGTAACTGATCAACAAACATGCAAAATCTGATGGTGGAATAGTGGGTTCTAGTAGGAACCAGTCAGCTTACTACAGATGGTCTGTGACTCATCATATAAGGGCAGATTACTATCAAGCTACACTGGAATTACTTGACATGGACAGTCAGGAAAGTTCCTCACACAAGGACCTACGCCCATCCAATATTAGTCAAAGTGAAAAAGAAGTCAAGAAAGTTATGCATGCCATATAGAATTTCATTAACCCATTTGAAATAGACTTCAAAGAGGTACTCTACTGCTTATCTTCCGGTGCCCCTATTCCAAGTGCAGTTGAAGATCTCTTTCAAGCCAACAAAGTTGGAAAAGAAGCATACATGACATTCATTAAAGAAAGATTGGTTGAAAACACAAAGAACTTCCATGACCCTATAAAAAAGCAAACCCTCAAAACATTTTCAAACATGGCTAAGTCAGTGAAAGTAACTGGAAAGTCCAAAAAGACTAGACAGATAACTACAGAACGAAATGTGTTTGCCCAACTGTTGTTACTTTCAATGAAGCACAAATTCAGTATGGCAAAAGTACTCAGCTATCCCTTAATACCAGTTTCTGTATCAATGGTGACATTTGATGGTGTGCCTGCTAAAACAGATAATTCAGCATTGATGCATGCCATCAAACAGGACTTCATGGTTGAACAACCCAAGGAAACCAATTACATTATTGATGGAAATGCGTTGTTACAATCTCTGGCGACTCTTCCTCAGGCATTCAGACTGCTGGCAAGAAGTGTGTTTTCATTGCTCCCCAGGGAGAAGTGAGTAGACTTTATAACTGATTCGTACTTGGAGCAATCCATCAAGTCGATTGAAACACATAGGAAGGGAACCTTAAAGGCTCACCTAATCAAAGGACCCAACACCAAGGTGCCAAGAGACTGGAAATCGTTCATGTTAAATGATAGAAATAAAGAGCAGCTGATTGAATTCCTTTTCAAGGAATGGACAACAGACATTTTTGCAGGAAAGCTGCAGGGCCGGGATATTTTCTATGTACATGGAGAGAGCTGCACCAGACTCCACAGTTGAGATGGCAGAATGGGAGATAGACTTGTTCTCTGATCAAGAGGAGGCAGATACAAGAATAATACTGCACCTTCTGCACATTCCCAAAGAGACCCAGGAAGATGTTCCAATCGTAGTCAGATCCCCTGACACTGATGTATTCGTGTTACTTGCACATTTCTCCCATCGGATAAGGCAGAGGGTCCTATTTGATACTGGAGTAGGTAACAAAAGGTGCCTCACTGAAGTACAGAAAGTGTCAGCATCCCTAGGAGAGGACATGTGTGCTGCATTACCAGCATTACATGCCTTCAGTGGCAGTGATTCTACAAGTGCTTTTGTGGGAAAAGGAAAGCAGATTCCATTGAAAACACCAAAAGAACACTTGGAGTTCTTTGAAGTTTTCAATGCACTTGGGCGATCACCTGAAATGCCCAGCCACATCTTTGACAGTTTGGAACACTTTGTCTGCCTTCTCTACCAGAAACCCACACCAACCACTAACATCAACACTCTTCGCTACTTAAAGTTTGCACAACATTTCAAAGCAAAGAATGGGAAACCTCTTTCCAGTCATAACGGCAGACATGAGCGTCCTCCCACCTTGTAGAGACTCATTGAGACAGCATGTCAAGAGATCCAACTACCAGGCCCTTATTTGGTATTGAGCGGATCAGGCAATGCAGCATGTTCCTCAACCTGATAACCATGGTTGGGAAATAGAAGATGGACGCTTGACAATCAAATGGACTGATGGGGATTTGATGCCTCAGGAATTAACTGATATTCTGGTTGAACAACCAGATCAGGAGGACCAGGATGATAGCGAAGATGATGAGATGGAGAATATGTATGACGTGATCTTTGAGGAGGATGAGGAAGATGATGAGGAGGAGGAAAGGGAAGACCAGGACGAGGAGGAGGAGGAGGGTTAATGACAGTGGTGTTTGACACAGGATGGAGGTGGACTAGCAAACTTTTAGGCATGGAGGAATAAATTGTATAAATGCATAAATATTGATAAGTATCCATTAGAACAGTTTTACACCATGACCGGCTAAACATGCTTTACAGTACCTTTAAGAATGAGAGAAAGAAAGTATTTTTGGCCATTCTACTTATATCAATATAACTGTAAACCATTTTTTTCTCAGTATAAATCATGAAAAACTGTTTAATATGCCTCAATTTCTGTATTTTTAAAATGTAGATAACATTGCAAAATGCATTCACTTTTCTTGACCTTTTTAACCTCTGGTGACCTGCTTCTTGGGCTAATTTGCATTTTGTTGATTTTAATTGAAAGAGGATATCAAGCCAATTATTTTGAGCCATAATTTGTCCTCTGATTAGAAATAATGAAGTGTTTGAGATTTATATTTCTCCTACCCCTAAAATTCAAGGTTCAAAATATACAAATACACCCCTGACTTTGAAATGACTCCATACCCTTATCCACTGCTAATCTGAGTGCAGACAAGCAGATTCATAAATGGCACACCTAGGGGTATCCAAAAATACTAGTGACCGAAAATCCCCAAGGTTGGGGAGGGGGGGGATACGGTAGCCTTTGGCCTAACAGTGTTTGCCCTCTGACAGATGATGGAAAAACACTGGGAAAAGCAGAAAGGACTGCACATAGTATCCATAGATCTGGAAAAGGCATGCAATAGAGTACCACGCCAAGAGGTTTGGAGGTGCATGCAAGTAAAGGGAACATTAGAGAAATACGTGAGGTTGGTCTAAGATATGTATGAAGGAGCAAAAATGCAGATTGGGAGCAGTGTTAGGTTAACTGAATGGATGCCAGTAAGAGTTGGTTTACATCAAGGATCTGCTTGAAATCCATATCTATTTGACCTGATATTGGATGTGCTATCTCAAGGAGTAAGAGGTCAATCCCCCTGGAGCATGTTGTTTGCTGATAACATCGTGTTATGCAGCACCAACAGAGGGGTAGTGGAGTCAAAACTAGTGCAATGGAGGAGGTACTGGAAGACAGAAGTTTAAAGGTCAGTAAGAAGAAGACTGAATAGCTAAGTTTTAATGAAGATCAAGACTCCGAGATTAGTATGGAAGGGACAAGGTTGAAATGAGTAGAAAAATTTAAGTATCTTGGTTCAACAGTAGCTGATGATGGAAATTTGGATGTAGAAATAACACACAGAATGGAAGACGGATGGAAAAATTGGAGAAAGATGTCAGGTGTCTTGTGCGACCACAGAATCAATATAAAAGTTAAAGAAAGAATGCATAAGACAGTAGTGCGAACGGCTTTGATGTATGGAGTAGAAACATGGCAGGTAAAGGGAGTGCAAGAGAAGAAAATTGGATGCAGTAGAGATAAAATGCTCAAGTAATGTGTGGAGTAACAGAAATGGACAGGATCAAAATTGAAGGAATGGAATAAGAGGAACTACTAAAGTCGTAGAACTATCAAAGAAGACTCAGTAAAGAAGACTGCAGTGGTATGGTCATGTGATGAGAAGGGAAGAGACATATGTAGGGAGGAGAGTGATGCAGATGGAGGTGCCTGGTGGGAGAGCAAGAGGAAGACCGAGGGGAAGGTGGATGGATGTAGTTAGAGAAGATCTGAGAGACCAACAATCGTCAGAGGACGATGTGTTTGACCGAGCCAGGTGGAGGAAAGCTGTCAGAAACATCGACCCCACATAGAAGTGGGAAAAGATGCAGAGAAAGAAGAAGCCATAATTTTAATATATTGATTAGAAAATATAGCATTGAAATTCAATTAATTTTCTTACTCATATTGACATCTATATATATATATATATATATATATATATATATATATATATATATATATATATATATATATATATATATATATATATATATATATATATATATATAAATATAACTAATCACGAAAATATGAAAAGTGATGAATATATAAATAAAGATAAAATCCACGAAGGAAAGGGAAACACTGGTGTGCAACACTCCAGTGCTTCCTTTTAATTAGTGGATTTTATCTTGATTTATATATCTTTATATATATATATATATATATATATATATATATATATATATATATATATATATATATATATATATATATATATATATATATACTGTATATATATATTGATGTCAATATGAGTAAGAAATTAATTGAATTTTAATGCTGTATTTTCTAGTCAATATATTAAAATTCAGTAAAATTCATAATTTTTTACTTAATAATCATTACAGGATTTGCAGACCATAACATGTAATAAAAGAACGAGAGAAGCAAAAAATACAAATGAATAAAGAGTTAGCTCCACAACGAGATATTGCTAAAGGCCGCCGGCAAAATGAAATGTTGCTTTTATATACGTGTTGCCTTTTCCTGAATGCCCCTTTGATAGCTACTATGAAGCTTACAGCTACATGACCTGTTTATATATATATATATATATATATATATATATATATATATATATATATATATATATATATATATATATATATATATATATATATATATGTGTGTGTGTGTGTGTGCATATATATATATATATATATATATATATATATATATATATATATATATATATATATATATATATATATATATATATATATATATATATATATATATATATATATATATATATATATATATATATATATATATGTATATATATGTGTGTGTGTGTGTGCATATATATATATATATATATATATATATATATATATATATATATATATATATATATATATATATATATATATATATATATATATATATCTATCTATATATATATATATATATATATATATATATATATATATATATATATATATATATATATATATATATATATATATATATATATATATATATACCTGTTACCGGTAACGTGTGGATCTGAAGAGAAAAACAAACTTGTCTAAATCACTGTGAATGTGGAGGCATTTATACTGGATGCACTTACACAAACTTGTCATTCATATTTTTCTTACGCACTCACTGCCATTTCTTACATATTAAGACCATTCCTTTCCTGTAATTCTCCAGCGCTTTGCAAGTTTTTTTTTCTTTGTTTTCTGTTATAATCATTCCGAGTTATACAAACCTCGCCACCGTACGCTTTTGCAATATCTCCCCATAAATAGAATGCCTTCATGTGCTTTGATCTATCACTTTAATTAGTAAGAGAAATTTGGGAGAGAAACCCCTTTTCATCACGAGCGAACGATGTTATTTTACCATTTAGATATTGAAAGATTGTTCTCAGCTCTCTATAAACAGATCTTCTGCCATACGATTTTTCTATCAATTGTTCCTTTTATAAGTCATTCTAGTGTTATATTTTCATTTTTTGTGTCCAGTAGACTTAGATCTATAAGAGCGTATCCACCTTTTTAAGGATGACCTGGTTAGATGGATGCAGTTTTATCGTAATAAAACTACATTTTCTCTCAATTTAATTGGTAGACGACGCAGGGCTCTCCTTGTCTTCTGGTCTTGGAGCTTCACTAATTTTCATTTGGTAGGGTGCTCTTTTTTGTTGGCTGGAAGTAAGTGAGGAGATTTGTTATTAGTGCACTGCGTCCTACGACGATTCTTTATTTCCGCTCTCCCAACCTTTTCTTTGTGGCTTTAGTCGTGGTGAAGCTGTTTATGAATAATGGAACATTTTTCACCCGGGTCTGTGTCATCTTTTTCTTGGCGTATCAAGAATTTACCACTTTCTTCCTTTATCCTCATCTCGATGTTATCATCAGAGTTCTTGTTTGTTAAATTTAGATAAACAAAGTTAAGCTCGTGGTGTGTATATCGCCACTTGAGTGAGAATGCCTCTCATGAGAGAGGAGGCGCCTATACGTCTCCTGCACAGATAACGGCATCCAATCCTGCAGACTGTTTGGAAATGGACTGACTAGTGGCTACTGATCTGTCATTACGTCAAGGAAGGGACAGGGCCATTGGTTTCCGATGAGGAATGTAAGACTGATTGTTTGATGATAATTCCAACAAGACATTTAAGTTTATTTTTGCCTTTTGTTTGCGGGATATTATCGGTAATGTGCCTCAGTGTAATCAAAATGACTGCACTTGCACATATTATAAATGCACACACTATAAATAGATATATGTGGACATTCTCAATGTTGGGGAGGATATTTGCTGATGAATGGTATTTTCTCCAAATCATCCTCTCTCTTGCGTCTTGTTTTGGGAACCTCATAAACGTCTTCCACCTACGGGCTTCAAAAATTAATGAGGCGTTAGGTCTCTGCATCATTCATCTAATAATCTGTCTCTGAATTTGTTGATCTATTGAAATTTGATGATTACGGCCAAATTTTATCGATGGACATTTGAAAGTCTGCTAATATTGCATTGACAAAAGCAACTTAAATAGTGCTTCATAGAATACATCAGCTGCTTATGAACCCCGTACCCCCTCTCTATGACCCTTGAGGATATCCTGAAATGTGTAATTTCGGCCAGATGGAGTAGCGATATGAACACACTCGATTGTATTATTCACCAACTTGTACATAAAAATCATCGATGACTCATATATTGTATATATAAGTCATCGAATAATTGAATAATTGTTATTTCATATAAGAAAAACCTTTCAAAAGTAAATTGAACGAGCTTATGAACTATATGGACATAAAATTTCTTATCATACCAGGGAAGGTGTGTAACAAGATTCTGAGTAAGAAGGTGAGACAGGTGGCATAATAATCAATGAGGGAAGAAAATTTCAGGTTTATGGAAGAAAAGAGAATTTTTAATCAAGCATTCATTATAAATCACTTATGTGAGAAATTTTAAAGTAAAAAGATAAACTTTATATGATAATCATGAACCTAGTAAAGGTATTAGGATAAATTTATCAGGAAGCAAAATAGACTGTGCTGAGAAGATGCGGTCAGGTGATTAGTCACAAAGTAGGATAGAAAATCCTTTTGATGGAAACTCAAAATATTTGTGGTACATAAAAAGGAGATTGACTGACTTGATGTAAAAATGCTTAGAGACAATGGTGCGATCTCTCTCTATTCATTTTTTTATGTTTAGGGACTGTGTGACGCAGGATTTCAGAAACAAGACAGTTAACAAAAGTGCAAAGCTGTGTGGTAATATAATTAGTTTTGAATGGAAAATGAAGCCTCATGCTTAGAAATGATAGTTAAAGGGGATAGTACAGTGCAAGAACTTGACAGGGTTTGTAAGAGGATAATGTTGAGAGAAAAAATGAGGTAAATTGAAGTTAAAAGGCTAAATGGAAAAGAAGAAGATGAAGCAATAAATCTTAATTGTGAATGATGGAAGAATGGGAACGTTTGACTGGTGAAGGAGGGAAATTTGTAAGATATATGCAAACTATTAAGAGGCCATCTGTAACTTCAATGGAAGCAAAAAATAAAATGTTGGCCAACACCTGTTGAGGGAATGAAATGCTGTTCTTGAATACGTATGAAAGAAACAACGTTGAGAATGTTGATATTAATTGTTTACATAATCTACATTGCATAAGAACTGAGGGGATGAGAGATACAGAGGCGGTAGAAAAGTTGTTAGATTAGTGGAAACTATAAATGGTAGTGTTGCATGAAGGTTTCATTATTTAGAATGAAAGGAAAAAATAAAATGGCTAAAAGAATTTAAAGGTTCAAAGCAGTAGACAGGCTGAGGATAGGTAGACCTAGGAGTACAGGACTGGAAAGGAAGGATTTTAATATCCGGGACGTGAGAGAGTGTACACAAAATAAAGGTGAATGGTAGTGTCTGAAATACGGTTTAACGCACTACTAACAACTCTATTGTCAGTGCAGGCAGCATTTGGCGCTCTGGGATGTTTTTCTGCGCAAAACATTCACCCACGACTCAGCATTTAAAGCGTAAATGTATTGTAATCTTTTCAGTACCTCGCTTGTGAGAACCGCCACAATACTAAAATACCCAAGAGAGAGAGAGAGAGAGAGAGAGAGAGAGAGAGAGAGAGACCCAAGATGAATCTTGCTGGAGGATACATATTTGTACGATTTCTCCATAAAGCCAATGTATCTCTGGTGACCTAAGCAGTTATTTATGTGCTTTATTCGACAAACATATCTGCAACCCCGGTAGAGTAACTCGCTAAGAACTTGTGGACTAATATTTTTAATTATGACTAATTATATATATATATATATATATATATATATATATATATATATATATATATATATATATATATATATATATATATATATATATATATATATATATATATATATATATATATACTAGCCGTCCAAGCCAGTGCTGCCTGGGATAACTCTGAAAGACAACTAATAAACTTTCTCTCTCTCTCTCTTTCTTCTCCCTAACACCCACTCTACTTTCTCTCTCACTTCTTCTCCCTCCCACTCTCACTTCCTTTCCCTCTCACTCTTTCTTTCTCTCACTCTCTCCCCCATCTCTCTCTCTTTCTCTCTTAAACCTTCCATGTCTCTTTTCCTCTTTCTTCTCCCTAACACCCTCTCTACAATCTCTCTCACTTTCCCTCTCACTCTCTCTCTCTCTCTCTCTCTCTCTGTCCCCCCCCTTTCCCAACCCCCACCCCCTTTGGTGCCATTGATATCTTACCCCCACAGTATTCTTTTCCAGATAGTAAGTCATATGTATACCAAAATTAGGTATGATAAATTCGTGAAGTTACTAAGTCTACGGGCAGAACCAGCCCCGCTTCAAGGAAGCCTTTCCCACCACTACCCACTTTGGTGCCCTTTAGTTCTAGTGATGTTTTACCACCATAGTGCTGGTAACTGAATTTTGCCCATTAAAATCGTCAGGGTCAGTACCTTCCTTTGCTAAGCCTCTTCAGAATACTTAACTTAATCTTTTTATGACTTGTACTGTCCAAGGAACTCTTTTCCCCCATAGACACCTCTCTTCTCGCTAGCCATATGCATGGCCTGCAGCGGGATTTAACGAGTCACCCTCAACACTCAGGCCACCTGAATTGCTTGGGACGATGGACACCAGCAGGAATCCGAGGTCTGATAAGAACAACCCCAGGACAATGAGGGGGTTGAGAGCAGACCACCAACTGAGCTGGCACCAAGCCACCAAGCTAACCTTACCCTTGAGCCGAGGTTCACCCTTTGTCTGACCCATTGCTTGCCATCCCGAGTATGACCTTAATGTGCCATGTATAGAGGTCACCCTCGACTGAGAGACCATTTACTCTACAACCGAGGGTCTTTGCTTAAGGAACTAAGGTACTGTGTAGTGAAGAGTGTTTTGTCAGTTATCTTGTACTTTATTTCACTTTCCACTTCTTACATTTTACTGGACTTCGAATCTTGTCAGTAATCATTCATCTGTGTTAAGAATAATTAACTGAACTTATGTGATGTCAATTCCTTGAGCCTTCAGCAATTCTCTTGGTAATACTTGACTATGTGTGTAGACTTACCCACTGACTGTGTTCCTTTCTTATGAATTACAGAAAGGGTGTGATATTCACAGTAGAATCATGTATCCACTGTGACCTACTTCCATATACCAAGTCCTCCTTTAGTGTTAATTCATTATAATTTAAATCTGTATTGAATGGCACTCATAATTCTGTCTATTGTTTAGATTTAACCTGACAAGTGCCAAGAGCCTAGTGTAAATTGGATATATCAACATTACACAATTATAGAAAGTTGTCCTTGGGTCGAGTGTACGACGATACTTTTTAATCATATTTCAGACACATGCCATCGTTTCAAAAGATGGTATACCAGCTGGGGACTTAAACACCTTCTCGGCATAGGCAAACACTTCATTCGCATAATTCTGATTCCCGAAATTGCTTGTAATGAATTCAGACCCAGAATTTCTCTCCTGAAACCTTCCATTAATTGAAAACTCATTTGTATAGATTACTTTGAATTATGTCGTGTTGGTCCCCTGCCTCCCCACCAAGGTAAGAACTGCAGTTGCAACCAGCAGCTGTAAGAATATATATATATATATATATATATATATATATATATATATATATATATATATATATATATATATATATATATATATATATATATATATATATATATATATAGTGCGGCATAAGTAACGCCCTTTGTTTAAGTTGAACAAAATTAAAGCCTTTTTGATTATCCTTTATTTTTTCGAACATGAATGTATTGTCACAGGTTGATAGATTAATATAATATATAAACAAAATTAATATAATGCTTATTCGGTTTAATAATGCGGCATAAGTAACGGCCGTTTTAATTTTATATATTATAATGTATATTTTCTTTATTATTTTCTTTAATTCATTGCTAAATCTTAATTTTTCAGATATTTTATACAACCATGAGATTAACAAAGGAACAGAGAGTAAAAGTAATTCAATTGTACTATCAAAACAATAAAAATGGTGCTGAAACTGCAAGATTGTTTCAGCTGAATTTAACATCTCAAGGGTGGAAAGCCGAAATATCATTTGAACTGAACATTATTAAACCGAATAAGCATGATATTAATTTTGTTAATATATTATATTAATCTAATAACATGTGGCAATACATTCATGTTCGAAAAAATAAAAGATAATCAAAAAGGCTTTAATTTTGTTCCACTTAAACAAAGGACGTTACTTATGACGCACTCTGTATATATATATATATATATATATATATATATATATATATATATATATATATATATATATATATATATATATATATATATATATACTTACAACTGAATTAGGAAAATAGGGAACGTGATGAATATATAAATAAAGGCAATGCCACGAAGGAAAGAGAAACGATGGAGTAGACCTAGCACCACTGTCATTTCTCTTTCCTTTGTGGCATTTGCTTTACCTATATATATATATATATATATATATATATATATATATATATATATATATATATATATATATATATATATATATATATATATATATATATATATATATATATATATATATATATATATATATACACACAGCATATATTCGCTCTATTTCTATTCTCGCTCTTAAAATAAATATACTAGAACGATTAGCTCTAAACTCGCAAGTCCCTTGCAGACCTAAACACAAAAGACGATCTTCTCCCAAATCACCTTTAATAAAAAACAGTCTTTAGAGTTGACTCTAGTATTTATTGTCTCAACTTTTTTTGTCTGCTCTAGTGGCAGCTTCCTCTTTCCTTACATACTTCCTGAATGCAGTGTTTATGTTACTGGAGTTTTCCTGGTCACGTCTCTTATCTTGATGCTAAATGTTTTTCACCCAACTTATGTAAATTAGCCGTTATTACCCACGATGGTATTTTGGTTCATTTTACAGATATGTTGACCGTAATAAATATATTGTTTTTTGTCTCTTTTATTGTCAAAGAATTAGAAATCTAAATATCTTTCTGTGCTTTTGCTTGTTTTCTGAAAAAAAAAAAATCTTCAATGCTTTAACTTGAGTACATATTTTATTCATCTATATTTTTAGCTGCCAGTTGCAAAATAAGGAAGTTTTTTTTTTATTTTTGTGCTACGCTTAACTTGAGTAACTGACTTGAATTACATTTTTCATTGAAATACAATTTGCAACGTCTCACCTACTTGAATGTTTTCACTTTCAGTATTAATTCCTTTGTCTTTTAATATACATGTGTTTTGATAATTATATGGTTCACTTAAACATTCTCTCAAATTCGAATGTGAAAAGAATTATACAGAGACTGGATCTGTTCCCATGATCTTAATTTAACGTTAACATGTGTCTTTTTACAAGTGAGTTTTATCTGAGGTAAATTGGTTCTTTCTGCTTTGCAGTAAATTTATCAGTATCAAGAGTAATCTCATTTTCGTATTATCACTGCATAAGAACAGTAATCCAGAATCTCTCTACGGAAATTATGCTTGCTTTTCGCAACTGCTGAAATTGTCGTCACTAAGGAAATGACCGCCAAGTACGAATCCGCACAAGACGAAATTTACAACGATAAGTATGAATCATGTTTAGAGGATTTCTGCAATAAAAGATAAAGTCTTTTATATATCAGACATAGCGCTATTGCAGTCCAGAAAGAAATTCTGGAATACTCCGATGTGTTATGTGCAAGTTCGCAAACAAGCGTTCTCGCAAGTGAAGACTACTACTGTATTCTGACTAGTTTAGTTCATTATGTTGCCTTAAACATAATAACTTATTAGACAACGTAAAAAAATTGTGATGGGTCTTAACACAAGTGTGCAAACGGGGTCATCTGACCATGAGTAAAATATGCGGCCTCTGTAGCATTAACGCTTCTAAATTATGATCAACTAACCCGTCATTACAGTGTGACAACTTCAGGAGATGAATCTTCTAAGTTGATATTCCAGAACCCTATAGAGTTAGAGTGGAGAGCCTGGCGATTTTTATTATCACAGGACATAATTATCACAAATTTAATCAACAAATCTGAAAACTTATGTATCAAACTGCCCACAACTTAGGGTTTATTTGTTTTCACTCTTTAGCATATCACTTCCCTCGTCGTTTTGAAAGATCTGGCTATTGTGGATATTTCTTTGGTACAACTGCTGAAGAACCCTCACACCTCTGACCTATATAACTGTTTTTGGAAAATATCTTTGACGCCTTAACACTTAATTCTCAATGCAGAATCACCTGTGAAGCATATCCAGACCAAAGTCATTGGACATTTCCATGATATATCATTATACCTGACTATAATACCATTTTTATTAAGTTTTGGTGGAATGTTTACTAAAAACCAGTACCCTTTCATTATTAAATTTTACATAGAATACTGCTTTATAGCTATCACTGGGCAAAAAACATGTATACAATGAGATATCCTTAGGTATTATCTTCCATAGCGACATCAGTAATGACATGAATTACACCGATAGCAGGCTGCCAAAACATTGCGATATCTAAACATTTAACATTTATTAAGGTAATTTTTGTATTGACTGGAAACTATAATTAGTATTTCTAAATGAAAAATAAATAAAATGAATTACTCAATCACCCACCTGCCACTCTTAGAGCCACCTGAATAAAATAAAAGAAGGTCAATGCAGCGATTTCGCTAAACAATTTAAGGACAAAAGACGATAAGCAGTTATCATAAGGCATACAATCAGCTTACACACACACACACACACACACACACATATATATATATATATATATATATATATATATATATATATATATATATATATATATATATATATATATATATATATATGTGTGTGTGTGTGTGTGTGTGTGTGTGTGTGTGTGTGTGTGTATGTATGTATGTATGTATGTGTGTGTGTTAAGGCCCTGTCAGCTCTGACAAGTGGTACTAACCTGGGATCGGTTGGTACCTGGTTGCTGGGCAGAGAAGTTCTCTCTCTCTCTCTCTCTCTCTCTCTCTCTCTCTCTCTCTCTCTCTCTCTCTCTCTCTCTCTCTCTCTCTCTCTCAGACTAAGTTCCTAATTCCAAAATGCATGGCAATCAAACCCCAGTTACAAAAATAAGCATGGTCGTTATGGAAACCCCAAAAATACGTAACCCCCAAATAATAAAAAATCTCCCAGTCACCAGAAGAACATAATAAGTGGGAACTAATTCCCATTTCTCAATCAACGTCTCCTAAATGTTCCACAATAACGCCAAGTCTCTTTCCAAGCAACTTTAAAAAGTCATGATCTTCAGCTCCTCTTATATGCCTAGATTGACTTATGGTTATCCATCCATTTCATCATCATTTTCCACTATGGCTATATTACACACATATCTGCAGATACATGTCCACCCCAATTAACCATGGTTCTATTGTAACATTTCTGTGCAAAAGAAAAGGAACCACCTCTGTTGAAAAAATCAAATGTCACCCAGATCATCAACAAACCGCAACACATCATATAAATGTTAGGCAATGGTACAAGAATAATCATAAAAAAAAAAAAAAAGTCTGTAAAGTTTAGTCATTTTTCTAAGTCTTCTACTCAGTCTCCAGCAAATGGGAATTCCAATTCACAGTGTGTCCAACACGTCCTTTTTGATTAACTTGCCACAACAGAGTAAGCACTCCATCACAAGCGTATTTGCACCAAGCGTTTTCGTAACGCACGAACTATCTAATGATTCCGTAACACCACCACAAATCCGATTAGAAACGGACAGAAAAGTTCCATGGAAACCTCCATCTTTGGACACGTGTTACTGTCTGTGGCCACAATCCGAACAATATTTAAGTCACCGATGATTTCTTGCTGACGCCCACAGGTGACTATACACTGAGCTCTGAATTAACAAACACATCCCCACTAGTGAGATTGCGCTGAATCCGAAAGAATTCCAAGCATCCACTTCTTGCCCTGTTTGACCTCTGCAAAACTGCGGTGTATTAATGTTTAATGGAGCATTATATATATATATATATATATATATATATATATATATATATATATATATATATATATATATATATATATATATATATATATATATATATATATATATATATATATATATATATATATATATATATATATATATATATATATATATATATATATATATATATATATATATATATATATATATATATATATATATATATATATATATATATATATATATATATATATATATTTATATATATATATATATATATATATATATATATATATATATATATATATATATATATATATATATATATATATATATATATATATATTTACGTTTTTCCGTGGTTTTAGTTTGAAATATGCTCTGTGAGACAGGTAGCAACAATTTAAGTTAATTTAGCCTTGTGATTCTGACTTCGTGGGTACGGGAAAACGTAAAAAAAGAGGAAAACAAAGGAGAATTTCATATGAGCTTAGGGCTCTTGTTACTGAGGGAAATATTACGTAAAACACGTGGGCAAATTTAAAGGAGTGTATTTACATAAATGATATCAGTACGGGAAAGAGGAACTCAAGTAGATTACTATCCTGAAGGAGATTCCTACGGGATTGAATGAAACTGGGGGATTCCAGACACGGTCCGAGAAGCTTCCACGAAATAGGATCCCTCTGAAATGAGAGATATGCACATTATACGCCAGTAATGAAAATAGACAAAAGAATAATGAATTCGAAGCTGCACTGAGGGTGCCAAAGGAGTAATAAAGAATTAATACTGCCGATGCAAGAGGCGCACGGACATTAGACAAGGGAGATTTCTGGCTTTCTCCTTAAGAAAATATTACGAGACAAAAGCGTGACTGAAATGGGGCTCTTCCAGGGCACTTTACCTTAGCAGATTTTTCGAGGGCGCGTAGAAGGCGGTGCGTGGATGACTTGCAATTTCCGAGGGCGAGTTTCTTCCACGTGGTGAGATGCAAGGGCTTCCGTAAAGGGGCAAGGCGATGGGGGACTCCTCGAAACTCCAAGCAATGGCGTGTGGGCTCGAGGAATACGGTCGAAGGACACGAGGAGAAGTATACTTTTGAAAGGGCCACGTGGTTAGGATGCAAGGGCATCGATGGGGCCAGGTGTTGAGGACGTCTTCACAAGTTCACTCCATATCTTCCAGCCCGCGTGTGTGTGAGACCTCGTGGGCTTTTGCCTTTTATCCCCTCCTATGGGGCAGGGGGGCGTCCATCACAGATGCTTTGACTCATTGCACCTGCTGCCCGCAGGGGAGGTTTTGGCCTGTAGGAGAAACGCCCAAGCCAGATTACTTTTGCCTCAAAGGAAAGATCTTTATCAAAAATGGGAGCGCCTTTAATCTTTTAACCCTTGTTTTTAAGTCGATAGACAGATGGTCTATCGATCGGCCGGCTGGCAGTAAATGAACAACCAACAACAACAAAGGAGGGGGGGGGAGGTAATTTGCTAGCGAATTCTTGCTAATCATAATACCTCCCCATACAAGATGATGTACATACCTCCTTCGGGTGTGTACATCGATATTCAAGAATGAGCGGCAAATGCTTTACGTTACTCTACATTCTGCCTTGCAATGAACTTTACTCCTAAGGGTTTTATGAAGCTGAGACATTACTTTTAATAACACATTGGGACAATTTTCGTTAACAGAACGCAAAGTGATTTAAACACTTGCAAAAGAATAATTACTTTAGATTTGGTTACCCACTGTAACTTTATAAAGTGACTCGAACAATTGTGAATTAATTAAGATTATAGGACCACGTATATGAGGCTATGGCCAACAAATGAAAAGAAATAGTTATTGTTCAAGAATTAAAATACACGGTTACTTAATTTTAGATAAAATGCATGCGGTTAGTACAATCGGCCTTGAAGAGGCTGTGTAAATGAAAAACAGCGTTTATTTTTGTAAATGACATCCCCTTTTACACGATACTGTAATGACTATACATATTCGCATTGATAATTTATCTTCGTTTTAACGTACTTGGCTCAGCTATCGTTCAACGCGAGCTGAGGGATGACCCACACACCGGGAATTTGACAGTCGTGTGCGGGCGAGAGTATTAGCGAGGTTTTAATTCGCTAACCTTAAACTACGCTAATTTTATGCGTCTACTGCCTACTCAATGTTATGACGGGCGAGCAGACAAAAGATGTGGGGTAGGACAAACAGCGATCTTGGAAGGAATGGAAGGGGGAAAAGGGATAATAATAACAAAAGGAAAATTACCAAGACGTTACGAAGGAAACTTGACCGCATATGAAAGGCGGGACACGTCCCTCAGAGCTTACAAAAAGGGGCATTTAAATCACAAGGGCAAGAGTTTATGACTCGCGATTCATTAGAATTAAAGATAAATAAATGACTAAAAGAAAGTAAATGATACTTGAAGAAGAACTAAGGGAAAAGAGTGAGGATTTTATTGTGTTAGGCGGGAATTTATCGTACTTTGCCTATAAATTACGGCCCGGACTATCACTTCAGTCCCAGGGCGAGGAAAGTGCACCCGAAGGGCGCGACTCCTTCAGGAGGGGCTGACACGCACGCCCGGTGCCAAGGTATGGGCGCAAGGGCATGCCACTTCTCACTCTGTTATTCTTAATGATTTATACATTGTGTGGGGAATGGTATCCCGTATTTAATTGCCTCTTGTGGTGATAATTTAAGGGAAGATTAATAGAAGGTGATAAGAGATAGAAGTTCCTGAGGAACGGAGGAAGATAGAGGAGGGCCTGACATCCCCTTCTGGATTAGGGGTGCCAAGACCTTCGAAAGATGAAATGGTGGCACAGGTGCCATGGGAGCTCTAGAGCTCTTTGTAAATTACCTGGAATGTCCCACGCCCGTGGTAATTTCGCCTCGAGTCTTTCTTAATGGGACAGTCGTCCTCGGCCGGGGAAGCGGAGGGCCCGCGACCGGAGGGCGGCACGGAGTACCACCTGGGCCTGCTGATGCGACAGCAGACGCAGGAGTGTTCCGTGCGGGCTCTACCATGATCCGTCGCGGCTCTTGTAGTTCATCGGCCAAGTGAGATATGGCAGAATCCTGACTTGCAATTGCGTCGGCGACGGGCTGAGGCAGAGAGGAGGCGGTCGGGGGTGGCGTGAGCGGCTCGCAGGTAACGATGACCAGCTCAGGCACGGGTTGCGAGGCCGCACCTGCAGGTGAGCTTCCGCGGTGGTCGGGAGGAACCGTCTCTCTGACCGACGCTGGTAGCGGTGCCAGGCCGGGGGGAGAGAGGGGGTCCTGAGTTGGATCCCGTGAATGGAGATCGGCGTAGCGCTCTGGCGCTGGCACTAGGGCAGAGTCAGGCGCTATCAGAGGTTTCTTGGGCTCGTCGGTCAGGACGGACGAAGCTTGGCCCTGCTCGGGGCATGCAAGTGGCACCGGCAGGAATTTAGCATCTCCTGAAGGGAGATTTGATTGGGGCCCTGGCACTGGCACTGAGGCAGGGCCGGGCACTGGAATTGGATCGGGAATCGATCGAGGGGGCCACTGTACATCGTACTCAGGTGGCACTGGTGGGGACTGCACGTCCTTCTGGTACCCAGGGGGCGCCAGTCTTGGCTGAGGGAGAAGCGGGGGAGGATTACTCGCGCCCGCGGAATGATTCGGGGAATGGGGACCCCTAGATTGTCGTGATTTCGGTGGGGACTGAAAGTCCTGTCCCAGGATGACGTCATAGCCTCCGGGGAGATGGCTTGCTACTGCAAGATTGCAAATTTTGGATTGGTGAGGTCTTGTGACTCTCAATTGTACCGTAGGGAGTATCATTTTAAATTGATTTATTCCCTCGATCGTGACGAGATTTCGTCTATTGACGATAGCTCCGTAGGGAACTCTGTCCCTTCGGATGAGGGAGATTTGTGCGCCCGAGTCCTCGAAAGCAGTGACTCGGCGCGCGGGCTCGCTACCTCGTGGAGGGGCCACGTATACAGGCCCTTCGGCGGGAGGGCCTAATGACTGGGGATCTGTGACGGCCAAGGCGACGGTGGGAGTATTTACTTTATTATTGCGTGGGCATTTTGCCCATGCGGGAGAATGGCCATAGACCTTGCACGCCGTGCAAAAGGTCTGGCTAAAGTCTTTCCGCGCTGCCCCTGTGGAGGGCGCAGGCGAGTTATTTGTCGGTTTTCCGGGAGAGAGAGGAGCCGGTTTCTTGTTCCGGCACTGTTCGGAGGAATGCCCCGTTTTCTTGCAATAATGGCAAGTCAGGGGCTTGCCCGAGTATCCAGCCTTAGGGGAATTTGTTCCTCCGAGGAGGGGCGGGGGATTTATTTTCCGCCCCATGGATCCTTCTTGAGGGTGGTGAGTTTCCCACATGTCTGCTATTCGGCAACACTCGGTGAGTGTTGGTGGGGCTTTTTCCACTATATGAGTGGCGAGGGCAGGAGGGGCGTAGCGCAGGAAATGCTCGAATTTAAACCGCTCGAGTACCTCGGCGGTGTTAGTGGCTCCTTCGGAATCGAGCCATTTTGTCAACGCCCGCTCCGAATGGTACGCCCAATCGGACCAAGTCTGGCCTGCTTCTCTGGGCTGCTCTCTCCAACGTCTCCTCCACCGCTCGGGGGTAATCTCGTACGCCTTCGTAACTGCTTGGCGTACGGCTTCCCAGTTTCCCCGATCGTCTGCGGGAAGGGCGTGGTAGGCAACGAGGGCCTTTCCGCCCAGGAATTTAGTGAGAACAAGGGAGAGTTCCGCGGGGGAGAGATCGCAGCACTCCAGGACTCGTTCGGCCCTTTCAAGCCATACTTCAGGCTCGGACTCCGTCCATTTTGACATGAACGAGTGAGCTTGGCTGAGGGCACTCATCCCCGCGGCAGGGGGCGGGGGGGTGGCGGGCTGTCGTTCTAGCATCTGGAGCTCGTGGGCGCGCTGTCGCTCTCGATCTTCCCATTCTCGTTCCTCCCTTTTCTCTTGGGCGATTCTGTCTCTCTCCTCTCGTTGTTCTTGGGCAATTCTGTCCCTCTCCTCTCGTTGTTCTTGGGCAATTCGTTCCCTCTCTCTCTCTGCACGTTCTTTATCCTTCTCCTGCTCTTGGGCAATTCTTGCCCTCTCTCTCTCCTCACGTTCTCTCTCTCTCTCCTCACGTTCTTTATCCTTCTCCTGCTCTTGGGCAATTCTTGCCCTCTCTCTCTCCTCACGTTCTCTCTCTCTCTCCGCCTTGGCATCGTCCACTCGCTCTTGAACCCATGCTCTCAGATCTTGCCCCGATAGTCCCATGTCCTTCCCAGCGGACATGTAGAATTTGAAATCCTCGTTTTGTTGGGCTCTGGTATTAGCCATCTTGAAATAATGGGTATATGATATGTCTGAGAAGACTTTTTGTTAAAATTGGATGTGTCTTGGAAAGACGTGGTTGTTCTTGGCGAACGAATTCTAATATGCGTCTCGGAAGACGTACTTGGATTGTGTCACGCTCGGACTTGGCCGGCTGTAGCGTGAAGTTAAGGAGTTGTTCTAACGAACTAGAATGATCAGTCCCGTAAGGGCTTAGATGTGTGTGAACTACACTATATAATGTCTCAAAAGGACTTAATTTTGGGTTCCCGCAGGAATGAGAAATTCTCGCCACGTGCGACGTAGAATTTTTGTATGAGTCTCTGAGGACTGGAATTTGGAGAAATTCTCGCCACGTGCGACGTAGAATTTTACGAGTCCCTGAGGACTGGAATTTGGAGAAATTCTCGCCACGTGCGACGTAGAATTTTAGGAGTCTCTGAGGACTGGAGTTTGGGGGAATTCTCGCCACGTGCGACGTAGAATTTTAAGAGTCTCTGAGGACTGGAGTTTGGAGGAATTCTCGCCACGTGCGACGTAGAATTTTAGGAGTCTCTGAGGACTGGAATTTGGAGAAATTCTCGCCACGTGCGACGTAGAATTTTAGGAGTCCCTGAGGACTGGAATTTGGAGAAATTCTCGCCACGTGCGACGTAGAATTTTAGGAGTCTCTGAGGACTGGAGTTTGGGGGAATTCTCGCCACGTGCGATGTAGAATTTTAAGAGTCTCTGAGGACTGGAGTTTGGAGGAATTCTCGCCACGTGCGACGTAGAATTTTAGGAGTCTCTGAGGACTGGAATTTGGAGAAATTCTCGCCACGTGCGACGTAGAATTTTAGGAGTCACTTAGGACTTGGAATTACGATTCGTCCCTTAGGACTTAGAGATTACTAACGGGAAACCCAAAGAAAAATGTTTGCTGGGAAATGAATGGGGAAAAAAAAAAAAAAATGCTACACACGCAGGCATGGGCGGGGATGGGGGGTGCAGGTCGTTTGGCCAACACCGGAGGTATTTTTAGATTCTGGGTGAATGAACCCGTATATTTATATACCGTCTGGGATTCCGGAGAATTTCCCAGTCGTCTGAGAGGATAACAGTACAACGGCCTAGTAATTTTCCCTATAAGCGGAGTTTAAATTTCGCTTTCCTAACACCTAACTCGAATCCTAACTACACTGAGAGAATTGTCAGCAATGCAAGCTGACTTCGTCGTGTCCCACGTGGGAATTTTATTCGCGCCTAAATAACAGTTCGCTAATTCGAAATGCGAAGTAAAAGTTATCACAGAGGAATTTCTTTCGCACTATTCCTCGAAGCAAGAATATGGCAAGGATTTTAACACAGAGGAATTTCGCACTATTCCTCGAAGCAAAGGATGGTTAGCACTGGTTATTTCCTAACTACCTATCCTGAAAGGCATGCATTAACGAATCTAATACGGCAGTTCTTTTCTCTCAGTGATTACATGCGTCCCTATTTCTAATTCCTAGGAACAGTCACGATTGTAAAAAGTTTTTGCTAAGATAAACACATTACTTACGTGGAATTTTCTGGATCTGTGTGCTGGTTTTACACATAAGGTTCGTAATTGTCTCGTACCCAGCTTAGCTTTGCTAATAGCTGATCTGGCAAGTTGCAAATGCAATAAAGCAATGCTAGGGGAACTGCAACTGCAAAACGAGATCCTGGCAAGGTCGCCATTTTTACGTTTTTCCGTGGTTTTAGTTTGAAATATGCTCTGTGAGACAGGTAGCAACAATTTAAGTTAATTTAGCCTTGTGATTCTGACTTCGTGGGTACGGGAGAACGTAAAAAAAGAGGAAAACAAAGGAGAATTTCATATGAGCTTAGGGCTCTTGTTACTGAGGGAAATATTACGTAAAACACGTGGGCAAATTTAAAGGAGTGTATTTACATAAATGATATCAGTACGGGAAAGAGGAACTCAAGTAGATTACTATCCTGAAGGAGATTCCTACGGGATTGAATGAAACTGGGGGATTCCAGACACGGTCCGAGAAGCTTCCACGAAATAGGATCCCTCTGAAATGAGAGATATGCACATTATACGCCAGTAATGAAAATAGACAAAAGAATAATGAATTCGAAGCTGCACTGAGGGTGCCAAAGGAGTAATAAAGAATTAATACTGCCGATGCAAGAGGCGCACGGACATTAGACAAGGGAGATTTCTGGCTTTCTCCTTAAGAAAATATTACGAGACAAAAGCGTGACTGAAATGGGGCTCTTCCAGGGCACTTTACCTTAGCAGATTTTTCGAGGGCGCGTAGAAGGCGGTGCGTGGATGACTTGCAATTTCCGAGGGCGAGTTTCTTCCACGTGGTGAGATGCAAGGGCTTCCGTAAAGGGGCAAGGCGATGGGGGACTCCTCGAAACTCCAAGCAATGGCGTGTGGGCTCGAGGAATACGGTCGAAGGACACGAGGAGAAGTATACTTTTGAAAGGGCCACGTGGTTAGGATGCAAGGGCATCGATGGGGCCAGGTGTTGAGGACGTCTTCACAAGTTCACTCCATATCTTCCAGCCCGCGTGTGTGTGAGACCTCGTGGGCTTTTGCCTTTTATCCCCTCCTATGGGGCAGGGGGGCGTCCATCACAGATGCTTTGACTCATTGCACCTGCTGCCCGCAGGGGAGGTTTTGGCCTGTAGGAGAAACGCCCAAGCCAGATTACTTTTGCCTCCGAAGGAAAGATCTTTATCAAAAATGGGAGCGCCTTTAATCTTTTAACCCTTGTTTTTAAGTCGATAGACAGATGGTCTATCGATCGGCCGGCTGGCAGTAAATGAACAACCAACAACAACAAAGGAGGGGGGGGAGGTAATTTGCTAGCGAATTCTTGCTAATCATAATATATATATATATATATATATATATATATATATATATATATATATATATATATATATATATATATATATATATATATATACGAGTATATATATATATATATATATATATATATATATATATATATATATATATATATATATATATATATATATATATATATATATATATATATATATATATATATATATATAAACTTATTATGTGGCTCACTCAGTTATACAAACATTCCATAACTACTTTATAGTGGTGCAAGTGATGAAAACCTATTATCAGACGGAAATGTCATGTCATAATAATACTGCAATTTTAAGAGTACTCTTCGTGAATTATCACAAAAATTTCAACAATAACAGATTTGGGTATGACCTTATGCGACGGCACTTTATAATATTCCTTCTGACTCGATTCTCCTGCAAAAAATTTCAAGTGTAATAATCATAAATTTACCACGAACGTGTATCATTTTACGATAAAAAAGGGAGGATTTTAAGAAAAATGACTCAGCGTAATAGCTATTAGGAAGAGGAATATTCGGAATGTAAATGTAATAATCGTAAATAGGACAAATCATTTTTATAGTTCACGGCTATCTCCTTCGAATGAATATGAGAATTTTATTGATATAATGCCTTCCCGACATTTAATCCATCCTGTAAAACAAAATTAAAACATTAGGCCCGTTATTGGAAAAGCTTTTATTAATATCAAAGTTCATACTCAATTTGTATGAATATCAAAGTTCATGCTCAATTAGTGTGATTTTGTTGGAAATTTTCAGAAAAATCTTGTGCAAACTTGTTAAGTGAGTGTATTTTCTCGTAATGTACAACACCATCCGAATTTCGTTGCACA
>JANJGK010000041.1:3473612-3481112 GCA_039081455.1 Macrobrachium rosenbergii
TCCCTGTTTGGGCATTTGGGATTTGGTTTGTTTTTACTGATACAGAGAGAGAGAGAGAGAGAGAGAGAGAGAGAGAGAGAGAGAGAGAGAGAGAGAGAGAGAGAGAGAGAGAGATTGATGCCATGGCATAAAACGTTAAACACTTTGAAAACTTTAATGGATCTCTCTGTAATCTTATATTTCCACTTTATGAAAAAAATTTCAAAACGCAGTTTTATTGAATACAAAACGTCATGATGTATACCATATCTGAACTCGCGTATTCACAAATATGTGAACGACGTTTTAATATCACCTATTCTCCGTGCAAAATTATTAATCTCATTAATCATCCCCACTTTTTGTAATAAAATTATCACTTAAAAATATAAAAGTTGCTCTATGGTAATGCCGAAAATTAAGCGAGAAAATTGAGCTTTCATTTCCGGTGAAAATAAATCTATTCCGAATATTTTTGAAATATACTGAATAAGTTCATAGGGCTATCCCGAAGCTAATATAAACTCTATTGAGAAAGGTGGCTAAAATGAACAATATTTAAATTTAATAAAATTAACGGACTAAAGGTAGCCTCGTATCATATGAGTAAACAGTGAAGAACTTTATAAAAAAATCTGAAGTTAAATGAGTTACCCCTAAAAGCACCGAAGCAGCAAAGCTTGAGTGTTGAGGTAAAGCGGAAAGATCAAAGGAAGTTCTTCAAAGGTTCACTTTATCCCGCCTTTGATAAAGGCCACCGATACTCGAGTTTGGATGAACCAATTTTCTCAGCGAAAACAAGGAAAGTCTCTCATTCTGAGAGCCAGCTGGATGTGAAACCACACGGAGAATTAATTGTGCATATTATGTTTACATCTCGGAATAAAATAGATACAGAAAAACTGATGAATAAGACACGAGAGAGTTCTCAGACTTTCCTTTGTGACGTTTCTACGAAGAGAGTGTTTATAGCAATAAATAAACGTATATTCTATGCATCAAATAATGAAAAAATTATCAAATTAGACTATCTTCTGAATGAACTAACAGCTGTCTAACTACCTGATACGCAACTCACTGCTTAGGTAAAAAAGGAAAAATTGTTCCTTAGCCACTGTTTCTCATTCGAGGAGAGACATATTGCACACTTAGCTGAAAACCTTTTCTGCCTCTGTTGGCAAAGTAATTAGTTGACTAATGTCGTCCCCAGCAGTGTTTAATGAAGACAGAGGGTCAGGAACTTTATTTCTAAAGGTATCCTGGGAAATAAAATGCTAATTCCTTTTTAGTGCAACCCATTCTATCGTGGTTTCCTGCTAGTGTTTGTCAAATAAAAAAAAAATATTTGCCAGCATATGTAGATGAAATATGCAAAATATGAGGAATTTTACAGTATTTCTTAGGGAAAGATCTTTATAGGTATTCAGGAAACTCTAATACGCCGACATGTCACTTCGAGTACGTTATCAAAACAAATTTCAGGTGATTATATGTCATTGTGAGGTGGTTCATTAGATTTCATCCAGCCGTTTTTTCTCTATATCTACGGAAAAATAAGGAGATGAACGATAACTGCAGGAGCCCTTCCAGAAAAAATTATTATAATACTTCAGTATGACTGGACTTTTGTCTTGTCCTGTAGAACTTTGAGTTCATATATCTTTCTGCTAATGTGCACGTTCCTGTCTAACACAAATTTGGTAGGAACAATATTTGATAACACATTTGGCATCCTTCCAAGATTTAATATAAGGCAGTATTACAGCATTTTCACTATTATTTGTTTTTTACCAATTTTTTGTCCCTTTTCTTGGAAACTGGAGGTATCCTACGTTAGAGCTAGCCGCCCGCCCCTCCACCCCCGAGGCCTGAAAGCTTTCAAACAGGTCTTTTGTTTAGGCACTGAAAAGGGCGCCACAAGTGCGAGGGGGAATCCTACCCAGAAAATGGGTGTTAAGGTGCCAGTGTTGCCAAAGGCAAAGGCAACTTATCCTAACAATCGTTCAAAAAAAAAAAAATCATGAAAGATGAGAAATAAAAATTTACGCTTTTGAGGGACGAGAAATCGAAAAAAAAGCAAGACGGGGGCCCAGAGAGAAAGCGGGCGGGGAGGGGGCGGGGAATATGAACCCGTAATATTTCAGAGGCCATCTTTCTTATACCGGAACGAGCAGTAAAGAAAGAAAGAGAGAGAGAGAGAGAGAGAGAGAGAGAGAGAGAGAGAGAGAGAGAGAGAGAGAGAGAGAGAGAGAGAGAGCACAATGACATGTGCAAACATCCATTTCACATAAAATTAACTTTTACCCCTCAAATTTATACGTATTTTATTGTATTATCTCCTACTTATCTCTTTACTGAGTCCAGAGAAATAATAAAAAACACAGTGGTGCTAAGTAACTTTTTCTGAGACAGACTCTTACACAAACCTGTCTCCATCCCGGCTGCATATTCTTACAAAATATTCTGGTTTGATCATAAAACTTCTCCGTCCTTACTCAGCACCCACATATTCAGGTCTTTGCATGTCAAAATTTCATGAATTGTGTCATATCCTTCTTCAAGTTTTGTATCTCACGCCATTTCTTTTCGTTATTCTCAAATGTCTTACAAAACTGTGACATAAACGAAGGTCTCAATCTTCAATGTCTCATTCTTGTATAAGCTTGCATTGTTACTCTCATAGTGTACATTCTGCCACTTATCTCTCTTTTGTAGTCACTCTCTCAGACATACTTAATGATGATAAATATTAATATTTCTTCCTTTCCCTTGTTACATATTTTTATATTAAGAAAAGGACATTTATTCGCGCTATATGTTAGGGTCGAATATTTTCTGACGTCCCATGAGCTCCCAAACCAGTCTTTCTGTTATAAAACGCCATAATGATACAGCAAGCGACTAAAAATCCCGCTCACTCCTGCTACCTTTCCGTCTATACCTCTTGTGGAATAGAAAGGCACTGGGTGTGCATGCTTGTATGTGTTTGTGTGTGTGAGGAAAGACCTCTAGCAAATAATGCGATTCATAATATTACGTTCTCTTTAAACATAAAAATCTCCTATTTGTTTTTATGATGCTAGAGAAGTTTGAAAACCACAAATACGCCGTAATGAGTCATATCATGATTAAACAATCTGACTAAATGGGGGCATGTCCCACACAGGTCTTGTTCCAAGTTTTTATCCCTAGAGGTTTCGTCCGATGGGAGTTCTGTCTTATACTTACCGCACAATATAATATATGATGGGATTGTTTATATCACCTCTAGTTTGTATACCGAATTAGAACGAAAGAGACATCTGAACTTTCTAAATCAATCAAATATTTGAAGGCATAATGCATAATTTTAGTACCATAGTTCTACACAGATTCGAAAAAATTTGCTATATTTTGTGGCGAAGTGCTAAATAAAGGTGTAATGATATTCCAAACATCTTGGCTCGCATAAGAAAATTTGAAAATATAACTTTTTAAATTTAAATAAATAAAATATAAAAATCCCACCACTACAAACTCACGAGTATGAAGCAATAGAATAAAAAAAAAAAAAAAATTAAGTCATGATCTTTGCGGTTAGCATCGAGGAAAAGTATTGATAAAATTTATCCACATACAAAGTGCAGAACAGATCAAATGAAGTGCAGCGCTCAGCTGGAGTTTGCTAGTTTTGTGAATCGCCCCTGTTAATAAAAAGAAAAAAAAGGTTGTGACTAACAACCTCACCAATAAGGATTTGATAAGAAATCGGAAAGGTTCCCCCTGCTGGTGACACCCCTTTCAGTGGGGAAAGTATGTAAGCTGTAAAAATACATAATGTTTATTATTGCAGTCTTGGGAACTCGTAAGAGGGGAAGAAAAATCTAAGTAAGTTATTTATTTGATGTTAATCCTATTCAGTAGCAGGTTCTGGATATCATAAACGATCGTTTGTTTGATAGTTTTACGATAAATGGGTGCTTCAGCAATAATTGACTTGAACATCACTAACGATACTCCTAGAAGTAAAGGTTGAAAATATGAACAAAAATATGAACAACAATTACTGAATATTTCGAACTATGTTAGATTTTAGAGGAAGATAGAGAACATTGTCAAAAACCATTTTCGTTCATTTCTTGTTTGATATTAAAATGAGTCATAGTAATTGCATTACTTCCATTCATAATAAATAACTATTCACAACAATTTTCTTTTTATCTGAGCTGGATAACGAATTGAAAATGCGAAAATAAATGGAAAGGAAAAGCAAAAGGCGTACCTATGATGGAAGCAATGAAGAACCAACACCAAATGTTGCCGGCTAAGAATGTTCAAAATCGTCGTTTTAGAGGTCATCCAAAATTTTGCTCTTCTGGAAAAGCCTTTCGTAGCTGCCTGTTCTGGAAACGAAAGACTTAATTTCATACACTGCGTAAGACAAAGGTTCTATATGTCACATGCAATCTTCTATAATAATAAAATCCGAATGGATCTTTCTTGTTTGTTCGCCCCGGGTGGGGGCAGGGTAAGTAGGGGATCGGGAGGGTAGGGGAAACATGACACATCCACCCTCCTCCTGCAAACCTGCTTGGCCGCCTAGGTAGGGGTGGGGTAGGTAGGGGATTGGGAGGGTAGGGGAGACATGACGGGCAGCGCCGTGTTCCAGCACAGCATAGCACGTGTCATCAAGCTCGTATATATAACAAACAAGCAATATTCTTGCAAGTGTTATATCTCTCTTGATTTAACAATTCTAAGAATTTATCCTGTAACTGGAGGTGAGTTAAGACTAAGGGCTCAGGAAAAGTAGAGAGTTGGACATACTATAAGGCTGGAAGCAAGGTGCGCAGCGAAACGCTATATTCCATGCAAGAAAAATGGATAAACACCCAAGGAGCCATAGTATAGTAGTGGAGATGACACGAAAATTCCCCATGTCGTTTGCTGTAAAAAAATGGACGTATATGCATAAAGATTATACAATGCAAACATAATTATAAACACACACACACACACACACACACACACACACACACACACACACACACACATATATATATATATATATATATATATATATATATATATATATATATATATATATATATATATATATATATATATATATATATATATATATATATATATATATATATATATATATATATATATATATATATATGTATATATGTGTGTGTGTGTGTGTGTGTGTATGGATTGGATGTATGTTGTATGTACGCGAAGGTATGTATGCCTAATTTATGGTTCTAGTTGTCAGATGCTAATGTTTTCAGCAATAAAATTTGTCTTTTGAGTTGTACATGAACCGTAAATAAAACTTGAAAGATTAAATGCAGATGGATATTTTATAAAACATCAGATATTGAATGACTTCGATTCGAAAGCTAACCTGTGACAAACCCAAGACATTTCAGTTATACTACGTGATCCTATGCAACATTCCTACCGTTTGAATTGCTAATATTGGTAGACCTGAACTTGACGATTCTCAATATCTGATAAATCCTCCACTGTAAGATTTCATTTGACTAGGTATTGGATATATGCTGTTACCAGAAAGCTATTTACCATTCGCGAAGGTTTCCCGTGTCGACAGAGATAACGTACTTCAGAAATTTTGTGATATGTTAAATGGAGTCTACTCCAAATGTCTTGATATCAAAATTGTGGAATCTTTGCCCATCAGGTACAGCTATACGCGAGGATAATGGAAGGTTTTAGCAAGCGTTCCTTCATAGGTAATACTATATGTACTATTCATTTTGCTGAATTTCAGGATCTACATTTTGTTCTGTTACGATCCTACATTTCACACAAGACTAGAGGTTATTCGTTGTTTACTGCAAAATAAACTAAGTTTATTTAAAAGTACAATGGTCTTTTATCTTAAGGTCTCTTTTCCTGAGTTTACAATAACCTTATTTTACTTCTTCAGTAACTCTATTACTTATAAGTTTTTTTTTATTCTGTTTGTTATTTTCCTCGAAACTTTACCTTGGTTTTCTTCCTCTGAGAAATTATATATATATATATATATATATATATATATATATATATATATATATATATATATATATATATATATATATATATATATATATATATATATATATATATATATATATATATATATATATATATATATATATATATATATTCATGAAGCTACAAAAGTCGCTTAATATCGAAATTCACGCTACCTCGGTATACCTCCGTTGGAGAATTGTCGCCGAAGGGGAATTTATATAAGTGATAAATGAATTGGAATCGTGGGGACACGAACCCGCGACGAAAGCCTATTCAGCGACTCCAGTTGACGTAAACCATTGAGCCATCAAGAGAGGTATAAATCTCTTGCCGAGATGTCGTACTGTTTTTACCCGTCGTGAGCGGGGAAAGTGTACTAGCCTCGACAATGACCCACCTCCGCCATGACAGTTCATTGGTACGTTTGGAACACGCAGCTCTTGTTATGAAATTTTTATCACACCGTGATTTATATACAATCATGAAGCTACAAATGTCGCTTAATATCGAAATTCACGCTACCTCGGTATATCTCCGTTGGAGAATTGTCGCCGAAGGGGAATTTATATAAGTGATAAATGAATTGGAATCGTGGGGACACGAACCCGCGACGAAAGCCTATTCAGCGACTCCAGTTGACGTAAACCATTGAACCATCAAGAGAGGTATAAATCTCTTGCCGAGATGTCGTACTGTTTTTACCCGTCGTGAGCGGGGAAAGTGTACTAGCCTCGACAATGACCCACCTCCGCCATGACAGTTCATTGGTACGTTTGGAACACGCAGCTCTTGTTATGAAATTTTTATCACACCGTGATTTATATACAATCATGAAGCTACAAATGTCGCTTAATATCGAAATTCACGCTACCTCGGTATATCTCCGTTGGAGAATTGTCGCCGAAGGGGAATTTATATAAGTGATAAATGAATTGGAATCGTGGGGACACGAACCCGCGACGAAAGCCTATTCAGCGACTCCAGTTGACGTAAACCATTGAGCCATCAAGAGAGGTATAAATCTCTTGCCGAGATGTCGTACTGTTTTTACCCGTCGTGAGCGGGGAAAGTGTACTAGCCTCGACAATGACCCACCTCCGCCATGACAGTTCATTGGTACGTTTGGAACACGCAGCTCTTGTTATGAAATTTTTATCACACCGTGATTTATATACAATCATGAAGCTACAAATGTCGCTTAATATCGAAATTCACGCTACCCTCGGTATATCTCCGTTGGAGAATTGTCGCCGAAGGGGAATTTATATAAGTGATAAATGAATTGGAATCGTGGGGACACGAACCCGCGACGAAAGCCTATTCAGCGACTCCAGTTGACGTAAACCATTGAGCCATCAAGAGAGGTATAAATCTCTTTCCGAGAAGTCGTACTTTTGTAGCTTCATGATTGTATATAAATCACGGTGTGATAAAAATTTCATAACAAGAGCTGCGTGTTCCAAACGTACCAATGAACTGTCATGGCGGAGG
>JANJGK010000041.1:3486112-3513110 GCA_039081455.1 Macrobrachium rosenbergii
ATATATATGATATATATATATATATATATATATATATATATATATTAATTTCATGGGCAAAGCAATGTGCATACTTCAGTTCCTTCACTGTCATCCAAATGGTCGAAACATATCGCAACTTATTCATCAGTTGAAAGAAGCATATAATTATCCGACCTATTATCTCTTAACAATAATCTTTTACCTCGAAAGAAAATATGCAAAGTGATTTTTTATGCATAATTCGGGTTCAGAGGCCAAAAAACACGAAACAGGAGGGTCTCAGCAGAATCGGCTGATAATATACGAGCAGGATCTCGACACTATTTCTTACAAGATGCCGATTTGAACCACCTCACGGACCCAACGTTGCTATCAGCGTCTCGCAGCTCTAAAAGGTAAAGTGCATCGTTTTTGTTTATGCTGAAGCTATCTTCAGTGGCACTCGTCTTGTCTTGGCATTACCGCGATCTCTCTCTCTCTCTCTCTCTCTCTCTCTCTCTCTCTCTCTCTCTCTCTCTCTCTCTCTCTCTCTCTCTCTCTCTCCAGTTCTAATATATATGCCTTTGACGTATTCTCCCTTCCTATTACTTTGATTGATAAATTGTATATTTCAGTTGACTCCATTCGCTTCTTCGTCAAGAACAATACTACTACTACTACTACTACTACTACTACTACTACTACTACTACTACTACTACTACTACTAATAATAATAATAATAATAATAATAATAATAATAATAATAATAATAATAATAAACTTCATTGAACAAATGTATTTTAGTTTCTTATTCGCTCAAGCAAGTTTCTTTACAGCAGCAGGTAAATTATACAGCAGCTGCCCCAAGTTCATTTATTCTTTGACGTTTCAGTGGGACTTTCTATCATTTTTCAAAAGGTGAATAAAGCCAGGGGTATAACTATGCATATTTATACCAACAAGTGGACTTATAGAAATTTTTGGCTATTTTAGATAGGTTGTCAAAGCTTGGGGGTGGGGGCTCCTCCTATTGGCTGGGAGTGGAGTGACTCATCCAGGAGAATCTGGCTAACCAATGTAAGCGCTGACTGGGTGGCGAATGGTCCAAGGATTTCTGGTCATATAGCCCCCTGCCTGAAGTAGAGGGTGACTGAATTGTTATCCTAAATGTGCGCCTCGCTGTTCTCCTGATGACGGTAGGGAGATAAAGGGTTTCCTGAGTTACATTCAGCAATGGTTTCCATCGGAACATGGTGAGGGCCTCCTTATATCGGAGGCGGCACTGGTTGTTGTTGCCATCCCAGATTTTTTCCCTACTTACAATCTGCTTGCATTGGGGACCACTGCTGTGTTCCCTCAAGTAGTACTGGTATACTACCCTTGTGTGTAGATGAATGGCAATCATCTTGGAGAGTTGAGTCATGGTCATACCAATGTAAGAATGGCAGCATCCATTCTCAGTGAATGACATTTGATAAACCATCCTTTTCTCTTCATAGGACCGTCGTGAGGTACTGGGGAGTTTTCCAATCCTTGTAGTGTAAAATTGACTTTTTGTCAGCTTTGGTGGGTTTTACATGGGCGGCGATGATGTTCTTCAGGACTACATCACTTTTCTCATATAAATTCAGTTTCATGTAGCCCCTGTAGAACAGTCTGATGGTCCTCTCACTCCTGTGGGGGACGTGTTCTCTGTCAATGGCATTTTTCTTCACCTTTGCAGCCTGACGGTAAGAATATTCTTTATCCACCAGACTTTGGGCGATGCGTTTGAGCTCACCGGAAGTGGTATTCCAAGAAGAACTTTAAGAGGGTAAGATGAACATAGGTATTCATGACCAAGGATTTAAATTTTTCTGAGCATTCACTACTGCCATTGAAGCAGAGCCTGATTTTGGTTGGTTTACAGTGAACTACGCGTGGAGTGCTGGCAGCACAGGCTTCCAAAAAGAGCATGGTGCCATCCACATTTCACTCACACATGAAGTGGAGAACCAATTACTCCCCAAAGGTGCACCTGGGTGTCTCCAGTTCATTTTCGTCGATGATGTTGATGAAGGTGTCATTGATGTACCAGATGCATACAGTTGGTCAGTAATTCCCTCCTCCCCATAATAAGCCAATACCTGAACCGGTCTACCAGCAAGCCATGACTTTGAACAAACTTTTGACTCTGTATTGCCTTGTCCGTAGAGTTTCTCAAAAGGCTTTGCTCTGCGCCATGTCAGGGCATCATCACATTGTTGGATGTGGAGAACCTTTTTGCCAACAATCCATAGATGAAACAATATGGATGACCCTTGGCAGGGCCCACAGAGATGATTCTACCCCAACACTTAATGCTCTAGAGAAATCCTATGGCACCTGTTCAAGAACTGCATTATGTAGACCCCATTCATCGATCACCTAGGGCAAATGTGGACGTAAATCAGCAGAATTCCCATGGGTTCTCCTCTTATTGTGTTGCTCGCCAACCTTTATATAGGAATAGGAGTTGTCAAGCAACATGTCTACAGTAGAATCCCCAGCCCAGCTGTATATGTCTGGTAAGTCATTGATGCCATTATCAACATCGCTGACAAAGATGAACTGGAGACACTCAGGCACACCTGTATGGAAGAATTGGTTGCTGCTTCACACGTGAGAGAAATGTGAATGGCACCATTCTCATTTTGGAAGTCTGTGTCGCCAGAACTCCTTGAGGTTTTAACACACAGGTCCACAATAACCTAACTGGCATCGTGCTCTGCCTCAGTGGCAGTAGTGAATGCCCAGAAAAATCTAAATCCTCGGTTGTGAACATCTACATTCGTTGTGCACTCTCTTACTGTTCTTCTTGGAGTACTACTCCTGATGAGCTCGAACATGTTGCCCAAGCCCTGGTGGATAACGGTTCTTACTGTTGGGTAGCCAAAGTGATGAGAAATGCCGTCCACATGTAGTCTCATCCGGAGAACCATGTCCCCGCAAGAATGAGTGGATCATTAGACTGTTCTGCAGGGGCTACATGAATACCGAGTATAAGAAAGACAAGGCAGCCCTGAAGAACAACATTGGCCCCCCATGTAAAACAGACTGATGCTGAAAAAATAGTCAAGCTTTTGATCTACTACAATGATTGGGAGACTGCCCAGTACTTCATGAGGAACAGCCTCACCACTAGCAGCGATCCCACTAATAGGACAGGAGTGCTTTGTCAAATATTATGCACTGAGAATGATGCTGCCATTTGTACACTGGCATGACTACAACTTCACTCTCCAAGAGGATCACCATTCACCTACACAAAGGGGAAAGATGCCAGCACTGAATGAGAGAAGATGGCAGTTCCCCTCCATGCCAGCAAATTGTAAGGAGAACAAAAATCCTGGATGGGGACAATGACCATCTTTGCTTCTGATATGAGGAGGCCCTCAGCATCCTCCGATGAAAACCATTGCTGAACATAACTCAGGAGACCCTTCTCCCCACCACCATCAGTATAGCAAGACACACGCATGGGATAACAATTCAGCTGCCCACTACTTTAGGCAGCGCACCATATGACCAGAACTCATGGGACCTGTCGCCTGCCAATCAGTGCCTACATCAGTCAGATGGATTCTCCTGGATGAATCATTCCACTCCCAGCCAAGAGAAGGAGCCCCTCAAGCTTTGACAACCCATCAAATATAGCCAAAAATTTCTGTAAGCCCACTCGTGAGTATAAATGTGGCATAGTTATACTGCTGGCTTCATGAACTCTGGAGAGCTACTGAATAATTTACCTGCTACTACAAAGAGAGACTGAGAAACTGCAAACTCATTGTCATCCAGACAGCTATCCTGTTCAATGAAGTTTGCTTGAGAGGGGGTCTTCTGAGATTTTGAATAATAATGGTAAAATATTAATGATATTAATAATAAGTTGAATGAAATTCCCTACTCTGGTGCATCTGGTTATTCATTTACATATTTATCTATTTATATTTATATTTATTTCTGTAATATTTTTTCATTGAATTCTTTCGGGTTTGAGAATGGAAGAGGGCCCTCTGAATAATAGTGTCCAGGATGTTTTATTGAGAATATTTTGGTATTAGTTCTACCAATGCAGGTAAATTTAGACATTTGTGAGACTTGCACATTTAGCTTATCTCAAAGGTAAATAAGTATGGTGAAATTTTCGAGCAGACATTATAAAGTTACTAGGTCCCCCTCAGATTTTACCTGGGCAAGGTAGTTGCTGATATATTGATCAGAGTTATGAGGAAATCAGAAGATGACAGGAGGGTTCCATAAAATCTTTTACGTCTGGTAGACGGGAACTCCTTTACTGAGGTGTTTTGCCTGACACTACCAAGACAGTACTATCAAAAGGTATTAGAGGGATCTATATAGTCTCTGCCTCACAAGAGAAACTTTTCGTAACTGAGACAGTACTCCATTAATATGAGACTAACCCTGGACACCTTTCCCAATTAAAAGCCCTTTACCATGGAGACTGAATGCCCTCAGTAGGTCTATAATATGAAAAGTCATGCCACCCCCAACTAACAATATATTTATTGAGCACGCTCAGTACACATGAGAGAGACTCCTACCTAATATTCAGCCCGATTTTCCATTGCACCATATTGGTCAGAACCAATGTCAATTGACGCTAACTAAAATTAATCCCCAGTAATATATTTATTAGTCCTCAATACCCCCTCAGCTTCCACAGTTTTGTATAAATTAAGGCTTTTAATGAATACTATAAAACTGTGTAACTTTGCAACGTCTACAGAAACAAATAAATCTATAAATGATTGAACACTTATTGTTTTAGTTTCCTAAAGAGAAAACGATATTTTGGTGTAAGGTTGAAAAATCAAATAGAGGTAAGCTGATAACAAAAATGGTAATTTTTTGCTTGTGTTTATGGTTATATGTGTGTGTGTATGGATTACTGAAAAACCAAATTTAACTTAAAACCTATTGCGATTGACCAATATATATCTAAAAGCAAAGCATACTAAGAAATGTAACAATAACATTAAGGTAAGAAAAAAAATCGTTCTATATTTTTACTTTATTTTTTTTATTGCTAATTCAAATCTTCGGAAATAAATGAAACATAGGGGATTTTCTTTTTCACCTTGCAAGAATTACCCATAATAAATAATTAATAGCAAACAAATTTCACTTTGCAAAGAATCATCAGTTATGGAATATGAAATGTCTTATGTTTAAAGTTTTCCTTTTTTTATGCAACATTATTTTGACAACTATGGCAGGAGAAATTAAATAATTATGAACCAACAATGAAAATTCAAAGCAATTCCCTCTTCTTGAATCATTTTCCTCCTCCCGCAACCCCTCCCCACCCTACCCCTTCCCTCTATCTTCAAGCTCGGCACTCAAGTTTGGGTAAGTTGGCTTCACCGACTCTGAACTTTCCTTTGCTTCTTGTTATCTGTTTCAACACTCTTTCCCCTGGATGATTGGTCGATTGAATCCCCATCAAAAAAATGAGGAAGTGAAGTTTTTACACCTAACTTATCAGGAGGAACGTGTTTCTATTTCTAGGGTAGTAATTGTCTTTTTAGAATACTATTCATAATCATGTATAATTTGGCAGTTTTTCTTTTTTTTACTAAATATGAGTACTGTATACGTCATATTTGACGTATATTCATATTTATACGTCAGAACACAACACAATATTTTACCTATTCCAACCTATTCATTTCATACTATTACCCACATTTTTCAATAACAATGCTCCTTTTTACAACTATCATGATGCAGAGAAAATTTTTTTTTTACCTTTCTGTTTTTTTTTGTGTTTTTTTTTTTTTTTTTATTATTATCTCTCACACCACCCAACCAACCATCCTTCAACTACATGCGGTAGAGTTCGATGGGCACACCCATCATACGGTCTGACTTTTACTTCTAAGAAAACTGTCTGTTAGCTTTTTACAAAGTTCTTGCTGACTTCATCACTTCCTTAATTGATATTTGATCTGTTATCTCATCCTACCATCACTTGTCACACTTAGCTCCAGTAACGCATATAATCACGCTACTTCCATTTTTCTACCGTCCCCTTCACATTAATTAGTAGCGTTTAGTCCTTCCTAATCTTACTGTACTTGATGCCCACTTCCAATTATCTTTTCTTGCAAGGTCTGGAATTGTTCCATATACATCATAAGTTTCTTATCTCTTTCACAAAGTTTAAACGTAACAATATACGAAATAGTCTTTTCTCAGCGGAAATAAATGAGCTTCAAGTTCTAGAAGAGTTTTGATGCATATTACAATGTAAGCAGTTAAAAAAAAGAGGCCAATAATTTAGCCAAATTTACTATTAGTCGATTCTCATTTAGAACTTAGTTAATAAAGTTTCATATATTGTAGCTTTCCCTGAATTCTGCGTTATGTGACTGAATGATGATGTGGATTAGAGTAACAGGATTGTCGAAGATACCGCAAAGCTACCAGCTTAGCACAGAGGTTATTTTCTTTTCATATTTATCAATGTTTGCAGAACTCATTCCATACAATTATTATGCAAGCTCATATACATATAGCAAATATATATTTTTCACCAATGCAGACGATAGTCAGGTGTACCCCTTTTGATTCGAAAGGATGGGCAATTGAACACCTTCGTTACATTTTGTAAACATATTGAGAAGTACTGTTTTCTAATGAAGGATTGCAATATAAAATAAGTCTTTGTTTTAAGGGAAGAAATATTCCAGGTATAACTAAAACTTGACCTGGAATTCGCAGATTTTATATATTTATTCATATTGTTTCATATTTATTACTTTATAATGAAAGCCATTAAATTGATGCACTATAGAACTTACTAATGAAAAGAGAAACTAGTGTTATATTAGGAAACTACTCTTTGATAATAAGGCGATTAACTTCCCTTTGCGATTACATTGACTCTTAAGGAGTCCACAAGACCTTTTATTGCCAACGCCAATCAAATAAATGTATCAGCAGGGAGGTAAAATAAAGCACTATACAGCAAATGTATCTCTCAGAGTAATGGTAATAAGATGGGTAACATATGCATAACCTTCCTTTATACAATGATGAAGAGAATAACGAACAGAACTAGCAAATGTCTTCGCATTAAAGAATTACGCAACTTCCTGCGACTGAACGCTCCTTCCCTTTACAAGAATTTTCAGATGTTTCACCTTCTTGGCGTCGGTATAATCACTTAGTTAGAGGCCATAAGTTTCAAGGATATTGTACCAAGAGCAAGTAATTATTTTGTGATTAAGACGTTATACAACCCACTACGACTTATCGTATCTCAGAAAGATGACATCTCTATCTGTCTCTCTTTCTCCATATATATATATATATATATATATATATATATATATATATATATATATATATATATATATATATATATATATATATATATATATATATATATATATATATATATATATACACACACACACACACACACACACACACACACACACATATATATATATATATATATATATATATATATATATATATATATATATATATATATATATATATATATATATATATATATATATATATATATATATATATATATATATATATATATATATTAGTCAGTTAGTTAGTTTGTGTGAAAGTGTGTACGTGCATATTTTACTCTGATGCGTCTTCTCCAATCAGCAGTACTTCCTGATAAAACAATGACAAGTGTTACTGATACATCCATACTTTAACTGATGGGATATAAGCAGACAATATTAGTCGAATCATACTCCGGTGCAGAATGATCGTTAGTACTATATCGAACCCTGCTAATCAAGCATGAAGAACTAGGTACGATCCCTTAACCTGGGAAGACCGTATTTGGCAAGGTCATTAAACCCCGTTGCCTCTGTCGACATAATCAAAGAATTAGATACCCAGTAGTTAACCGTCTGTGGTGGAACTCAGCCAGCAGCATAGTGAAGTAGGGTCTGCTATGTCAACTTACAAACTTATTTAGACTTTAAAGCTGAACATCATCTGAAGTTATATCTCAAGGTGGAAAGGCGTGCATATATATGCAAATGAAATTTTATTTTTCATAACATTTATATCGAATTAAATCAAATTATTTCATTTGTATCTATAGCAGAGTGGTGTCATGAACTCAACTACAGATACACAATTAATATGAACAATTTATCTAATATTATGGTTTTGTAAATGACAGACATCTAATTCACGTATGTTAAAGTAGAATAAGAATTGAGTGAAAGTGAAAGCTTACCTTTCCATGAAATTTTTTTGTGACCATAATATCCCATATCTTAATTCTAGTGATCTTTGCAGATCATTTTGAAGTTAGTAGAAGCGTCTGTATCGTGTTCTTGTAGCAAACAGTTAATTAGTATTAGGATGTCCACTGGAAATAAAAATGGAGTTTCTGTCACAGTTCAAACTAAGAAAAAAAAAAGTTTTGAAAGGTGACAAAAATGACACAAAACCTTGACAAAATAATCTAGCAAATACGATTTTTTGGGGAGAGATCTAGCTCCTTCCTCTGTTTTTCTTCTTATTACCGTGAGTCTATTGTTGTTATATTGTAATCTATGGCCAAGAAGGTGACCCCTTGAAAACTGTAATGTTATGCTTGCAGCTGCATATTCCTCCAACCCAGCTCCCTCTCTCTCTCTCTCTCTCTCTCTCTCTCTCTCTCTCTCTCTCTCTCTAAAATTAATAAGATAAGTTGATTCGTTTTTGTTGCATTCCATTTCCTGAAAGCACGGAATACCTCTATTAGTTTTAAAGTTGTGGAAACGTCACATTTTGCTTGTATTCAATGATAAACATCGAAAATTAATTATATGCCCAAGCAAGACAAAGAGAGAGAGAGAGAGAGAGAGAGAGAGAGAGAGAGAGAGAGAGAGAGAGAGAGAGAATTCATTTTTTTTTGAAAGAGGAAATGGTGCCTATGGAGGTATATCACAAAGTTGCGGCTGTATTTTAATTGAAAATACAATATCATTCACACTACCGGGATGGTCAGACCGCATGAACTGGCAAGGGATTTTGAAGGTAAAATTTCCAAGTTCGTGGTGCACTGAAATAATTGAGATTTTTTCTGCATTGTAGGCGCACTTCTGTCGGTTATATATATTTCATAAAAAAAATTCAGTTATACACAATGCGTTTTGAACATTCAGCAAGAGAAATGAATGAAAAAAAGTCCAACAAAGATGCAATGCACCTCACAGAAATCATAAAGGAAAGTCTTCCTTGGACTATGAGATGCTAAATAAAGCAGAGTATATATGTCAAAATAAAACCCTATTTCCCGGAAACCCAAGCTGATAATATTTTACGTAAACTATAGTAGATGTCCGCAGTAAATGCAATGACTATATGTAGATATATATAGATACATATAGATAAATAGATAGATACATACATACATATAGATAGATAGATCTAGATCCAGATATATATATATATATATATATATATATATATATATATATATATATATATATATATATATATATATATATATGCATATATATATATATATATATATATATATATATATATATATATATATATATATATATATATATATATATATATATATATATATATATATATATATATATATATATATATATATATGTCACGAGTGTTGGTGAATTGCAATTTTTTACATCCGGATATGACATGTCTAACTGGGAACCAACACGTTTGTGCAAGAATCAGTGCTAGGAGAATTATATTTCAAGTAATGGAAGGACTCAGGACAGAAATTCCAGGTCTTAATTAATTAAATGTTATTACAGAAATCAGAAGAATCAATTACAAAGAAGGATATCTGCTGGGCTTTTGGCACTTTAAAGTTAAATTACACAATTGACAAGATTATGAGTGCCACTCAATAAGGAGTAAAATATGATGAATTAACAATCAGGAATGACTTGACTGATGGACGTAGGGGCACAGTGGATACAGGTAGTTCTACAGCGGTTCACACGCCCTTTCTGCTATGTATGGCGAAAGGAACCTGATCATTTGTTAAGACAAAACACAGACTAATCTTTACAAAGGGGATGCTGATGGCTTAAGGAGCTAACGTCAAGTTATGTAAAGTTAAATTACTCTTTAACACTGATAAATGATTACCAACAATGACCAAGGTCCAAGCACAATTCAAGGGGAAAAGGAAATGAAATGAGGTAAGAGTATAGAATAACTGACCGAACACTTCATCTCACAGTACCTTTATTCCTTAAGCGAAGATCCTTAGTTGCAGACGAGTGGGGACTTCTACAAGTGGCACTTTAAGGTAGTACTTGGATGGCAGGTGATCGGCTAGACAAAAGAGGTGAGCGGTTGCTTGGTGACAAGGTAGCACATAGTGGCATGTCACTAGGTCAGTGGTCTGTCTGCTTCTCCTGTTGTTGATTCCGGGTGTTTGGTCCCCTGGGCAATTCAAGTCTCCTGTCTGTTGAGGGCAATTCCCGTTAATTCCTACTGTAGGCAACTCACATGGTCACCCAGGAAGAAAGGGTTCTGTCTGGAGAGAAGAGTCTTTCGGCCAGTAAGGTAGGTGCTTTGGAGAGGCTTAGCAAGCGAGAGTAACGACCCTGACGAATTTAATTGCCAAATTTTGATTGACAGGAAGCATCGTAATGTGTGCCTCCCTGTCTCTCCTTGTTGTTTTCCTAAAATTTAGCAGACATTTTACACCTCTTTCTGGTGTGAATGTCTGCAAATCAGCTTGAATATTTACGTTTGACTGTCTCTCTCCTCAAGCCCTCACACAGCGTGTTAGAATATACTAAGGAGTCTGCATGTAACAGTGATTAACTCTTAACTTTAGCATGTATGAGTTAGTTGTGCAGCGCCTGCAATGATTTAATATTGCTTTTGTGTAAATTAAATATGAAACTGATTTAAATTTGCTTTCAAGTAATTTTGTAGATTATACAAACAGTTATACTTAAGTTATGTTAAATGTAAGGACACATGCATATAGCTTAGGATGGATGTCTGCTTGTTTGGGTAGACACCAGACTTACCTAAAAGGAAGTACAATTTCATACAAATCTGAATGCTTTTATAACGTTGTGCATCATAGGTATTCATGTGACTACTCTGTTGGTGAGTACCATGATACTTTGCTAAGGTGGTGGCACTGTGCCTGGTGTGGCACTAATGTCACAAGAGTTTAGTGGTTCTGTGATACATAATTAATTTCCCTTTGAAAGGGCTTTAGGCTTGCCACACAAGCAAATGTTTAGAAAGGAAAGTCAATAACTTATAGGGCCAGGAGATCTGGCAGTTGACACTCTGCATTGGACAGATTGTGGTGCAAAGTAAAAAAGTGATGCAAGGTAAAAGTTGAGTTGTTACAAGGCATACATTGGTTTCATAAATGACTAAAGTTACAAGAGCAGAATGTTACAATACTACAAATTTACAATAGGTTCGACAGTCCTGGCATCCTACTCTGATTTGGGTGCCAAATTTCTCCATTAAAGTGGGGCACCGTGCCATATGGGCATGAGTGCCAAGGGAGCTCGGTGGCTCCATTAGGCTAAACTGGACATTCTACGCCGCTGACTTTTCTTCCGCGAATTTTTGTTAGGTTGATAGTTTGATGTTGTAGGAGGAGTTGGTGGAAACGAGTCTGTGGAAGGAGCTGGAGTGTCACCTACTCTGGCTGCTGTGACAACTGAAGCAAGGGCAGTTTCAACAATTTCTAACATTTGACATCACAGTTCCTTGATCTCTGCAACCAGCTGGGATGCTAGAGAATGGTCTACCAGAATCTTATCTTCAGAGGACTGGGAAGGAGAGGAAGAAGTAATTGTGGGTGTGAGAGGTTTGCAGGTTACAATGACCAACTCAGGGGTGGTTGCGAGGCCATGCCAGGGGTGAGCTTTCACTGTGGTCAGGGGAATCTGGGAGGGAAATGGGTAAACTTCTGGTTGGCTCTTTTATCAACACTGGTAGCGCGGCCAAGCCAGGAGAAGAGAGGTGGGCCAGACTGGGATCTCCTGAAGGGAGATCTATGATGAGTTCTGGTATTGGCACTAAGGCAGGGTTAGGCACGTAAATTAAATTTGGATGTAGCTCAATGTATGGGACGAAAAGAGACTTCACTGCTCAGGGCACTCTGGTGGCCCTGACAGGGATTTTGAGGCAGGTCTGGGAGGACTATTTGTGCCTGGTAGAGACTGTGAGGGCCAGGACCCCTGGGTTATCTTGAGTTAGGTGGGGACAGAGAGTCCTATTAAAGGAGGAGGTCATAGCCTCCAGGAAGGTACTTGGCTACTGCATGTGTGCAGATCTTGGTTCTGTGGGGCCTGGTGACCCTCAGGTGAACTGTTGGGAGAATCAATTTCACATGATTGATACTCTTGATGGTGATGAGTTTGTTTGTCAATTTTAGCCCCATAGGGGACTTTGTTTTCCTGTATCAGAGAGATTTGTATGCCCGTGCCTTCAAATGCCTTGACCTGGTGTGCGGGGTGGTGGCCTTGAGGAGGCACCACAAATATGGAACCCCTGGTTGGAGGGCCTAAGGATGGATAATTGGTGACTGCCAGTGCAATGGTGGGTGAAGTTGCTTTGCTAGGGCAATCCTTCCAGTTGGTGGAATGTCCATAGATTTTGCATGTAGCCTAGACCAATAAAATTTCCTGAATCCCCCTTTAGGAGCTGGGGGAAATTGTTGATTTTGCTTAGATTGATCAGAGGGAGGCACTGCAGTGGCTCTCCCTTTAGATCGGCACTGGGATTCCAAATGCCCCTTCCTTTTGCAATTAGTGCATATGGGAGATTTAGAAAAGATTCCATTCTTTGGTTGGGCTGGCACTGAGGTGTGCCCATGAGGAGTTATCTTCTGACTCAGGGAACTGGAGGAAGAATGAAAGATGTCCCAATCATCCGCTAAGCTGCAGCACTCAGCAAGTGTTTTGGAACAGTTCTCACTTAGGTAAGTAGCTAATGAACTTGGGGCGTAATAAAAGAAATCTTCCAGCTGCATGTGTTCTAGAAGGCCTTCAAAGGTTGTGATTTTGAGGGCCTTTTGAGTGCTAGCCCATGGTTTTGCTGGCTTTCCCTTTCTTGTCTTCCTAATTCAGCAAGAGCCCTTTTCTCCTGTGTCAAGGCTAGTTCAAATTGTCTTTGCTTCCTTCCTTTCAGTGGCAGCCTCCTTCTCTTCTCTCTCCTTCTTAGTGACAGCTTCCTTCTCCTCTCTCTCGTTCTTAGCAGCAGCCTCTTTCTTCTCAGCAGCATCCCCCCTTTCTTCCCTCTTTTTCTCAGCGTCAGTTACCTGTTCATGGACCCACACATGCAGTTGCTCCCCCTGAGGGGCATGCCCTTCCTGATTTCCAGGAGGGCCATATAGTATTTGGCAGATATGTTGCTGCGGTTGTTGTGGGCTTAAGGTTCTAAGCAAGGTCTGAAGTAGGTAGGTGGTGGACCTTGCAAGTAATTGCATGGAATGGAAATGGCACTCTGCTTTTGGCAGGGTGTGGTTATGCAATGGTGTGGGCTAGTAGGTGGCACCACATAACTTGGGAGTGCCCCTTTGGTAAGGTGGCACTGGCACTCAGTGCGAGGTCATTCCGAAGAACTAGCAGGTGATTCCGCAGGGCGGAAATGGATGGCACTGAACCATAAGCTAATTGCAGTAATTTGGGCAAGGGCCTACACATATTGTGCAGTGCTCCTTAATAAAAGGGTGGCAGTGGGAGCTTCCCTTGGAGCAAGTAGTGGCACTCGATGGCCCAATGGGGTTACATGAAGTGCAAGTAAGATGAAGGTTATGATGGTGGCACTCTGTGCCAAGGAGCACAGGTGCAGGTTGTGTTATGATATGCAATAGTGATGGCAGCACTTATGGTGCAAGGGGTTCGGAGGGCCAGATATGTGGCACTCATGGCATGGATGGGCGCGGAAACACAGTGCTAAATTGGCCTGGAGTGCAAAATCTGTGGGCACTCAATGTGTAGTGAAACCACTTGGCCAGTTATACAATAGGCACACTGGTGGGAACACTGGAGGTGTGAATTTATAATAAAATGGCCCAAATCACATTAATAACACCGACTTAGAGCAGGCACTGAGTGTGCGGTAAGATCACAGGTGAAGTTAGGCAAAGTATGCGAAACGTGTGCCAGGCACGAAAAGTGCACTGTAGGTAATGTATTCACAATTGCTCATTTCCCGAGTGAAGAGGTGAGGTTCCAAAGAATGGTAGGTCGTTCAAATAACAGGCTGCTTTGTTCCATAGAACGGTTTGTTTGTTCAAAGAACGATTTGCTTTGTTCCGAAGAATGGTTTTTGTTTGCTCTGAAGAAAGTAAGTTACCTGTACATGGACGGGACCAGCTATAGTGCAAGGTTAAGTTTTTTTTTTTTTGAAGAACGTAAATGAGACACCGTGAAAATGGTACACTGGTGTGGATGGGTTCAATGAACTGAGTTTGTGGTACTATGTAGTGCGGAATCATTCTGTAGAATAGAGTAGAATGTGCTCTCAATACCCACTATTCAAGGAGCTTGGGCAAGGACAGTAACATGGAGTAAAAGGTGCATTAGCACTGATTTTAATGGAGTATAAGCTTTAATGGGTTTGCAAAAATATTACATTCGTTTGTGGGGCAGAACTGACTTCCAGTGTTTAGTGGCTTATACTTAGAAATTAAGTCTGTTTTTGCTAAACAGGTTGTAAAGCAATAGTTCGTATAATAAATAATAATGATCATAATATGAAATATTTACACTAGCAATGTTACTCACAATTTTAAGCATTCAAAGTCTTATCTCAGACATACTGGATGTATCATCAATGAATGATTACTCTTGTTAAAGAGTGGATTCTAATCAAAGAATTGCAGCAGTCGGTAAATTTTACAATACTATCATGAATTACTACAATGGTGTGGGCTAGTAGGAGACAGTACACCACATAACTTAGAAGTGCCCCTTTGGTAAGGAGGTACTGGCACTAAGTGTGAGGTCGTTCCGAAGAACTAGCAGGTGATTCCGCAGGGTGGAATTGGATGGCACTGAACCATATGCTAATTGCAGTAATTTGGGCAAGGGCCTACACATAATGTTCAGTGTTCCCTAATAAAAGAGTGTGAAAGGGCCCAATGGGGTTACATGAAGTGCAAGTAAGACGAAGGTTTTGATGGTGGCACTCGGTGCTGAGGGGCACAGGTGCAGGTTGTGTTATGATACAAAGTAGCGATGGCAGCACTTATGGTGCAAGGGGTTCGGAGGGCCAGATATGTGGCACTCATAGAATGGATGGGCGTGAAAACAAGGTGAAAATTAGCCTGGAGCTCAAAATCTGTGGGTACTCAATGTGTAGTGAAACCACTTGGCCAGTTATGCAATAAGCACACTGGTGGGAACACTGGAGGTGAGAATTTGTGATAACAGGGCCCAAGTTATTGAAATAACAGACTTGGAGCTGGCACTTAGTTTGAGGTGAGATCACATGTGAAGTTAGGCGAAGTTCGTGAAATGTGTGCCAGGCATGAAAAGTGTACTGTAGGTAATGTAAACACAATTGCTCATTTGCCAAGTGCAGAGGTGCGGTTCCAAAGAATAGTAGGTCATTCAAATAACGGGTTTCTTTGTTCCAGAGAAAGGTTTGTTTCTTCAAAGAATGGTTTGCTTTGTTCTGAAGGATGTTTTTGTTTGTTCTGAAGAAAGGTAAGTTACCTGAATAATGTAAATGAGATCCCTCGAAAATGGTACGCTGGTGTGGATGGGTTCAATGAACTGGGTTTGTGGCTCTTAGTAGTGTGGACTCGTTCCGTAGAATAGAGTAAAATGTGCTCTCAATACTCACTATTCGAGGACCTTGGCCAAGGATGGTAACATGGAGTTAAAGGCACGCTATTGCTGTGATCTTAATGGAGTATAAGCTTTAATGGGTTTGCAAAAATATTACATTCGTTTGTGAGGCAGAACTGACTTCCAGTGTTTAGTGGCTTATACTTGGAAATTAGATCTGTTTTTTTTTTTTCTAAACAGGTTGTAGAGCAATAGTTCATACAGCAAATAATAATAATCCTAATATAAAATGTTTACAATGGCAATACTACTCGCAATTTTAAGCATTCAAAGTCTTACCTCAGACGTACTGGATGTATCATCAGTGAGTGATTACTCTTGTTTAAATATGGATTTTAATCAAAGAATTGCAACGGTCAGTAAATTTTACAATACTATCATGAATTATTGAAAGATATGTAAGAAAATGGCTTGCATGTGACCCAACGGAAGTTGAATTGACTTCATAAAATTGTAAGGTGATCGTATTTGCATGAGCATAGATACATCAAGGCTGTGTGATAGCTAATGACAGCTGACAGATTATCCAAAATGGCAGTTCATGGAATGACAGGCAAGGCTGGTGAGTGTGTGCAGCGAGACGGCTCTCACAGTCAAAACAATTTGGATGTATGGGTAGAGCAACGGAGCGACTCTTGCCGCCAAAACAAGACAGACATCTGCATGAACGCTTCTCTGTTTACAATATATATATATATATATATATATATATATATATATATATATATATATATATATATATATATATATATATATATATATATATATATATATATATATATATATATATATATATATATATATATATATATATATAATTTTTATTTAAATTTATAACCTTTTTGCAATTTATGTTATTTATTTTGAACAGCCCTCGAAAATGTAATGAAGCCATTACAAAACGTCGGGAATAAATTGACCATTTTTAAAACACGTTTTTACATCTGTCTCCCCATTGATATATGAATGTATATATATATATATATATATATATATATATATATATATATATATATATATATGAAAATAAGAAGGCCCATAAAACACTATTTAAACGTTGAAACCATATATTTCGGGCACTTGTTTCTGTGCCCCTGGGGCACAGAAACAAGTGCCCGAAATATATGGTTTCAACGTTTAAATAGTGTTTTATGGGCCTTCTTATTTTCATATTACACTGTAGTATTACAGGAAAAGACATTCATATATATATATATATATATATATATATATATATATATATATATATATATATATATATATATATATATATATATATATATATATATATATATATATATATATATATATATATATATATATATATATATATATATGTATATATATATATATATATATATATATATATATATATATATATATATATATATATATATATATATATATATATATATATATATATATATATATATATATATATATATATATATATATATATTATAATCTACAAGAAGTCGTGTACGGCGCGCCTCCCCTCCCACCTAATTTACCCTTTGTTTATTGAGAACCACATGGCCAATCGTATTTGACCTAGAAATCGGAGCACGGTTATCAACATTTCGATCTGTCCTGTTTTTTACCTGGAACAGATATTGAGATGACACAGATAAAAAGGGACAAGGAGAGGAAACTGGATGCCACTCCCTTAAGAAGCTTGGCCCAACTAAGCTTCTTAAAACGGCCTTTCTAAAGGCAAATTAAGCTGCCTGAATTGTCTAACCTCCGCAAGAAACCTGGAAGAGGCCACCGAATCACTGAACACCTGGCAAGTGATTCATCATTTGCTCACGGCTCCTACCCCTGGCCGCTTGCCTTAAAAGGAAGAGACCGGAGGAGGCTGGAAGCAGTTAAGCAGTTAGTTAGTCGTGCGAGGAGGAGTCGTGCAGTTAGCCATACACGCTGGCGGGTGATGCAGTGTGCTGAGAGACCAGCATTTCACTTCTGTCCTTGTGCCAGTTTATCCAGTGCCATTCCCAATGTCCTGTGTTCGAGTGTAAAGTGGTCATTCATTCCTCGAGTCTCTGGCACCCTCAGTGCACACTCGAGTCATATTCGGTGTTATACTGTTCCTTTATTAGTGTGTAATGTGTAAATCTCTCTTGCAGAGGGACCCATTCGCAGTGGACTCATCTTGGACTGTGCCTTGCCTTTAGTCAAGACTCCAGTAGAACGATCTTCAGGCATTGCAAGCCCTTTATCAATTTGCTTATCCATTTTCCCTTCAAATGATTTCGTTTGTAAATATAATTCTGTAATTATTCCCAAGTGTTTACGTAACATTTCCTTATGAAGTAGAGCCTTCAGCTCCTAAATTCACCCCTTTTTCTTATTTTTTTTTTATGATTTCCCTTTACGCAAGTCAGAACTCCAAGGCCAGTTAAATAAAGAATACCATAAACCCAGGGAAATACGTAAAAAAATTATATTTATATATATATATATATATATATATATATATATATATATATATATATATATATATATATATATATATATATATATATATATATATATATATATATATATATATATATATATAACGCATGAGCGAGAGAGAGAAAGTAGTTAACGTCATCCTTTTAGAGAATTTTGAAGTCTTAAGATGTAGCTCTCTTGATTCTTTCACTCAGTTCAAAACAAAACAAAAAAACTGTGCATAATTCATTTATTTTGCTTCTTTAGTTGTGTTACAGGTTACAAGGTGACGAATGTCTGCAATACAATTTTAAAATGCTAATACCCTCTTAAAGTTTGTCCCCTCGCACAAATTTTCCACTACCTTAAATATAAAATATAATGTGTTTTACCTGGAAAAAGTGAGAATTCGCTAGTACCAGCTCTCATTTAAAGTATATGTTAAACATAAACGAGTATATCTAGTGAATTTTTTTTACGAACTTCTAAAACTATTAAGCTGTAAGGTATATATATTTAACTTGTTTGAACAATTTTCAGCAACGACCGGATGCTTGGAATATATTACTATATATACTTTTTGTGACTATTTTTATGTGATTAGTTACGGTAAAGGCAATATATGCTCGCAGTTCACTCTTGGCTGAGAATTAAAATATTGATGGCAAAGGTGATTTCGTTTACCCCACATAGCTGGGAATCTACGACGCCATGTACGTTACAACTTAGTTCTTTCTTTCTTCTGCACTTTCTCTAAACATGGGTTCGGTTGCTGACAACAGGAATATTCTAGGTGATAGGCGGGGACCCAATTCGCGAAACAGATAAAAATTAATTATAATCAACAAGTAGTTTTCATTTTTATGTTATTAGTCAATGATACTGTACTGGATCCTACGATGTGTTCCTAAACCAATCACTTCTGTAACCTAGCAGTTCCATTTACTGATAGTTATACATTTCCGAAAACGTATTGTTCAGACGGATATTGTACCGCGACCATAAGTTACAGAGGAAAGACAAACGGGACCATGAGCTTTTAAGAAGTGAACAGATTTTCGCATTAGAAACGTTGTTGAATTTAAACGTAACCTTTCACTGCCGTTGTTCGTAATTGAAGATAAAGAGTGAGAGAGACCGAAGATATATAAGACGATATAATAGCTAAGTCAGCAACTCAGTCAAATTATAAACCATTACATGATTAAAGTTGGGTCGGCCTCGTACATTTACGCTTATCAGTAAAGTCGCAAAATGAAGCTAAATCTATGTTTATGTGTCTCATTACTGACTGAAGTTTCGTCCGGGTAAATAATAAAAAAAATATATGTATATGTATATGTATATATATATATATATATATATATATATATATATATATATATATATATATATATATATATATATATATATATATATATATAAAAGGAAGAGCAGTGTCAAAACGTATTCAACAAATGGGAAAGAGTATTCAAATGGATAAAGTGGCTCTTTGAAGTTATTTTGTCAGTTTATTTTAAGGTACTATAGAAGCAACATACACAATATATTCTCAGCCCTTTGAAACCTACCAGTTATTTCAAGTTGTTGATGAAGTTGGTGATATTAAGAGCTTAATTGTTTTTACTGGTTTTTAATTAATACCTTACGCTTCAGTAGTCGCGTATACACAAAATAGGGGTGGGGACGAGAAAGGGAAATGGGGAGATATTTAATTGTTTATATTTTGACAGAGCGCTGCTCACTCATCTATGGCGTCATTTTCTGTATGTTTGGCCTCTCCAACTCTCTACCTTCATTTAAGACCCACAACAGTTGAATTACAAAGAAGGTAATCAATACATTGACGAAGTCAATAATACAGTATTACCGATTTTCTGATAATGTGACAAAATCATTCGTTTCCTCGCCTGATTTAGCAATGAAATGCATTTTCCCGTGTTTTGTGCGCCACTGAGCCACCAAGAGAGAGAGAGAGAGAGAGAGAGAGAGAGAGAGAGAGAGAGAGAGAGAGATGATGATAATGATGTCCAAGGAGAAAGGGAGAGACAGGAGAGAAGGACGATTACAGTCATATGCATTCAAGTTCCTGGTTATATCTGTGATTATTCCGTCCCATTTTATTTTGAAAACTCATTCCCCTTTTTAAAGGAATGAAGGTTCCTGTCACTTGCAGACCTACCAACAAGTTTCGGTAATTATCACTGGCCTCGTATGTAATTTAGTAAAGGTATCAGTTCTTATTTACGAACAAATGTTGCGTGTGCATGAAGGATACATATTCCATAACCGAAGTAATTATTATAATGAAATTCTTTTCATATATCCTAAATACTATATCTATTCTATAAATAATAGAACCATTCATACATACACCTCTTTCACTCCTATCTACACCAGGGGTCGGCAACTTATTTAAGCTCTGGTAATTTTCGATATCGGAGGCTGTGCTGGCAATGTGGACCGCAACTGGATGCCGATACCTTAAACGTCTCTAAGATGAAAACGCAATGGTAGATCTCATTTTGCGTTTTATATGAAAAATATCTAACCATTGCTTAACACTATGCAAAAAACAAATGGAAAGATTGTTAATTTTGCTACTTGCTAAAGAGGTATACATTAATTAAGTTGTTAAAATGTTACCATCAATAACTTTAGCAAAATCATGCCTATCACAATCCCTGAGAAAATTCTGACTGTAGGGCAGGAGACGGGAAGGTTGAAGTTCTTCGTTGTCCAAGGGGCAGAATTTTATTGCCAACCACTGAAGAGCCGAGTAAAGGAAAAGAACGAGTTAATTTTCTTCGTCAAAACTAATTACCATTTTACGTGTTGCCTGAATGGTACCAAAATATGATTTGATTTCCATGGAAATTTGTACGCAGGTTCCCTTATCAAGTAAGAAAACGATAACACCTTCGAAAAAAGAAATGGAGGGCTGGGATGGACTAAGAAATAACTAACTGTTGGCACCATATTATTAATAACAGGTGATACTGGGTTGGCATAGGCTCGGCATTGACAGGTGGCCTTGGGTATGGCTAACAGGTGGCACTGCGATATCACAAACAGGTGGCACTAAGGTGACATTATAGTGGCACTTGAAAGGCCCTAACAGAGTGGCATTGGGGTACCACTAACTTGGGTATCACTAACAGGTGTCACTGAGATGCCACTAACAGGTTGCAACAGGATACTAATAATAGGTGGCGCTGGAATGGCCTTAACATGTGGCACTGTGGTATGACCATCAGGTAGCAATGGGATATCTCAAGAGGTGGAACTTAGGTATCAGTAACATGTTTACTGCGTTTCTTTAGTGGGGGGAATACAACCCTGAGCCCTGAGGTGCCGATGGTCCTGAAGCTGCGGGGCGGGAGCGGCGGGGGGGTGGGCGGGGGGGGGGCAGTGGCTGACGTCGAGTTGTCACCCTGGGACCTCTGTGGGCGTTTCATGGGGGTATGGCTGCTACTACTGGGAGACCCTGGCAATATTCATCTATCTGTATGTCACCTCCTTCTATATGTAAATATTTATGATAATCCTTTTCACTGTTTAGAATTCCTCCAGCTCTTTATATGATCATCTCACTATTGTGATATCTTATTGTTACCTATGATCAGGTAAAATTGTGCATCATCAGCAAATAACTTACACTTAACTTTATATATTTTCATAATCATTGATAATTTTGTAGTGTTACTCCTTTTACAATTTATGAGCGAAATAGCTAATCTACTGTTTCAGTGTATCGTTTTTAACGCCTACCCATTTTTAGTCTCTTATGTAAATGGTATGCTACAGTTAAGAGGTAATTAGACTTATATAACAAATTCCCAAGGAATGTAAAATATTGTTTCCTAGCTGTAATAGTCCAGGACATAATGGTTAGGTTGTCGTCGGGGGTAGGTGAAACCCTTCAACCATGCAGAGAATATAAAATTTAGACCAAGGGCCAACCGCTAGGACCTATGAGGTTATTCAGCGCTGAAACGGAAATTGAGAGGAAAGGGGTCTTCAAGTGTGGCAGGATGAAACCCTTGCAGTTGTGCTATGAAACAACTGTTAGGAGAGAGCGGAAAGTAAGATGGAGGAAAATATGAACGGAGGTACAGTAAAAGGAGGAATGGAAATTGGATTTGCTGCTGGGGTCCGGAGGGACGTTGCAAAGAACCGTAAGTAATGCGTACACTGCACCGAGTGAGGTTCACTGGCGGCACCATCCTCCTACCGGGAAGGCTAGGTTAAGGAACACCAGTTAACTCCCCTGTATTTCACTTTCTTTTTTTATGAATTATATATAAGGAAAAGTGTCCTCTATGGAATGGAATGAAATACAGAGTTTAGTCCAAAGGCCAAGCACTGGGAACTATGACGTCATTCAGCGCTGGAACGTCATTCAGCGCTGGAAAGGAAATTGAGAGTAGGTAGGTATGAAAGGTGTAGCAGGAGGAGAAAATCGCTGTTGCATTTGGAAATAATTATTAAGAGAGAGTGGATAGCAATATAGAAAATAGATATGAATGGAGGTACAGTAAAAGGAACGAAAGGGGCTACAGCTAGGGGGCCGAGGGGACGCTGCAAAGAACCTTTAGTAATGCCTACAGTGCACTCTGTGAGGTGTGCTGACGGCACTACCCCACTACGGGGGCGCGTCCTCTATGAACTTCGAACCGCGTTAACTTTAGCTGGACATCACAGCTGCTTTCATTCAGACTACGGCAACCGACGGGGGGCTTGCTCAAGCTAAAAGTACCTCAATAGCTCATTTCATAGGTAAATCACCAGTAACTCTGATAACCCTCTTCGATGGAGCCTACATTTTAAGGAATGAATTTCCCTAGAGATGATGTTTTGGGTATTTGTGTTAAGTCCCCAGATAAAATGTGCTTCATACGTGCCCATTAAACTGTCTTCAGTTTCTCTGTTTTGTTTTCTGCCCTTGAGTTTACCTTAGGGATTTATTTCACCATTTTTTTTATTAATCCATCAATTATTTTACGATTCTCAAAATATTCTAACTACCATATGCATATTTTATTGACCCAATTTTGATAAAAACGGACTAAGATGCCATCAACAATTTATTGCAGCGTGTCTCCAGACGAGCATTGTATATGACGGAGTAAATGTTAAGACTTTGTCTTTTATCAGTTATTTTTCATTGGCTCTCTGAATTTACATAACTCACACAATTGTTTGAGAATGAGGGTAGCGAATGAGTTCAACAGGAAACCTCGTTTCTAGATACTTTCAAATTAGTTTAATGTCGAAATAATCTGTGGGTGGACTGTTGTAGCAGACTTTAAGGTCTGAAAAGTCAACGTAACTAAGAGGGTTATTCCCATATCTAGTTCCAATTTTAGTTTTGCTTTCAAGATTATTTTCCAACTTGCACCTTGAGTGTTTCATGTTCTTGTACTAACAGAACCATATGCCACTTTTTTTGTGTTAATTTCCGACAAAAACCATCCTTTTGCTCTAAACTGCAATTACCTTAAATACTTCCTAACGTCAGACACAATGAAGATGATAATCTTTCCTGTGCTCTGTAGACTAGAACAGAATATAGGATTTATGCCAAGTCCAAGCGCTGGGAGCCTATGAGGTCATTCAGCTCTGAAATGGAAATCGAGTTAAAGTGTTTGAAAGGTGTAACAGGAGGAAAACTTTTCAGTTGTACTATGAATCAATAGTTAGGAGAGGGTGGAAAATAAGATGGAAGAAAGCTTATGAACGGAGGTACAGTAAAAGGAATGAAAGGGACTGTAGCTAGCGGCCAAAGAGACGCTGCAAAGAACCTAAAGTATTAAAGTGAACCGCATGATGTGCACTGACGGCATTACTCTCCTACGGAGAATTTTTCTGCAATGTCCTATATTCTTATTCAAGAATATTTGTAATTCAATATCACTGTATTGCTGCCATTGTCTGAACAATTTAATTGACCTTTAAAGTATTTAAGTTCTGACATTCGATAATTCGGAAGTGCAAAATTTTCTTCAAAACTTCTATGCTTCATTTTTGCTGTATAGAAGATTATCTGCTCTTTATGGAGACACGAATTCTCAGTATTTTAGTTTTATTTCCATAGGCAATGAACGGAAGACAAAAATAATTATATAACCACCACTCAGTTTTCAAATTTTTTATTTTTCTTTAACAGCAAGAGACCTTTCATAGAAATATTAAAGTTTAATTCCTCTATAAAACATCAGACGTCTAAACTTCATATCTTAACAGACATCAGATTTTCTCTTATGGAAATCTAAACCATTAAACTATTAAGAGTTTCTGGTAATAAAACTATAACTCATTCTTACAGTAATATTACCAAGTGATGGTACATATGGTTCGACTTCTGGTTTTACAAATTGACAAACTTTATATCAGTCTCAGTAATGCATAACCAATTATTATTAAAATTTCCACCTGTTCAAGGTAAATAGTTTAAACGGATTTATCATTCGAAATTTATGGTTAAAAACTTGCAATCTTGCAATTGTTATTTTTTATAATTTTTTTTTAATTTAAGTCGAAACACTCATATTTACATGTGCATCATTTAATGCAATTTATTGAAGCGTCAAATTACCAATTAAAATTTTGAACCATCAAAGCAGGACAACTTATGGCATAAATTGTAATATAGCAGCACTCCAGTCTCCATTCTCAAATCATTTAAAAACTATTGTGGAGTAAAAGCAACGAACACTGGAGGTCTTTAATATCAGAAGTATTGTTTGCCTTGTCTTAAAGAGCTGTTCAAATAAACATCCTGTAAAGCTGCGTCCACACGATCGAGTTTTGTTCGATGAACTTTGTCCGATGTAACGTCAGAAGAGGAGAATCAGCGGGCAAAGTCAGAACTTTGCACGTTGTTTCTCCGCTTCTGACGTCATATTAGACAAAGTCCGTCGAACAAAGCTTGATCGCGCGGACACAGCCTAATTGAGGGAAACCACTTCTATAACCTCTGACCAGAACAGTAAAGAAAAAATCAAAGCAAGTGCTAGCAAACCAAGGAACCAGAGGTACCCAAAAGAGCTAACAAGTGATGTGACCAAAGGAACGACCTCAGCTGCTGAGCAAAGTTACAAAACTCACTTTGCTAGGACTATTAAATAAAATCACAGCTTAATCTGTCATTAATTTCTCGGACAAAGGGATTTGTTAACTTTTACGTAAACTTTTATCATTAATGGAATAAAGTCTGTCAAATTTATAATTATTGGTATAGGTTTATTCATTGTATGAAAGTCACAGCTAGGCATAGGTCTGTCTGTTGTATTGTGAAAATATAGGCCTGCCCATTGTATTATTGACATGAATCTCACTTAAAAGTTATATGCTTTAAACTGACAAATTAGCTAACGTTAATTTTAAGTACGAACAAATGGAAGCTATAATTTAGGTTAAATAGTTTAAGGATTTTAAAGTTCCAAATAAAAGACAAAAAAGTTTCGTTAAATCTTAATTTTGAAAGCATTGCACTATAAAAATTTAATTTATCTGGAAACATTTTTAAAAGTTAACGTCCTTATAAGTTGAGAAGTACAAAATGCAAAAGTAAAATTAAACTATTACTGAACTTTGGAAATTAATCAATTAAGAACAACAAGGGTATTTCAAGAAATATTAAATTTAACCTCATCAAATATTTAGAAGCTTACGTTAACTTACTTCTGTACTATCTTGTCACCAGTCTTTGAATGCCAGACTAATTGGTACGTTAAAAGGTCTTAACACACACACAAAAAAAAGCAGAATTCTAAAAAAAAAAAAAAAAAGCGTTGAATACCAGCAGTCACGTTACTCTACAAGCCTTTTAAAACAGAAAGGAATCACGGTCAAGGAACGCTATTTTCTAAACATAAGCTGATGCACTTACCAACTAGAAGAAAATGTTAGTTGGTTAGTTGATTGTTGAACATCCCATGCACCTGCCCATAGGACAGAAGACCTATGGAGGGGCCTCCACCCCTTCAGGGGCACCGCCCCTATAGGGGTGGAGGTAAAAAAAAAATTGGTTTGGTTGGTTGACATACAACGTTGTATGCATTACCTTGTTTTAATTCAGTCAATCCTGAGAAGAAAAATACTGCATTTTTGTGTAGCTTGGGAAAAGTATCCTTGTTCAAACACTTAATTCCTCACAGGAGTAGTTTGCTTCCTTAGGAGTTTGAGAATTCACGGAAATCTGGAAGTAGCTTTAAATTTCCATTATAGCAGTATAGGGATTTCTTTTAACCAAAAATTATATCCAGTCATTTCTTTACAAGAGTCAGGGTTGATATAAAGCTTTGAAAAAGGACCGTTTTACACACACGCACAAAGATTTTAACAGGCACGCTCTAATTTTTAAGAACACAATAGATTGAATACTAACTTTTATGGGCCTTCAGAGACTACTTTACCCTGAAAAATATTAAATTTGTAGTACAGAAATAAATTACCTACGGCTTAGTCGAGTTTCATAACCTAGGAGCGAAAAATTGAAGAACAAGAAGTAATAGTATATGACAGACAATGCATTACAGAATATTGATTAAAACTAAAATAAATCATCACAAACCCAAGCAATATTCTTTGTTGTCCATGCGCACTAATATGTATGAAACTCGCATCAGTTATAATTGCCTGTATAGCAAAAACTGAACGAAAAGGTATGACATTTATATTATCAACAGAATAGCCAAATTAGGATAATTTTAGCATGAAATAAAAGAAACTACGTTCAAGAAACAAA
>JANJGK010000041.1:3513210-3528210 GCA_039081455.1 Macrobrachium rosenbergii
TAACATTGATAAATATGAAAAGAAAATAACCTCTGTGCTAAGCTGGTAGCTTTGCGGTATCTTCGACAATCCTGTTACTCTAATCCACATCATCATTCAGTCACATAACGCAGAATTCAGGGAAAGCTACAATATATGAAACTTTATTAACTAAGTTCTAAATGAGAATCGACTAATAGTAAATTTGGCTAAATTATTGGCCTCTTTTTTTAACTGCTTACATTGTAATATGCATCAAAACTCTTCTAGAACTTGAAGCTCATTTATTTCCGCTGAGAAAAGACTATTTCGTATATTGTTACGTTTAAACTTTGTGAAAGAGATGAGAAACTTATGATGTATATGGAACAATTCCAGACCTTGCAAGAAAAGATAATTGGAAGTGGGCATCAAATACAGTAAGATTAGGAAGGACTAAACGCTACTAATTAATGTGAAGGGGACGGTAGAAAAATGGCAGTAGCGTGATTATATGCGTTACTGGAGCTAAGTGTGACAAGTGATGGTAGGATGAGATAACAGATCAAATATCAATTAAGGAAGTGATGAAGTCAGCAAGAACTTTGCAAAAAGCTAACAGACAATTTTCTTAGAAGTAAAAGTCAGAGAGTATGATGGGAGTGCCCATCGAACTCTGCCGCATGTAGTTGAAGGATGGGTGGTTGGGTGGAGTGAGAGATAATAATAATAAAAAAAAAAAAAAAAAACAGAAAGGTAAAAAAAAATTTCTCTGCGTCATGATAGTTGTAAAAAGGAGCATTGTTATTGAAAAATGTGGGTAATAGTATGAAATGAATAGGTTGGAATAGGTAAAATAGTTGTGTTGTGTTCTGACGTATAAATATGAACATACGTCAAATATGACGTGTACAGTATTCATATTTAGTAAAAAAAAAGAAAAACTGCCAAATTATACATGATTATGAATAGTATTCTAAAAAGACAATTACTACCCTAGAAATAAAAACACGTTCCTTCTGATAAATTAGGTGTAAAAACTTCACTTCCTAATTTTTCTGATGGGGATTCAATCGACCAGTCATCCAGAGGAAAGAGTGTTGAAACAGATAACAGGAAGCAAAGGAAAGTTCAGAGTCGGTGAAGCCAACTTACCCAAACTTGAGTGCCGAGCTTGAAGATAGATGGAAGGGGTAGGGTGGGGAAGGGTGGCCGGAGGAGGAAAATGATTCAAGAAGAGGGAATTGTTTTGAATTTTCATTGTTGCTTCATAATTATTTATTTTTTCTTGCCATAGTTGTCAAAATAATGTTGCATAAAGAATGGAAAACTTTAAACATAAGACATTTATATTCCATAACTGATGATTCTTTGCAAAGTGAAATTTATTTGCTATTAATTATTTGTTATGGGTAATTCTTGCAAGGTGAGAAAGAAATCCCCTATGTTTCATTTATTTCCGAAGATTTGAATTAGCAATAAAAAAATAAAATAAAAATATAGAACGATTTTTTTTATTACCGTAATGTTATTGTTACATTTCTTAGTATGCTTTGCTTTTAGATATATATTGGTCAATCGCAATAGGTTTTAAGTTAAATTTGGTTTTTCAGTAATCCATACACACACACACATATAACCATACACACAAGCAAAAAATTACCATTTTTGTTATCAGCTTACTTCTATTTCATTTTTCAACCTTACACCAAAATATCGTTTCCTCTTTAGGAAACTAAAACAATAAGTGTTCAATCATTTATAGATTTATTTGTTTCTATAGACGTTGCAAGGTTACACAGTTTTATAGTATTCATTAAAAGCCTTAATTTATACAAAACTGTGGAAGCTGAGGGGGTAGTGAGGACTAATAAAAATATTACTGGGGATTATTTTTAGTTAGCGTCAATTGATATTGGTTCTGACCAATATGGTGCAATGGAAAATCGGGCTGAATATTAGGTAGGAGTCTCTCTCATGTGTACTGAGTGTGCCCAACAAATATATTCTTAGTTTGGGGGTGGCATGACTTTTCATATTATAGACCTACTGAGGGCATTCAGTCTCCATGGTAAAGGGCTTTTAATTGGGAAAGGTGTCCAGGGTTAGTCTCATATTAATGGAGTCCTGTCTCAGTGATGAAAAGTTTCTCTTGTGAGGCAGAGACTATATAGATCCCTCTAATACCTTTTGATCGTATTGTCTTGGTAGTGTTAGGCAAAACACCTCAATAAAGGAGTTTCCGTCTACCAGACGTAAAAGGTTTTATGGAACCCTCCTGTCATCTTCTGATTTCCTCATAACTCTGATCAATATATCAGCAACTACCTTGCCCAGGTAGAATCTGAGGGGGACCCAGTAAATTTATAATGTCTGCTCGAAAATTTCACCATACTTATTTACCTTTGAGATAAGCTAAATGTGCAAGTGTCACAAATGTCTAAATTTACCTGCATTGGTAGAGCTAATACCAAAATATTCTCAATAAAACATCCTGGACACTATTATTCAGGGGGCCCTCTTCCATTCCTAAACCCGAAAGAATTCAATGAAAAATTTAACTGGGAACCAAGTATTTATCAACACTGCTTTTACCCCCCTAAAAATATTACAGAAATAAATATAAATATAAATAGATAAGTATGTAAATGAATAACCAGATGCACCGGAGTAGGGAATTTCATTCAACTTATTATTAATATCATTAATATTTTACCATTATTATTCAAAATCTCAGAAGACCCCCTCTCAAGCAAACTTCATTGAACAGGATAGCTGTCTGGATGACAATGAGTTTGCATTGTAGTTTCTCAGTCTCTCTTTGTAGTAGCAGGTAAATTATACAGTAGCTCTCCAGAGTTCATGAAGCCAGCAGTATAACTATGCCATATTTATACTCATGAGTGGGCTTACAGAAATTTTTGGCTATATTTGATGGGTTGTCAAAACTTGAGAGGCTCCTTCTCTTGGATGGGAGTGGAATGATTCATCCAGGAGAATCCATCTGACTGATGTAGGCACTGATTGGCTGGCGACAGGTCCCATGATTTCTGGTCATATGGTGTGTGCTGCTTAAAGTAATGGGCAGCTGAATTGTTATCCCATGCGTGTGTCTTGCTATACTGATGGTGGTAGGGAGAAAGGTCTCCTGAGTTATGTTCAGCAATGGTTTTCATCGGAGGATGCTGAGGGCCTCCTCATATCAGAAGCAAAGATGGTCATTTTCCCCATCCAGGATTTTTGCGCTCCTTACAATTTGCTGGCATGGGGGGGGGAACTGCCATCTTCTCTCATTCAGTGTTGGCATCTTTCCCCTTTGTGTAGGTGAATGGTGATCCTCTTGGAGAGTGAAGTTGTAGTCGTGCCATTGTACGAATGGCAGCATCATTCTCAGTGCGTAATATTTGGTAAAGCACTCCTGTCCTATTAGTGGGATCGCTGCTAGTGGTGAGGCTGTTCCTCATGAAGTACTGGGTAGTCTCCCAATCATTGTAGTAGATCAAAAGCCTGACTATTTTTTCAGCATCAGTCAGTGTTACATGGGGGCCAATGCTGTTCTTCAGGGCTGCCTTGTCTTTCTTTTACTCGGTATTCATGTAGCCCCTACAGAACAGTCTAATGGTCCACTCATTCTTGTGGGGACAAGGTTCGCCGGATGAGACTACATGTGGGTGGCATTTCTCATCACTTTGGCTACCCAACAGTAAGAACCGTTATCCACCAGGGCTTGGGCAACATGTTCGAGCTCATCAGGAGTAGTACTCCAAGAAGAACAGTAAGAGAGTGCACATCGAATGTAGATGTTCACAACCGAGGATTTAGATTTTTTCTGGTCATTCACTACTGCCACTGAGGCAGAGCACGATGCCAGTTAGGTTATTGTGGACCTGTGTGTTAAAGCCTCAAGGAGTTCTGGTAACACAGACTTCCAAAATGAGAATGGTGCCATTCACATTTCTCTCACACGTGAAGCAAGAACCAATTCTTCCATACAGGTGTGCCTGAGTGTCTCCAGTTCATCTTTGTCAGCGAAGTTGATAATGGCATCAATGACTTACCAGACATATACAGCTGGGCTGGGGATTCTACTGTAGACATGTTGCTTGACAACTCCAATTCCTATATGAAGGTTAGAGAGCAACACAATAAGAGGAGAACCCATGGGAATTCTGCTGATTTGCGTCCACATTTGCCCTAGTTGATCGATGAATGGGGTCTACATAATGCAGTTCTTGAACAGGTGCCATAGGATTTCTCTAGAGCATTAAGTGTTGGGGTAGAATCGTCTCTGTGGACCCTGCCAAGGGTCATCCATATTGTTTCATCTATGGATTGTTGGTAAAAAGGTTCTCCACATCCAACAATGTGATGATGCCCTAACATGGCACAGAGCAAAGCCTTTTAAGAAACTCTACGGACAAGGCAATACAGAGTCAAAAGTTTGTTCAAAGTCATGGCTTGCTGGTAGGCTTATTATGGGGAGGAGGGAATTACTGACCAACTGTATGCATCTGTTACATCAATGACACCTTCATCAAAATCATCGACGAAAATGAACTGGAGACACCCAGGTGCACCTCTGGGGAGTAATTAGTTCTCCACTTCATGTGTGAGTGAAATGTGGATGGCACCATTCTCTTTTTGGAAACCTGTACTGCCAGCACTCCTCACATAGGTCACTGTAAACCAACCAAAATCAGGCTCTGCTTCAATGGCAGTAGTGAATGCTCAGAAAAATTTAAATCCTTGGTCATGAATACCTATGTTCAGCTTACCCTCTCAAAGTTCTTCTTGGAATACCACTTCCGGTGAGCTCAAACACATCATCCAAAGTCTGGTGGATAACGAATATTCTTACCGTCAGGTTGCCAAGGTGACGAAAACTGCCACTGACAGATTCTACCATCAGGAGAACACGTCACCCACAAGAGTAAGAGGACCATCAGACTGTTCTACAGGTGCTACATGAAACTAAATTTATATAAGAAAAGTGATGCAGTCCTGAAGAACATCATCACCGCTCATGTAAAACCCACCAAAACTGACAAAAAGTCAATCTTACACTACAAGGATTGGAAAACTCCCCAGTACCTCATGAGGTACAGCCCCATCACTAGTGACGGTCCTATGAAGAGAAAAGGATGGTTTACCAAATATCATTCACTGAGAATGGATGCTGAGATTCGTACATTGGTATGACCATGAATCAACTCTCCAAGATGACTGCCATTCATCTACACACAAGGGTAGTATACCAGCACCACTTAAGGGAACACAGCAATGGTCCCCAAAGCAAGCAGATTGTAAGTAGGGAAAAAATTCGGGATGGCAACAACAACCAGTGCCGCCTCTGATATAAGGAGGCCCTCCCCATGGTCCGATGCTGAATGTAACTCAGGAAACCCTTTATCTCCCTACCGTCATCAGGAGAACGGCAAGGCGCATATTTGGGATAACAATTCAGTTACCCTCTACTTCAGGCAGGGTGCCATATGACCAGAAATCCTGGGACCAGTCACCACCCAATCAGCGCCTACGTTGGTCATCCAGATTCTCCTGGATGAGTCACTCCACTCCCAGCCAATAGGAGGAGCCCCCACCCCCAAGCTTTGACAACCTATCAAAAACAGCCAAAAATTTCTGTAAGTCCACTTGTGGGTAGAAATATACATAGTTATACCCCTGGCTTTATTTACCTTTTGAAAAATGATAGAAAGTCCCACTGAAACGTCAAAGAATAAATGAACTTGGGACAGCTGCTGAATAATTTACCCGCTGCTGTAAAGAAACTTGCTTGAGCGAATAAGAAACTAAAATACATTTGTTCAATGAAGTTTATTATTATTATTATTATTATTATTATTATTATTATTATTATTATTATTAGTAGTAGTAGTAGTAGTAGTAGTAGTAGTAGTAGTAGTAGTATCGTTCTTGACGAAGAAGGAAATGGAGTCAACTCAAATATACAATTTATCAATCAAAGTAATAGGAAGGGAGAATACGTCAAAGGCATATATATTAGAATTGGAGAGAGAGAGAGAGAGAGAGAGAGAGAGAGAGAGAGAGAGAGAGAGAGAGAGAGAGAGAGAGAGATCGCGGTAATGCCAAGACAAGACGAGTGGCACTGAAGATAGCTTCAGCATAAACAAAAACGATGCACTTTCCCTTTTAGAGCTGCGAGACGCTGATAGTAACGTTGGGTCGGTGAGGTGGTGCAAATCGGCATCTTGGAAGAAATAGTGTCGAGATCCTGCTCGTATGTTATCAGCCGATTCTGCTGAGACCCTCCTGTTTTGTCTTTTTTGGCCTCTCAACCCGAATTGTGCATAAAAAATCACTTTGCATATTTTCTTTCCAGGTAAAAGATTATTGTTAAGAGATAATAGGTGGGATAATTATATGCTTCTTGCAAATGATGAATAAGTTGCGATAGCTTCGACCATTTGGATGACAGTGAAGGAACTGAAGTATGCGCACTGCTTTACCCATGAAATTAATATATATATATATATATATATATATATATATATATATATATATATATATATATATATATATATATATATATATATATATATATATATATATAAAGTATAGTTCATTAACCATAAATGATAATGATGATTGGTGTTATTGCACAAATTAATAAAGCATTTCTTAAAGTTTATCTCTTTTTCACTTTTATTTCTTTGTCATTGCTGCAGGCACAGTAGCTCCTTTCGTTTTCTTCTGTTTTATCAATAATTTTTCAAATTATGAAATCTACATAAAGTATTACTATTCGTTACTTAAAGTTTTTTGTAAAGTTAAACAAGACCTGTATAGAGAAAGATATGAAAGATACAAAAGGCATGAGGCGAGAAAGAGATCCGAAAAAAGAAAGGACATAATTGAATAGGGAACCACAAAACAAATGACTGAATAAATTGAAGTAGAATAGCTCTTGACTATAGAAACATGAATCTTATTTCAAAAAAGAACAGCGGTGTTTAAAACTCACTGAAGCAACCATTCCGTGCATTTATTATAGTTGAAGCAAAGTCTAAAAAGACCCCAATAACATGGAATTGATTTCTATTGGCTCCTGAGTTTATAAAATAAAAAAAAAGCAATTGTTCTCCCAGGTTTACACTCGACAAAAACAACAAAAAAAAACCCACTTATGACAGCACAGCCTAACATTCCCAATACCGGAAAATCGAAGAGTAAACAAGTCGTTATTTGACAAACTCTTTTCCTTGTTAGGTCCGTTTTATTGACATATACTGGAAATGTCAACATGCAGTTGCATAAAGCAAAATCATGAAGGAATGAAGTATTGAAGTTACAAATTTTGAGATACGTCCTTCAAGCAATGATGCACGTGATTTCAAAGGATACTTCCTGGAAATTATTTGAATGTGATATCTATATGTTTGAACTGGGGAAATATATGTGATATAATTGCATTAGTAAAGAATTAAAGAAATTGAATATGATAAATAAATATTATGATCGTCTTGTAGTGAAAAATAAGTTTTTTTCCAAGTTTTAACAAATCAAGAGCCACAGAAATGGAAGAAAAGCTCTTTCACAAAAAATTACTCAAATTGATGTTGGAATGATGTTAGGGGCGGAGAGAGAGAGAGAGAGAGAGAGAGAGAGAGAGAGAGAGAGAGAGAGAGAGAGAGAGAGAGAGAGAGAGAGAGAGAGAGAGTAAATTGGTCATGTAAAGGAGTACACACTGAAACTACCAACCAAAGAGACCTTACATGGGCATTTATTATTCTGTACGCACGAATATGATATATATATATATATATATATATATATATATATATATATATATATATATATATATATATATATATATATATATATATATATATATATATATATACATATATATATATATATATATATATATATATATATATATATATATATATATATATATATATATATATATATATATATATATATATATATATATATATATATATATATATATATATATATATATATATATATATATATATATATATATATATATATATATATATATATATATATATATATATATATATGTTTATAAATGTGTACAGGTTTTTGAAATCAAAATATAATACAGAGCGTCAATAACTTGGAGTTGCGGGCTCCCTGCCGAATGTGTGACCTCAGGCAGCCGTATTGAAATGTCTCAGTCCACCTCATAGTACTATACTTTATTACTGTTATTATTTTTCCTATTATTGTTTTTGTACTTTTTACTAATATTATTATCTTATTAATATTACTATTAATATTATTAGTATTATGATGATGATGATGATTATTATTATTGCTGCTTCAGCTGCATTTATTTTGTGAAAGACTTTTCAAAAAGTCTTCTACAAAATAAATGCAGCTGAAGCAGCAATAATATTCAATAAAACCTGTTTAAAAGAGAGTCTGCTGCCAAATTATTATTATTATTATTATTATTATTATTATTATTATTATTATTATTATTATTATTATTATTATTATTATTATTATTATTATTATTATTATTATTACTTGATCCAATTTCACAGAGAAACATTACCTTACAAAAACAGGTTGGCCTCAGCACTCCAACCATTTTGGTCAAGGCCTAAACATCTGCTCTTGGATCTAAGCAATGTCTAGTATAAATCATTCCTGTAAATTACAGGGATTTCTTTGCATACAGCCACTAAACACTAACTAAACAGTAATGTACAACCACTAAACACTAACACTCACACTTACTATACACTCACAAAAATGCACACTTACTGTTTTCGGTCATAAAATAAACGTCAGCATTTTTTTTACAAAGAATAATAAAATACAGTTTTTTTACCTTTGCTATATAATTCCAAATAGAGGCTCACCTTTCATCATATGATTTATACAGTTCTGTGACTCCCCAAGGTTCAGATGCAGAAAGATCAGTGAAATACGATCAGAATTATTTTTGCTTGTACAACAAATGAAGCCTTGGGGTGTTAGAGCTGCTTAAGTTCCAAGCTTTGCAAAGTTGATGGGAACATTTGTAATTCATGTTGATAGCATTTGGCATAGTGTCACAACCACTTACATTTTAATGACATCACTCTCCCTCTGTTTTATAATCTTAACAAGTAAAACAGTATTGAGACACTGCATACGTAACAATATTATAAAAAAAAGTAAAAGAAGACATTCTCTTTACTATAAGAAAAACTTTACTTCCCAAAATATCAGTTCCTGATGAAAAGTATTATCGAACTGTCTTTTCCTCTAAGACCTCCATTGCGGCTACCTGGAGAGCTCGTGCCACATCTTCCGGACGAGGTCTGACTCGTGTAGTTATATGCTGAACGAGTTGGCCTGAAGGATCTTCTCTTTGCCGGGATAAGCTGAGCTTTGGATAATAAAAGTCTACTTCATAGCAAAGAACACTGTGGTCTTCAGGGCAAAGAAAATACACACGAACAACAACAGACGAGAACGTAACGAATGTGATTCATTTCAATTACAGCCGGTAACGTGTGTCGTTGCTCTTCGTGCCTATTGTTAATTCCGTAAGGACGGTTTGCTCTTATAACAAAAGACAAACTGTATATCCAGTTTATATATATATATGTATATATATATATATATATATATATATATATATATATATATATATATATATATATATATATATATATATATATATAAACTAACAACTGTTAACAGCGTGAAGATAAAGTACAGTCAGAAAATGCTTCCAAGGCACACTTGCAGAGAAAAACGATTTTAATATCATTGGACAGAGGGTATGAAGTTATTGAAAAGGGCAGTATGAAATTCTATGTAAATGTTTTTAAATGGTGTGGCTGGCATAAAGCTTGAAAAGATATAACTCATATGAGAGAAACAAAAGTAATGGAAAGAGAAACCCACAAGATTCTTGTGTATAACTTGTTTACTGGTAAATATTTACATATTACTTTGATCTCGAGCACATTCAGGTCCTAACTGTGACCCTTTTTCAAGAGATGAGGTAGTCAGGCTGGTTCAAGGCCCAGCAATCTTCTGGAACTTCTTCTCCCTGTGCTGTCATTTATATGATGGCTGTCCTGATTTCCATTCTCTTGAGAGTTGTTAATCTCCTCCTGTCGGTTTGATATCCTGATCTGATGGTCAGTGGTATTAATCCTTGTGGTATGTGAGTAGTCACCATCGGTCTGTTGGGCAAGAGACCTAACCTCCAGGTCAGAAGGGTTGATCTTCTGAGGTAAAGCCTTTGTTTCCTTCTATCACTTTTATCTGTCTGATGAGTGCCCCTTCCACTACCCTCCTATGACTGATGTTATTGCTTTTGTATATAAGCCAAAATGCTTTCTTTTGCTTGTGCTAGATTCAACAGAATACAAACGTAACATGTAAAAAAAGAAATATGTAAAATTTCTCAAAGGAAGAAAACCAAGTTTCGAGGAAAATAACAAACAGAATAAAAAAACCTTATAAGTAATACAGTTACTGAAGAAGTAAAATAAGGGTTATTGTAAACTCAAGAAAAGAGATCTTAAGATAAAAGATCATTGCACTTTTAAATAAACTTAGTTTATTATGCAGTAAACAACGAATAACCTCTGGTCTTGTGTGAAATGTAGGATGATGACAGAACAAAATGTAGATACTGAAATTCAGCAAAATGAATAGTACATACAGCATTACCTATGAAGGAACGCTTGCCAAAACCTTCCATTATTCTCGAGTATAGCTGTACCTGATGGGCAAAGATTCAACAATTTTGATATCAAGACATTTGGAGTAGACTCCATTTAACATATCACAAAATTTCTGAAGTACGTTATCTCTGTCGACACGGGAAACCTTCGCGAATGGTAAATAGCTTTCTGGTAACAGCACATATCCAATACCTAGTCAAATGAAATCTTACAGTGGAGGATTTATCAGATATTGAGAATCGTCAAGTTCAGGTCTACCAATATTAGCAATTCAAACGGTAGGAATGTTGCATAGGATCACGTAGTATAACTGAAATGTTTTAGGTTTGTTACAGGTTAGCTTTCGAATCGGAGTCATTCAGTATCTGATGTTTTATAAAATATCCATCTGCATTTAATCTTTCAAGTTTTATTTATGGTTCATGTACAACTCAAAAGACAAATTTTATTGCTGAAAATATTAGCATCTGACAGCTAGAACCATAAATTAGGCATACATACCCTCGCACACATATAACATACATCCATACACACACACACACACACACACACACACACACACACACACACACACACACACACACACACACATATATATATATATATATATATATATATATATATATATATATATATATATATATATATATATATATATATATATATGCTTATAATTATGTTTGCATTGTATAATCTTTATGCATATACGTCCATTTTTTAACAGCAAACGACATGGGGAATTTTCGAGTCATCTCAACTACTATACTATGGCTCCTTGGGTGTTCATTCATTTTTCTTGCATGGAATATAGCGTCTCGCTGCGCACCTTGCTTCCAGCTTTATGGTATGTCCAAATCTCTACTTTTCCTGAGCCCTTAGTCTTAACTCACCTCCAGTTTCAGGATATATTCTTAGAATTGTTAAATCAAGAGAGATATAACACTTGCAAGAATATTGCTTGTTTGTTATATATACGAGCTTGATGGCACGTGCTATGCTGTGCTGGAACACGGCGCTGCCCGTCATGTCTCCCCTACCCTCCCAATCCCCTACCTACCCCACCCCTACCTAGGCGGCCAAGCAGGTTTGCAGGAGGAGGGTGGATGTGTCATGTTTCCCCTACCCTCTCGATCCCCTACTTACCCTGCCCCCACCCGGGGCGAACAAACAAGAAAGATCCATTCGGATTTTATTATTATAGAAGATTGCATCTGTTACATATAGAACCTTGGTCTTACGCAGTGTATGAAATTAAGTCTTTCGTTTCCAGAACAGGCAGCTACGAAAGGCTTTTCCAGAAGAGCAAAATTTTGGATGTCCTCTAAAACGACGATTTTGAACATTCTTAGCCGGCAACATTTGGTGTTGGTTCTTCATTGCTTCCATCATAGGTACGCCTTTTGCTTTTCCTTTCCATTTATTTTCGCATTTTCAATTCGCTATCCAGCTCAGATAAAAAGAAAATTGTTGTGAATAGTTATTTATTATGAATGGAAGTAATGCAATTACTATGACTCATTTTAATATCAAGTAAGAAATGAACGAAAATGGTTTTTGACAATGTTCTCTATCTTCCTCTAAAATCTAACATAGTTCGAAATATTCAGTAATTGTTGTTCATATTTTTGTTCATTTTTTCAACCTTTACTTCTCGGAGTATCGTTTGTGATGTTCAAGTCAATTATTGCTGAAGCACCCATTTATCGTAAAACTATCAAACAAACGATCGTTTATGATATCCAGAACCTGCTACTGAATAGGATTAACATCAAATAAATAACTTACTTAGATTTTTCTTCCCCTCTTACGAGTGCCCAAGACTGCAATAATAAACATTATGTATTTTTACAGCTTACATACTTTCCCCACTGAAAGGGGTGTCACCAGCAGGGGGAACCTTTCCGATTTCTTATCAAATCCTTATTGGTGAGGTTGTTAGTCACAACCTTTTTTTTCTTTTTATTAACAGGGGCGATTCACAAAACTAGCAAACTCCAGCTGAGCGCTGCACTTCATTCGATCTGTTCTGCACTTTGTATGTGGATAAATTTTATCAATACTTTTCCTCGATGCTAACCGCAAAGATCATGACTTAATTTTTTTTTTTTTTTTTTATTCTATTGCTTCATACTCGTGAGTTTGTAGTGGTGGGATTTTTATATTTTATTTATTTAAATTTAAAAAGTTATATTTTCAAATTTTCTTATGCGAGCCAAGATGTTTGGAATATCATTACACCTTTATTTAGCACTTCGCCACAAAATATAGCAAATTTTTTCGAATCTGTGTAGAACTATGGTACTAAAATTATGCATTATGCCTTCAAATATTTGATTGATTTAGAAAGTTCAGATGTCTCTTTCGTTCTAATTCGGTATACAAACTAGAGGTGATATAAACAATCCCATCATATATTATATTGTGCGGTAAGTATAAGACAGAACTCCCATCGGACGAAACCTCTAGGGATAAAAACTTGGAACAAGACCTGTGTGGGACATGCCCCCATTTAGTCAGATTGTTTAATCATGATATGACTCATTACGGCGTATTTGTGGTTTTCAAACTTCTCTAGCATCATAAAAACAAATAGGAGATTTTTATGTTTGAAGAGAACGTAATATTATGAATCGCATTATTTGCTAAAGGTCTTTCCTCACACACACAAACACATACAAGCATGCACACCCAGTGCCTTTCTATTCCACAAAAGGTATAGACGGAAAGGTAGCAGGAGTGAGCGGGATTTTTAGTCGCTTGCTGTATCATTATGGCGTTTTATAACAGAAAGACTGGTTTGGGAGCTCATGGGACGTCAGAAAATATTCGACCCTAACATATAGCGCGAATAAATGTCCTTTTCTTAATATAAAAATATGTAACAAGGGAAAGGAAGAAATATTAATATTTATCATCATTAAGTATGTCTGAGAGAGTGACTACAAAAGAGAGATAAGTGGCAGAATGTACACTATGAGAGTAACAATGCAAGCTTATACAAGAATGAGACATTGAAGATTGAGACCTTCGTTTATGTCACAGTTTTGTAAGACATTTGAGAATAACGAAAAGAAATGGCGTGAGATACAAAACTTGAAGAAGGATATGACACAATTCATGAAATTTTGACATGCAAAGACCTGAATATGTGGGTGCTGAGTAAGGACGGAGAAGTTTTATGATCAAACCAGAATATTTTGTAAGAATATGCAGCCGGGATGGAGACAGGTTTGTGTAAGAGTCTGTCTCAGAAAAAGTTACTCAGCACCACTGTGTTTTTTATTATTTCTCTGGACTCAGTAAAGAGATAAGTAGGAGATAATACAATAAAATACGTATAAATTTGAGGGGTAAAAGTTAATTTTATGTGAAATGGATGTTTGCACATGTCATTGTGCTCTCTCTCTCTCTCTCTCTCTCTCTCTCTCTCTCTCTCTCTCTCTCTCTCTCTCTCTCTCTCTCTATCTTTCTTTCTTTACTGCTCGTTCCGGTATAAGAAAGATGGCCTCTGAAATATTACGGGTTCATATTCCCCGCCCCCTCCCCGCCCGCTTGCTCTCTGGGCCCCCGTCTTACTTTTTTTTCGATTTCTCGTCCCTCAAAAACGTAAATTTGTATTTATCATCTTTCGTGATTTTTTTTTTGAACGATTGTTAGGATAAGTTGCCTTTGCCTTTGGCAACACTGGCACCTTAACACCCATTTTCTGGGTAGGATTCCCCCTCGCACTTGTGGCGCCCTTTTCAGTGCCTAAACAAAAGACCTGTTTGAAAGCTCTCAGGCCTCGGGGATGGAGGGGCGGGCGGCTAGCTCTAACGTAGGATACCTCCAGTTTCCAAGAAAAGGGATAAAAAAATTGGTAAAAAACAAATAATAGTGAAAATGCTGTAATACTGCCTTATATTAAATATTGGAAGGATGCCAAATGTGTTATCAAATATTGTTCCTACCAAATTTGTGTTAGACAGGAACGTGCACATTAGCAGAAAGATATATGAACTCAAAGTTCTACAGGACAAGACAAAAGTCCAGGCATACTGAAGTATTATAATAATTTTTTCTGGAAGGGCTCCTGCAGTTATCGTTCATCTCCTTATTTTTTCGTAGATATAGAGAAAAAACGGCTGGATGAAATCTATTGAACCACCTCACAATGACATATAATCACCTGAAATTTGTTTTGATAACGTACTCGAAGTGACATGTCGGCGTATTAGATTTTCCTGAATACCTAAAAAGATCTTTCCCCGAGAAATACTGTAAAATTCCTCATATTTTGCATATTTCATCTACATATGCTGGCAAATATTTTTTTTTTTATTTGACAAACACTAGC
>JANJGK010000041.1:3533210-3535710 GCA_039081455.1 Macrobrachium rosenbergii
TATATCGCCACCTTATAGTTACCGCCCAACGGAAATCTCCCTAATTGCAAGCTTAATTGTTAGCTGTCTTACAGGCAAAGAAATTTACATACCTACTTTGCAAATATCATATAATAATGCTTTCTCAGAGAGTAATCTGCAAAACAAAATTAGCAAAATCCGGTCTTTTGAGGTAAACTTTGCAAAGAATTTCAGCATAAGAAGATTAAGTTAGAACCAGCCATTATGCAAATTTTATGGCATCTTGCTTTAGTAAGGAGACATTTTCATTGCCAATAAACAAAAGCTTTTTTAGGACCTAAAAATCTGATGGAAAGAAAGATCTCATGAGAAACGAGTGAATTGCAAAGGAGCAGATATTGATAACTCTGTACCATACCAGCAGTTTTTAAGGATTTTGTTTCTTGACCATTATTTTACAAGACACTGAAATATACTGGCTATATATATATATATATATATATATATATATATATATATATATATATATATATATATATATATATATATATATATATATATATATATATATATGTGTGTGTGTGTGTGTGTGTGTGTGTGTGTGTGTGTGTGTGTGTGTGTGCATGTTTAATGAGTCCATGTGCACGTGACCACGACATATGAATGATTGCAGTGATCAGCGATCTCACAGGGGATTAGTATGTGCAACTGTAGTCATTTGCACACGTAGTATTGTGTGTCCGGCGAGAAGTTGCCTTGAGTCCCTTGGAAACAAATCCCGGGCTGAAGTTTGCATCAGCATTCTGCATCGAAGCTTCTAGAAGTTTCTGTCTGGACAGAACTGGAATCTGGGTGTGTCGGAGGAGGGGCTTGTGCATTTGTGTATTGTGAGAGAGGTTAGGTGTGGAAATCTTTTGTGAAAGGCGATACACTCGCCTTCGAGGAGCCTAGCCAGAAAGACTTGCTGGAACACTTTGGGATCAGATTCCCTTTTGCTGTAAGGGTGAGCTTTTAACATAAACAGTGATTAACTTTTAGTGGCTATTTCCTTGTTTCTTTTAACATGTATTTCTGTGTTTTGTGATGTTATTGATAGGAACTGAGAGAGTTCTGGTGTTAATGGGAAATAATTTCTCTCCCTACAGATGTTCCATGGACAGCCATAGGTAGTCATGGCATATAGCCACTTAAATGAACTGGTACTCACAGACATTGAAATAATATGGAGTATTTAGTGACGGGATGGGTAATGGCAATTAAATCTCACATTCATTATTACTTATGACTAATTAATGCTTGGAAGTGGTGGTTCCATGATTTGCTATTAGTAAATCTTTCATTTAAGTTGTCTAATGTTAGTTCTGCAGAATATATTTTATATTTTGTACACCCAGTTTGATTTTCACACACTAGGTTAGGATTGCAGTAAATGAGAGAAAGATAAGGAGAACGAGGGAGAGGGGACGAAGGGGAGAGAGATTGCGCACCAGAAAAGAGAGAGAGAGAGAGAGAGAGAGAGAGAGAGGTCACGCATACCAACATTTCCAAGGTAAGTGTTTAATAATCTGTTGTTCTGGGATATATATATATATATATATATATATATATATATATATATATATATATATATATATATATATATATATATATACATATATATATATATATATATATATATATATATATATATATATATATATATATATATATATATATATATATATATATATATATATATATATATATATATATATATATATATATATATATATATATATATATATATATAATTTATCCAGAACACATGCTTAACAATTTCCATTGTGCAACGGCAACGCTTCCAAGGCAATTAACACAATAAGCAAACTAGTTGATATGACTTCATTTTCCTAAGGCTTTCTCATATGCCTAAGATTTTACGTTGGGGATATCATTATATTACTTCACAAGATAAAAGCTTGAGATTGTCATAAAAAAATACTTCTAACACTACTTTAAAAGAAGAAAAATGTCAACTGTTACAAACGACAGAAATCTTGACGTAACAGCAAATGTCAAACGTTTTCACTGACCTCGCCAGGGATTAACGATCAGAGCTTTTACGGGATTTCCCACACCTCTGGACAAATCATCTTCTTCCTTAATGCATGAAGGAAAGTTACTTTAGCTTGTCAGGCATGTCAGAAGGGCAACAGAGTGAAAAAAATAAAATAAAAGAAATAATATCAACGCGCGTCACTTAAGAAAAGATTACAGTTGACTGCTGACATTTTGTCCGCTGTATAGAATGGTCACGGGGCTGTATATAAGCTTAATTTTTCGAGAAAAATACAAAACCGCTATTTAATGATAATTTGTGCCATAACAGATGGCAAACCAATGATTAATTGTGATTGCTGTAAATTATTCTTTTAAGGTTTACTGATTTGCATGAAATGTAACACATAAATGATCAAATCGTCTACAACTAAGAAAGTACAGAATCATTTTTTCTTGCCAAAATTACTCCACGTTTATTAAGTCCTTGTTAGACCAGACG
>JANJGK010000041.1:3540710-3553210 GCA_039081455.1 Macrobrachium rosenbergii
CCATGGTGTAAAGCTTCAAGGATTGATAATTATAGAATTACTTCTAGTAAATCTACCATCTTTTTAAACCAGAAGTCCTGTAGGAAAAGATTTCAGAATCATTGTGGAAAATGGCTCAGAATGGTAACATTTCATTCTACTTAAAGACATAATTAAAATCGTCAGAATAAAGGAACATGATTCGAGTGGCATCTTAATCAGGTAGGATTTTCTCTTGCTCTATAATTTAGTCATGACTATATTCAGGTTTCAGTCGACACTGTCACACACAAGTAAAGCCTTAAAGACACCTAGTACTTAATGAACAATACTTTCAGATATATGTGTATACATTTGTAGCTTTTCTTTTTTTTTTTCCTCGCTGATACTGTAATACCGTTGTTCATTGAACTCTTTTTTAAATTATGGTATTGCTTCGCAGGCTGTTTTCTCGTTAAAGAGATAGTTTGACTAGCTGACACCTCATGAATAAGTACATAGACACACTATATATATATATATATATATATATATATATATATATATATATATATATATATATATATATATATATATATATATATAAAATGTAAATCACACGTATTAAAATCATTTAATACATGGTTCCCTATACCTTGGGGTTAACTTACACTCAAGGCAATTACAACTGATAAGTGCTTCGTTCCCGGCACTGTTCAAACACACATTGCCCAGTTTAGAAACAACGATAGACAGTGACTAAACACTTTAGCACTTATCAGTTATAACCCCCCTTGGGTGTCAGTTATTCCCAAGGTATGGTGGACTAGATACTAATCGGTGTTTGTTGCTTACTATTTGTGATAAGTAAACAGGAGACTTATTCCTCTGCTATGCCAAACCTAATTCTGACAGATACTAATTAGACAAGAGGCCAAATCAGCCTATCGTGCTATTCATATCCAGCAAACAGAGCATCAACTTTACCACAGAATTTCTGAAGTTTCTATGAGATGCTCCACTTCAAGGTTACCTACAGTATTCACTTTCCTAGGCATCGAATCTGTATTCATGAAATGTCGAAGAATGAAAATCGTCAAGGAAGCAAAGGAAAAGTTTCAGGAAAAATTATTGAAAAGCTTCTCTTTGATTTGCGTTATGAAAGAGTTGTAATGATTAACGTTATTGACATACTGCACTATTTCTTAATAAGAGGGATGCAACCTGTGGTGAGGAAAACATCATCCAACATCATCCTTTCAGCCAATAGACTTGCTTAGAGTAACTACACCTTTGTGTAAATGGTAAACTATGTTAATAGTTAATTGAATCCTCCTTATTGATTTTAAGCTGCCAAGCATGCTGTGAATGCTGCCACCATTTATTAAAATAACTTTCGAAATCTCCATGATGACAACCTTCATTGGCAACTTAGAGAGAAATACGTAGGGATTCGGGACCATGAAATTGAATATCCATCCCTTGGAAGCCATCCATCCCCTTGCATGACCTTCACGCCAATATCCATATCACAGCCCCATGAAACCTCGCTTCCTCGGAATATTCATTTCTCACTGATGAAAGCCAGTAAGATTTCGTCATCTTGCATTGAGTGGATTTCATAGTTTTCATTTGTGAAAGTTATTATGGGAAACTCCCTTTTGGTTATTTTAGAACGAATCCTGTGGGAAAAGCTAGTGATGTTTGTGTGTTTTACGTGTAGATTAATTTTTAATTGTCATGCTATTTGTTTTTATTGTGAGAGAAACGCAACATAAAAGGAAATACTGAAAACATTTGAAAATATTAGGAGAGGCAGATAAGGAAAGAAAGTTAGAAAATATATGACCTGATATCAGCAGCTAATACTACTACTAATATCCGTACTAATATTAATAATAATGACAGAAGCTACCACGAACCAGATGTCTCAGATCCTTTTGGAAAAAAATTAAACACCAAGAGCCCTATCATATTATTCTCGAAGTCAGATTCTCGTTAGGAAATAATCTATGGGGGAAATAGAAAATTTGGTTGATTAATATAGCAGAACCTAAAAAAAAAAAAGTAAATAAAAGATCAGCAACTGAAAATATGCTGGAAGTAAAACCACCAAAATGTTCCGCTTAAAATATTTTAAAAAGTTAACGTATTAGTATCAGTTTTGGGAAAGAGGTTAAAATACAAGCTGGAAGGACAAAGTTCTGAACCAAATACATTTTTTATAGGATTTTATGTTTGTATACTAAATCACCAATGTTTTGGAAACATTGAAGAACACTGAATAGCTTAAAGAAAAAGGAGAGAGAGTGAAAGAAGAAACAACAAATGGTACAAAACGTTTGAGTTATCTGTCAATTTTTTAAATGAATGCAACCTGAAATAGAGATATCATTTCGATCCTAACAGTGAATGAAAACACACCTCTTTTGAGTTTGCTTGTTTGACTGACAAACAAAAATAAATGAAGAAAGAAATTTTCGATTTTAATTAGCAACAGTTGAACCATTGAAAACAAATTATTTTCTACTATTCATGGAACTATTTTGGAACACATCTCACGTTTCCTCATTTCACGCAAAGTGCAAAAAAGAACAAGTAAAAAAGGCGCCAAAATTTCCTCGGCGCAATCGAGTTTCCTGTACTGCCGTTACAGCGTATAATCAAGGCCACCTAAAATAGATCTATCTTTCGCTGGCCTCGGTATAATGCTGCATGAGCCGAGGCCCATGAAACTTTAACCACGGCCAGTTGGTGGCCTATCCTATATCGTTGCCGGAAGCACGATTATGGCTAACTTTAACCTTAAATAAAATAAAAACTGCTGAGGCTATAAGGCTGCAATTTGTTGCGGTTGATGATTGGAGGGTGGATGATCAACATAACAATTTGCAGCCCTCTTAAAATCGGTAGTTTTTAAGATCTGAAAAAAAAAAAAAAATGCGGACGGATAGACAAAACCGGCACAAAAGTTTCCTTTTACAGAAAACTAAAAAAAATAGTTGTGACGTGTTTTTCTTTACATAATTTTTTGTAGGATTTCGTAGTATATGATTATGATGATGAGTATACCCTAATTATTTCAGGGTCGATGAGCTCGTTATAGTTGGTCAAGAGGTACCTTCTTGGGGGTATGTGCGTGTTTAACAACCGGCGATGTATAAATTTAACAAGTCCACTTCCTTTTTACCCATAAAGAATTTTTTTGTGACCATATAAGTAAAATGAATATCTAGGAAATGTGTTATGGAAGCTCTAAAGTATAGATTATACATGTTGTTTCAGAAAGGAACAAATCCTCAAATAAAAATAGTTTCAATCCACACAAAGAAAGTTATCTCTTATCTAAATTACAGGATTAAATACTTCAGTATTATATATATATATATATATATATATATATATATATATATATATATATATATATATATATATATATATATATATATATATATATATATATATATATATATATATATATATATATATATATATGTCTTATATGCTCAGGTAAAGCAAAGTATAAAATCTCAAAAGTTTTCTCTTTTTTATTGGAAAATGCAAGGTATTCGGTATGGATTTTTTTTTATTATTTGTTCTTATTATATTCAATATTTTGGCCAAGAATGATATAATTTTGTATTAGTTATAAATCTTAAATTTTCCATAATGACATATTTCTCCGATAAGTTACACGGAGGTCCTTGAAGTACAAGGGCTAATCTGTAATACTTCGTAGGATTAAACATATAAATAGATTATATGGTCTTTTCACTCACAAAGAAATACGATAAAGGGCCCTGAATTAATCTAAATTATTCTAATGATGTTCAATTTAAACAAAATATGGCTGAAATGATATTGTCAATATACAAAAAATTATAAGAATTGTATAGAAACTTATTTAAGCTCTTGCTATATAAACGGTAATGTTACCATGCTTTTATGTTAAGTACCAAAATCACTTTAAAAGAGTATTCCATGACCCTTGAACGACGTTTGCTGATCCCCTGATAAATCCATATTCTTAAATTGTCTCTTCTCTTCTCTCCACTCATCCAGCTTTCAAAAATCTAAGCACCTATTTCCGTAGTCACTTCTTTTTGGAAGCGTTAGCCTGTTCACTTCCACCATCCATACTTACTTATTTCTTCGGCTACATATGTTTATCAAATTCCCCCTTATATCCTACAACTTAATCAATCCCATTTTATTCATCCACTTAACTTGCCACTTCATTTGAATCTCGTTCCCTTCTGATTCATCTTCCTTATGTGCTCATACCTACAAGAATTCCATCCGGTCATTGTGAGCCATCCCTGAATTTGTCAAACTACTTGGCCGTTGGCCATTCATCTTCTCTCTGTGTGTTTATCTCGTTTCTTCGTCATAATATTTATGTCTTTAATACAGCTATATACAACCACTGGAATATTACGTTTGCAATCAAAATTGGTTTCATTTCCAGTCACTTTTCTACTAACTAGTATATGCATTAAACTTATTTCCAGTGAATTCTTTACCAATACTAAACGGAGCAAGCTTATTAATCTGCCCAGTTTTCCCTTCATAAGGTATGCTTATGATTCCCATTTTTTCTAGTAATTTATTTCAGACATTCAACCAGTTTCCAAACATTTTTACAAAATACTCGCCGTTATTCTTCATTATATAGAGACTAGAAGCCTACGTAGCATTTACTCTTGTATTCAGATCAACCAAGAAAGCCTCCTATCTCGTTTAAAACCCTTTTCATTGCAAATTTAGACCCTCATGGAACTTTACCCTTCATTTCACTCTTCCTCTGTTTATGTTTCAGCCAACCACTTCTTAGCTGCTTTCACAAAACAATAATCCTCTTGACACAAAACACCCTTCAACTTCTCAAACCTATTTATCTTCACCAAAGCGATTCCATTTAATTTGCTTGTTTTTGGCTGAAGCATGCTGCTGCCCATTCACTCTAGTGAGTTGCAGGACAAAACTAAGGAATTACGAACAATTCTTATTTTTAGTCTCTCCCAGACTTCTTTGTCCGTATCATTCTCCCTGCCTTTGGTGTTCCTGTTGCTTTTAGTTCACCAACAACAATTCTTATATCTCCTTCTATCATTTCCTCTATACCATTCTGATTCTATTTTTTTTAGAGAATTTATTGATTGGTGGAATAAACTTTAATGCTGATATTTTTCTGTTTTTATTTAAATCTTGCCAGCAGCAACCTACTGCTGGATGTTCTCTGCCAGGAATTGTCTTTTTTTTTTGCATCCAGAACTAAAATCATGTCTACTTTTTCTTTAGCAATTCCAAATGCTCTTACTGAATACCGAAGCCAAACGCTCATACCGTGAATCACAAACAGTTGGAATTCTTTTTCTACAAGATGCATCAATTCCTATATCCAGTTTGTCATTATTCTCTTGTATATGCTCTGGAATGAGGACCATTACTAAAGTTTGCCTACCCTGTAATATAGCAGAGTTCATGGATTCATTAACGGAATTCTGCGAAGGAAAACATTCTTCTTGTAGTGTGCATATCATAGCTGACTAAGGATAAAGACACTTTGCAATGGCTATTAGTTCTTAACTGAAGTCATCTGCCAGGAATCAAGAGCTAAACCCGAGCAGACACTGCAGCACGTAGTGTCTTAACCCTATCCATTTCCCTACCGCCAATGATTTCAGGTGTTTATCTTCAGCAAATTAGATTAATCAGGTAGAAACAGCTGGGCCACCAAGAGCTGGTGCTCACTAAGGAGAAGGGACAACTTTCTGATGATATTTGCATAATATACCATAGTTACACCAGTTTAATTAATATTAATCTTTCTGTAAATAGATTATACACTAAAGAAATATTTTCGCAAGATGGGATTGAACGGTATAAAGTTGAGCACGTTAATTCAATATTATTTTTATTTTCAGATGAACTGATTTGATAAAACTAGAAAGGACAAAAACCTGAGAGAATACGCCATGAAATACATTAAGGATTTAATAGCTATTCCTATATTTCTTTGATAAAAATAGTCGTTTCTGTGATGCAGTTTATGTAAATCTTAATTGTGAAGCATCTACAAAAGGAATCCTTCTCTTCAGGGGCAAATAATCTTTAGTTCATTTCCTTTAATGATCGTTATGTTAAAGAAGTCTAAATTGGCTTTTCCCTTTGTCCTCCCCCCACCATTATTCTTGGGGGGGATGTGGGTGGGGGTGGGGGGGAGGTGAGGGGGAAAAAAGGCGGGTGGACGGTTTGGCCTTTATTCGCCCAAAAATAACGGCAATATTCATCTCATATCTGTTTTCCTTTACTTGTCTGCCAAAAACAAATGGACAATTTTAATGACAATTTAAGTTCCAACATACCTCAATTAAATGGTCAGAAGTCTATGAAATAATTCAATATAGTGGCTAAAATGTTCATTGTTTGAAAGTACGCTTACCTGAATTATGCGTGATAAATAAGTACGATACAAAAAGATAAAATCTGCAACATTATTTACCATATATAATCCTAAATTCTCTTTCAGTTTTGCTTTAGATAAATGATAACTCTATGTGTAATGCCTTTCAGTGCTATAATCATTATTAGAATACTTAAATTTGGACAGAGTTCACCGATCTGCAGCACTGCCCTGAAAATATCCCTGTACAGCTATAACTAATGATAAATTTACCTGGATGGAATATTATATATATATATATATATATATATATATATATATATATATATATATATATATATATTATATATATATATATATATATATATATATATATATATATATATATATATATATATATATATATATATCACTCATATCACACATTACCACAGGTAATGTGTGATAAATGAATCACGTACAAAAGTGATAATAATCATATATATATATATATATATATATATATATATATATATATATATATATATATATATATATATATATATATATATATATATATATATATATATATATATATCACACATTACCACAGGTGAAAAATAAGAGACGGGGTGTAGGTCTCTTATTTTTCACCTGTGGTAATGTGTGATAAATGAATCACGTACAAAAGTGATAATAATCATATATATATATATATATATATATATATATATATATATATATATATATATATATATATATATATATATATATATATATATATATATATATATATATATATATATATATATATATATATATATATATATATATATATATATATATATATATTATATATATATATATATATATATATATATATATATATATATATATATACATATATATATATATATATATATATATATATATATATATATATATATATTTATATATATATATATACATACATATATATATATATATATATATATATATATATATATATATATATATATATATATATATATATATATATATATATATATATATATATATTATATATATATATATATATATATATATATATATATATATATAATAACATACATATATACGTGAGTGAGTGTTTGTGTGTGTATGTGAATCCTGGTACTAAACTGACGAACCTATTATCCCGCCAGAATTAGTATCTAGGTTAGGAAGCAGATTAATCTAGCGCCAACCTCGCAAATCATTCATCTTCACTCTAAGCATCACATGAATTTTTTTTTTTTTTTTTTTTTTAAACTAAAACTAAATATAAAATCTACTGAGCACATTCACCTTTCTGTTCGGTTATGATTTATTATAGGTTTTTTAGAAAAATGGTTTGGTTCTATGCCTGCGAATTAAATGAAAACATTCTCAAACATCACGGCAGGTCAGGAAGAACGGCAATCAGCTGCTAATGGACCACTTTATCATGAAGGAAAAAAATTATTTCAATTTGTAAATGATTTTATGTCTACATATTAGCTCAAACTCGCCAACTTTTGTAAAGGCATATTAGTCTTTTTGTCACCTATTTTCCCTTTTTCAATAATTTCGGGCAGCAAAAAATGTTCATAACTACGGTATAAAAAGATTTAGAATGAAAAGTCATATGCAACAATTATCACGTTTAAGTGCAACTATATTTTGAAAAATGTTGGTATCGAATCGCAGCATAGATTCGTTGAAACAAGCACAGTTGAAATACAGTTTATGATTTATTTTGGATTTAATTCTTTTCACTAGCAAATATACTTTAAACCAATTTAATAAAAAGTGCATGACTTCGTGTGAGCCAATTATATATAATCGTAAATTCTCTTTCAGTTTTGCGTTAGATATATATATATATATATATATATATATATATATATATATATAATATATATATATATATATATATATATATATATATATATATATATATATATAATGATTATACTGCTATCTCTCATATATATATATATATATATATATATATATTAATATATATATATATATAATATATATATATATATATATATATATATATATATATATATATATATATATATATATATATATATATATATATATATGAGTATGTGTGTGTACAGATATACATATAAATATATGTATATATGTAACGAAGGAGGAGATATACAACTCAATAAGTAAGAATAAAAATCTAACAATTCTTTAGCACCATGAAGACAGGGTTTCAGTAATCAGATAAAGAAATCGTTACAAGAAAAATCTAATATGAATATTAAATGTTCCCGTGCTAGATACGCTAACATTATTAAAGCTGACAAGTGTGGACGGAATCACTGGGCGTCGGTGAAAGTTGATGTCATAGAAATTAGAGCGTAAACAAAAGATTCAGTTGGGAAAGAAACTGACACTTTTGAAAGGTTTTAGGTAAAGGAATTATCCAAAAGTATGGTACATGATCAAAAGGATCAAGAGCAAAAAAGATTTTTTAAATTATTTTTTTCTCATTCTAAAGAGAGAAGACAAGTGCCTCACTTCCTCCATAGTAGTGTCAGTGGAATAAAGCCACTTATTGAAGTCTCCTGAAAAGAGAACCTCAGCCTGTAGACTTGAAGATGGCAGAAAAGTTAGTGGGCTGGGTAAACAAAAACAAAACTTAACAGTAATATTAGATATTAGATGAGGGATTTTTTGCCAAAAGTCATCATGATTAAGAAACCATGAGTCATGATTTTCGATTATAATTGAAAACGATTGGTAGAAATCTAACTGGACAGTTGTGTCTAACAGACAGGAGGTTGGAGTCCAGACTTAAAATATATGAAAATTGAATCAAAATATGTGGTAGCTGTACCATGAGCTACGTTGGCGCAAGAGAAGCAACTGCTTATTCTAGATGGGTACACCCTCTATCTGTTGAGTCACTGCATTACTGTAATTTCGCATTACTGTTGTAGCTGCTTTTATTGTTGGTTTTAACACTAAATTCCTCTATGGGTCTCATTGGCTTCATTGGTAAAATTCTCTATTGGTCTCATTGGTTCTAACACTAAAATTCACTATAGGTCTCATTGGTTTTAACATTAAAATTCTCTAAAGGCCTCATTGGTTAATGTACAAAATAGGTGTATTTTTATACACCTATTTTGTAGGTGTTTAAAAAATACACCTCTCTCTCTCTCTCTCTCTCTCTCGCTCTCTCTCTCTCTCTCTCTCTCTCTCTCTCTCTCTCTTCTCTCTCTCTCTCTCTCTCTCTCATAATTATGGATAATATTACAGGGAGTGGAGTCTTTCGGAAACGTGTTCGACGTAATCTTCCTAGACCTTCTATTCGCTAACATCCTTAAGACGGTGCGCTTGCCTTCTCAGTCCGTTGTTGCCTTCGTTGTTGTCGACCTAAGGAAGCTGCTTGAGGAAAGCAATAGACAATTTTACCGTTAAATCCAGTGAGGCGCTAGAGAATTTTAATGTTAAAGCCAATGAGACCAGCAGAACATTTTAAAGTTAAAACCAATGAGGCCTATACAGAATTGAGGTAAAACCAATGACGGCATACAGAATTTTTTGTATTAATGCCAATGAGCCCATAGAGAATTTTGGTGTTAAAACCAATGAGACGCACAGAGAATTTTAGTGTTACTAACACACCAGACGTGTTATCACTCTTCATAGCTTTATGTAACTCATGATTTATAAGGAATGGATTAACCCAATGCTCAACCTCGTTTACCCGAACTAATAAACGAAAGAGCCGAGGTTTTTAATAACCGCTGTTTTTATTTTCCTAGTTCTTTTATTCATATAATGAATATTCTTGTATTTCTATGTTCTGCGCTATCGTTTTTCTATATATTTCTCAAGTGGGATGAAGTTTCTCTTGTTTAAAAACTGATTATTTTTCCTGTCGAAAGCTTACTCTTATATTTTCATTCAAGGCTCAGTAAACTGCAGATTAAGAGCAATAAACCTGTAACTTATGAGCCTCTAATTGACTGAAAGACTTATAGAACAGGAAGAAACGACTGTAAGGAAAACGATAAGTACTGGGAAACGCAGAACAAGAGCACCAGCAATCTGAGAATTTGTTAAAATATCCTTTTATTTGTATTATCAATCGATAATCAGCGAAGACTAGACCAGGCAAGATTACATCAGAGACGAATAACAAATGAAGAAAAATTAGGGGAGAAAGAACGTCAATAATAGGAATAAAGTGATAATGAGAAATTGGTATTTTTTAAAGAACGTGGAACAAAAAAGATTTTGTTCCTTAATAAACATCCAAATACTTATAACTGTCTCAAACCTCATTAAGAAAAAATCTTCATTAAAAAGCTGATGCTTACTGTTTCAAAATATTTTCAGGAGTGTTGTACTGTAAAATTCTTCCGATAAGAAAATATATATATATATATATATATATATATATATATATATATATATATATATATATATATATATATATATATATATATATATATATATATATATATATATATATATATATATATATATATATATATATATATATATATATATATATATATTAATGAACCTCCTGGGTCAAGAAGGTCCACCTTTTATTGGTGTATCTGTGTTGAGAACAGAATCAATCATCTTACTTCTCTAAGATGGCTGTGGTAGCCGTGGCTCATCTTTGGTTCAGCAAGTCCCTTCTCCTTTGTCAAACTTCTCTCACTGAACCTATTCTTAAACAAACGCCTACTGGAATGAGACACTGATACACAAAACTAGAGTTTATTGGCAAATTTAACGGAAGTGATTCAGCAAAAGCTACGGTCATGAAATGGAGTGATTCACACTCTCTATCAATGGAAAACATAACTAAAGGAAATACTGCTTCACACACAAGCCTATTAACAATTCTATACCAAGCAATACTCGTGAATAAAACCCTGGTCATCAAATACAGTAATATGGTCATATTTATTCAAGACCAAAATAGTCATATAGTATGTAAGAGTAGAAACACCACTTTCAAATACTTGAGAATTCCTGTTGAAAGAAACATATCATTATATTAAAACCTGAAATGGTGTTAATGAATGTACATATTCAAAACCGAAAAATGCACAAATGGGAAAATTCATTACGTAGACATCGATCAGTTTCACTGCTTCCAAACCGGGGGTTTTAACTCTAAAGTCTGGAAAAGATATAATGTCACTGGGCGATCTTACTTACTTTTCTATGGCCGTAAATAATGTATGTTCATAGTGGCAGTTTCTTCAAACACTACACACCAGGCTAAAAACACTTATGAGCCACTCAAGATCGAGACAGTCTCCCTGTGAGAGTCACTGTTCCTCTCATTTATATCTCATGGGAGATTGCACACATACCCCACCAGAATCTGGGCACTTCCGGTGCATCGGTTCAACATTCCATCATGCGGTTTCCATGTGCTCGGACCATGATCAAATAACTCTCTGTCACAACTAAGCAAATTTTCAATGTCAGCATAAATGCACCTGCAGCGAAGCACCATTGACAGGTCATTAGATATTCTCCACTGTTGTCCAAAGAAAACCAAGACTATATATATATATATATATATATATATATATATATATATATATATATATATATATATATATATATATATATATATATTTATATATCTTTGCAATTAAACTGACTTGAATTGATGGATTCACCAAAAAATTTTAGTTAACAGCACTAAATATATTAGCATTAATCAATAACCAATAAGTAAATAGAGTAAATTATTACAGATATGGAAAGTGTTGCACTTTACACAAACTGTAAAGTTCCGCTGCGGAGAGGTAAGGCTCAGCCCAAGATCTGCGAACTTTGATTCTGTGGCGATCACCAGTAAGTAGATAAATCAATATCGTTGCAACGCTCGAAAATAACCTTATGATCGATTCTCTGCTAGACGTAGAGGTTGAGGCACTCTCCGTTAAAATCCATTACTCCTTGTTGCCCTAATCCATAACGATGCATCTGGTTGGTAATAGACCGAGGAGGGTTGTATCTCTGAGGAGTATCATGGTACATGGTTACTGTATCCAACACTTCATCCCAGATTAATTGCTGGAAACTGCTTGTTTTTCAAGATTACCTCTCTGCCTTTCTGACTGACTTTATAGTCAATATTCTCAGTATT
>JANJGK010000041.1:3558210-3613210 GCA_039081455.1 Macrobrachium rosenbergii
GCATGAATTAATAAATTCTAAAAAAAAAAAAAGTGAAAATCGTGTTTGAAGGTGTCATCCACATGACGCACATAAAAGAGAGGTGCAAAAGAAAGAGGACATTGGTCAAGCATGCGCTCCTCCAGGGAGCACATGAAAGTTTTATATGCATTTTAGTGGATCTTATAAGTTTCATATGCATTTTAGTGGTTTACTTGTCTTTACGTACAGTACATTGTAGTATTTTACTTGTCTTCATGTGCTTTGACTTTTAATTCACCTTCATTTGACCCAACTTAGATAATAGGGTAGTTTTCAAACCCATAACCTCTTCCCATTCCCTTCCCCTTCCCCATTCCTCCTTCCCCCTTTCCCTTTGCAAACTACGTGGCAACCGTTTGACCGATCGGGACAAAATTTGGCATGTGGCAATTATTTGACCCAACTTAGATAACTGGGTAGGTTTCAAACCCGCGCCTTCTTCCCCTTCACCTTCCCCAATTCCCCTTCCCCCTTCCTTTTGTAACTTATGTGGTAACCGCTCGACCGATCAAGACAAAATTTGGCATGTAGCCATCATTTGAACTAACTCATATAAAAAAGTAGGTTTCAGACCCCTGCCCTCTTCGCCTGCCTCTCCCTCATCCCTTTCCCCCTTTCTTTTGCAACTTGTGTGGATAAGTAATTTCTGGATAAAATGGACAGTCACCACAGCAATACCTGGATAAAAGGGACAGTCGGCACAGACACACCTGAATAAAAGGGACAGGCAAAGCAGCAATGCCTGGAGAAATGGGACAGTGACTACGATAATACCTTGGGGACAGTCACCACAGTAATTAAGATAAAGCGGACAGTCACCATGGTAATACCTGGATAAAAGGGACAGGCAGCACAGTAATGCCTATATAAATGGGACAGTCACCTCATTAATACTTGGATAAAAGGTACAGTCACCATAGTAATTTCTGACTAAAAGGGACAGTTATGTCTGGATGAAAGGGACAGTCGCCACTGTAATACCTGAGTAAAAGGGATAGTCAGCACAGTAATGCATGGGTAAATGTGACAGTAACCACAGTAATAATTGGATAAAAGGGACAGTCACCACAGGAACATCTGGGTAAATGGGACAGTCACCACAGTAATAACTAGATAAATGGGACAGTCACTACAGTAATATCTAGATAAAAGGGACGGTCAGAACAGTAGTACCTTGACAAATGGGACAAGTAGTACAGAAATACCTGGATAAACGGGACAGTCACCACCGTAATACCAGAATAAACGGGACAGTCACTACAGAAATACCTGGATAAAAGGGACAGAAACATCAGTAATATCAGGATAAACGGGACAGTTAGATCAGCCTGCACTTCTTTGTGCTGACTGTCAATTTTATCCAGAAATTATTGAACCGACTATCCCTTTTATCCAGATATTACTGATCTAACTGTCCCATTTATCCAGATATTACTGACGTGACTGTCCCTTTTATTGACAGAATTTATGACTTTTCATTCTTTTAAGATAATTTATTTAGTAATATAAATATCCCAGTCTGCATTACAATATTCTAATCCAATACATGTTTAGGAAAGAATTTGAGCCTTATATTTACCAAGATCGCATGCTAAGTACAGTTTAAGAGCAAGTATAGATCTAAAATAACTGAGACTTTTTTCTCTTATATCACCTAAAGAAAGAAACAATTCCACAAAAAAAGATGAAATGAAAACCTGAATGCTTCTTTCATTTATTAATGTCATAAGGGGGGATTAATAATCAAATAGTCCCTGTACCTTCTGGGTTTTATGTTTTTTTTGTAATTATATACGTCAGTTGATTATAAACTCATATAAATATCTCATGGGTGTTTATAGAACCTGGGAAAAATAACAGAGGTACCTTCTAAACTATTGTACATTTCTGAAAATCCACCGAATGCAATCAACTTGCCAGTCACCTGCCAATAAACTCAAACACTGATTGGATTTCGATATCGGGCAAACAATAATTCAGGTGAGAATATCGTCACACTGTTGCTTGATTATGGTTTCTTATGAGCTTCAACGCATATCTATTAATACATCTTCTCTTCTTAAGTAATAATTTCATCACTGAGCTTGTTATTCCTTAGTAGTTTCACCGGATTGTGGTGAGTACACTGATCATTACCCTCTCTCTCTCTCTCTCTCTCTCTCTCTCTCTCTCTCTCTCTCTCTCTCTCATTATATATATATATATATATATATATATATATATATATATATATATATATATATATATATATATATATATATATATATATAAACTTTATCACTTACACGATTATCTGTTCATTAATGCAATTGCTGACAGGACCTCATTGAAACTGGATGGTATCTAGCGGAGATATTTATCAATAAACGTTACAAACTTTCCAGGACTAACAGCCCTCATTCGACGGATACTTGACAATGAAGACTGCTAGTCCTGGAAAAAACTGTAACGTTCATTGAATAGGTATCTCCGCTAGATACCATCCAGTTTCAAAGAGGTCCTGTCAGTACTATATATATATATATATATATATATATATATATATATATATATATATATATATATATATATATATATATATATATATATATATATATATATATATATGTGTCCAGCACAGGACGAAGGAACGCGTGCTTGAGAATATCACTAAGTCCACGTCGGAAGTTGAGTGAAAGCCGGGACTTTGAACAAGTACTTTCGTAGTTTATTCTACGAAAGTACTTGTTCAAAGTCCCGGTTTTCACTCACCTTCCTGATTATGTTTTAATTCCCATTATTCCATATATCATGCAAGCGACGTGGATGCAAATGGCAAAAGAGTCATCTGAGTATTCGGAAAAACTTTACCTTCGCCCTCCCTTCTTTTTAACCATTTAAGTAACTGTTCGTCAGTATCCTACGAAGCGAAAAAAAATTTAGTCCTGGAATAAATGCAGTCTTCTTTTATTTAATGCTTCAAACTTTTTTCGAATTTATTGGGACACAGTGAACGAATTGAGAAGGCCCTCTGTCTTTTCACAGTTCCGGCCATGTGTGTCTTTTCTCTCTCTCTCTCTCTCTCTCTCTCTCTCTCTCTCTCTCTCTCTCTCTCTCTCTCTCTCTCTCTCTCTCTTCCCAATAGTGGCAAGCACACCCATTCCGGGATCATTCTTTTCCAGTCATCGCCTTTTGTTTTCGCTGCCGTTCCCACTTTTTCTGGCTTTTGTAAATAAAAAAAAAGAAGGTTACGTTCTTTGAACAAGTTTCCTTGTCCTGCCATTTTTCCGTTATATGTCTGGCCGTAGTTCGGCGTTGTTGTTTTTTTCTCTCAAAACCATCCAGCAGCAATGGAGTGCAAATTCACTGCAGTTATGTCTCTCGTCGAAGTGAATGATTTTTGAAGGTTATCAAGAAACGATATTAACCAAATAACTGTTTTTCATGCTTTGCAGATAAAGAAGAAATCTCATATCCTCTGTGTACTACGAATTAGATCAAACGAATATGTTCTATATAAATTGTAAGGCTAAATAAAAGATGAAAATGTCCTCACTGGGTACATCCACTGTTTGAAGATAAGATAGGAGGAATCCAAAACTTAAACAAGAAAGTTTTGAGTCTCTCCTTTCACCAATTCTCTTTGAATATTCCCCGCGACATCTTGAGAGAACTTGCCTCGTTTTGTTTGTGGTTTAACGATATTGCAAAATGATAGAAAGTTTGACAAGGCAGCTGTACTTGTAAATCAGCAACATAGTTTATCTATGAGTAAGTTTGGCTCACTGGTTCGTTTAGATTTTCCTTCTGAAGCAGGCCCCTGTTCTCTAGTAAATGTTTACGAAAGGAAATGCAGTCATTGCGAAACGATGCTGAAAGTATGTTCAGATTAAAACCTATCATATGGTCGAATTAGTTACGTTTAAAGCTAATAAATAGCCGAGGAGACATGGCTTGTCCTCATCTCAGACTTGGTTTTACATTAAACCAGTCATTTTCCCTGGCAAGCTTTCTTATTTGGGCATAGCTTCATCATAAACGATGTTTATCGCACTCAGAACCTTATACAGAGAGAGAGAGAGAGAGAGAGAGAGAGAGAGAGAGAGAGAGAGAGAGAGAGAGAGCGTAACTGAAGGTGCGATGACGTTTTAATTTTCATGTATTCCTGATAATATGCAAACCTTGGGAAATATCTGAACCCTGTGGATGTTAAAACGAAAAGAATCATTCAAATGTTAGGATAAACTTTACTTTTGCCCTGTCTTCCATTCAGCCATTAAAGTAGCTACACGTCAGTATCCTACAGGGCGAAAATAACTAGCGCTGGATAAATGCAGTCCTCTTTTATTAAATGTTTCAAACCTTGTTCGATTTTATTGGGACAGTGAACAAATTGAGAAGGCCCTCTGTCGATTCCTAGTTTGGGGCATGTGTGTTTCCTCTATCTCTCTCTCTCTCTCTCTCTCTCTCTCTCTCTCTCTCTCTTCTCAATACTCACAAGCACACCTATTCCTCCTTAATTCTTTTCCAGGCAACATCTTTTGTTTTCGCTGCCCTTCCATCTTTTTTCCTGTTTGTTGTTGAATAATGTTGCGTACTTTGAACAAGTTTCCTTGTCCTATCACTTTTCTGATATATGCATGCCCTGTTCAACTATCAATGCAGTTATGTTTCTTGTTGAACTGATTAATGCTTGAAGGCTATTGAGAAACAATATTAATGAAGTGCATAACTATTTTCATGCTTTGCAAATAAAGAAGATAGCTAATCTCTTCTTTTCATTACGAACTGGGTCAAATGAATATATTCTATATAAACTGTAAGAATAAATAAAGCATAAAAAATGCCCTCACTGGGTACATCCACTGCTTGAAGATAAGACGGGAGGAATCCAAAACGTAAACAAGAAAGTTTTGGGTCTCTCCTTTCGTTTATTCTCCTTGAATATTCCTCGCGAGAGGATTTGCCTGGTTTTATTTGTGTTTTACCGATATTGCAAAACGGTACAAAGATTTGTGAGCAGTTGTTCTTGCGAAAGAACAACATAGTTTATTACTAAGTTTTGTTTACTCGGTTGTTTTCCTTTTTCTACTCGATGTCTACCAAAGGAAATGCAATCATTGTAAACATGGTATGTTTACAGTAAAACCTGAGTAAAGAGTGGATGGGTTAAGCCTATTCTCATCTGTGTACTACTGTAAATAACTTTTGAATAACAGACAGTTTAGGTTATATGAATTATAGCACAGATAAATGCATTATGACAGACAGACAGAAAGTGATCCATTCCAGCTAGGCGCACTCACTAAAGGGCGAAACAGAAACCATATGGATAAAGTGACAATATACCAAAGTGATATTACAAGCCTTAATATTTTCATTTTCAGCCAGAAAATACTCAGTACGAGTTTTAAGTGCAGTAGACGGTATTATTTATCCGGACAGTCTATATAGATATAGTTTGTTGTATACGATCGCAATGCTATTTCTCTTATATATAATTTGATATTTGTTGAAATGAAGTAAGAACAGTGCGTTTCTTTTTTACAAGTAATCCCATATGACAAGTAAAAATCTGATAATATGAACATTTCTGTAGAGATGAAAGAATGTTTAATGTACGGCGGGCGCTCTTCTAAAAGGTATTGTAATCTCTTAAGTAGATTTCCTTTTAGGTAACCAGATATTAAGGCAAGTAAGGAAATTATGTATGACAAGTAAATCTTCCTCTCCAAGATTCAAAACCATTTTGGCTGGATACAGAAGTGACAGTGAACTTAACCACTAGGCAGTCAGGCGTATCGTCGTGCGTTTATTGGTCAAATTTTCCAGTTATTATATTTCAGCAATAGGTCTACAAAAACTGTTTACTCTGCAGGATATAAAACAAAGCATCTTTATTGTATAAATGCTTTCTAACACTATACATAAAAAAAGAAATGAACAACAAAAGCCTCATGTGCTGTATAAATTTCCATCTAGGCTCTTCAGCTCGAGCTCTTCGAACACTCTTTGTCTCACGCTTCATTCTATGCTTACCGCCTGAACAACAACTTGTATTCGTTCTCTTCCTTTTGGCAATTAGTCTAATTTCGCAAAATTCCAACTCTATCCTATTTTCCTTATGAACGGCCTTTATTCACGAGGACGATGAATATAATATATATATATATATATATATATATATATATATATATATATATATATATATATATATATATATATATATATATATATATATATATATATATATATATATATATATATATATATATAAAAGAATGAAGACAGGAGCAGACACTCAAACAACAGACAAATTGGAGCAACAGAAAGGCGTTCTTTCTTCTTATCCATTTATTTTTACGCCGACGTTTCGTATCTCTTGATACATCTTCTAGGCTGAAAAAGCGATGAACTTAAACAGCACTGTGTATTAACACTAAAAGGTATACACATTATATACTTAACACCATATTAAATGACAATTAAAAGGAAAAAAAAGGACAACCTTAAAAACACTCACAAGATATTTAAAAAATATTTTTAAAAAATATTTTAAAAAGAAAAAGAACAGCAGAAGAAGGCCGGGGCCAATACGAAAAAAAAAAAATTAAATAAATAAATAAAAAAGACACCTACCCACACCGGTAGTGTAAAGCAAACTGACACAGACAAGCAATGCAAGGAGGGGAGAGAAGGGGGTGGGGGGCGGGGAGTATAAACAAAGAAGTTACAGCAGGTAGTTAAGCGATGAACAGCTGGGTGGAAGTTGATTGGTGATTAAGGGCAGGGACAGTTAATTTAATCATAATGGATTCAAGTGTGGTTAACTCTTCCACGTATCGGGTTCTCCCCACAATACTAAAATCCTTAGCATCTACATGCGTCTTACAAATTTTGCTGTGATTCCTTACATTGGACTGCTCGGGATTGGATAATCGACAGCCTGTTCTAAAACTAACTCCCTGATGAGAGGAGATTCGGACTTTTAGCAGCCTCCTGGTACAACCGATGTAAGTGCCGAGATCACATCTAGGACAATTATATTTATAAATCACACCGGAAGTAAACAAGGGGCCAATCTTGTCCTTGACATGGAAAAGAGATGCAATGGTTCGTGGGTTTATTGGGATTAACTTGAGATTGAGAGCGGGTAACTGTCCGTTGAATAGCCTGATGCATTTTTTTCCGAAATCTATTGTCATGTAAAAAAGGGAATCTTGCATACAAACATAATTTGGAGGCACTATGGACTAAAGGTGGGGGGTTAAGTTTCAAATTAAGCAATTTGTTGAGAGCTCTATGGAAAATCACTGATGGGTAGTAATTACTCTTAAAATAATCATTGAGGATAATCACCTCAGCATGAAATGCGGACCAACTTGAGGTCAGGTTAATGGCTCTATGAAGGAGAGTGGTCAAGGAATTCATTTTAAAATTGTAAAAACACGAGCTATAAAAATTTGTTCCAAGGCCAGTAAAAGTGTTCTTCCTATAAATACCAGTATGGAAGCCAGTTTCATCCTTAGTTACCTTTACGTCCAGGAAGGGGAGAGAATTATCGGTTTCAATCTCAATGGTAAATTTAATGTTCTGGTGCTGCGCATTTAAATGTTCCAAAAATGCGTCAGCATGGTAGTCAAATCTAAAAAGGGCAAATGTATCATCAACGTAACGTTTATAAAAGAGTGGACGGAAATCAGGACATTCATCGATAGCTAGCTCCTCCAGGGAGTTCATAAAGATGTTGGCAAAGGTTGGTCCCAAAGGACTGCCCATTGCCATCCCCTCTATTTGTTTAAAAACAGTACCATTAAAATTGAAGGCTGTGTCCAGCACAGCCAATTCTAGGAGTGATTTAAACTGAGTTTTGCTAAATTGATTAAAATAGGAATTATCAGTTGGAAATAACTTTTTTAAAATTATGTCGATAGTCTCAGCTACAGGAACATTTGTGAACAGCGATTCTACGTCAAAACTAACCATGAACAAATCAGGGTCTTGCCTAATGACTTCGTCTTTGAAGGTGGTCGAATTAGTCAAAGTGTACTTATTATTGGTAAGGGGCTGAAGCAATGGGACAAGGAATTTGGCTATTTTATAGCTGGAAGTATTAATGGAGGAAAGAATGGGTCTAAGGGGAATTCCGTCCTTGTGTATTTTAGGCAGTCCATACATAACTCCGTATGTAGATCCAGTTACCAGGAGGTCCTGATAAGTATTGTCATCTATTGTTTTGTTTTGTTTAAGTGTTCTAAGGAATCTGTTAATTTTGTCTTCTGGTTTGGTAATGTTGTAAAGGTCAGGTTCGCCAACTTTAGTAAATTTCGTCGTGTCACATAAAATGTCGTTCATTTTCTGTATGTAGCTGGACCTATCAAGAATTACTGTGCCTTTGCCCTTGTCTGGACGAGTGATTATTATATTTTCGTCTTTTGCTAGGTCTCTAAGAATATCGCCCTTGCCCACAGTACCTTCAACAATATTAAACCTAGATGGGCCCCTTTCTTTACCAAAAAAGACCACGATATTCTGCACCCTTTGATGACCTCGGGAGTCATATACCTGTTTAATTGCCCCAGATGTGACCTGGGGAAGTACGTGGGCTCCACTCGTAGGTTGTTGAAGGTGAGATTAGACTCTCATCGTGGCGTAAGTTACCGAACGGGTGCTAAATTATCAAACCCCGAATTTTCATGCATAAGAGACCATGGGAAAAAATGCAAATATAATATCAATTACAAGGATTTCAAAATAATAGGCAAAGCTCCGAATGACCACCAACTGTCAATACTAGAATCTCTTTTTATTAAACAACTAGTTCCCCAATTAAATACTCAGTCCACGTCAACACCTCTATACCTCTCGTGAGTTTCCGTTGGAACCAAAACGGACCCTGAATGTCACTCAGCTTTTGCCTTCAGCACTATTTGGTATTCATTGTTCCTTTCTGTTATGTTTCTTTTTATAATTTTATGTAAAATTTCTTTTTCTCGTTTTAAAATCTGAGTCTATTTTTAATTCTGTTGTCTTTTTAATTTATAGCTTTGAAAATGGGACACATGGTCCTGAAACGTCAGCACAATAAAGTACATTGAAAGGAAATACAAGGAATTCTCCTTCTCCCCTAACTCGATGCTGTATCATCAGGTTTAAAGCAACCGCCTTCGACTTATATATATATATATATATATATATATATATATATATATATATATATATATATATATATATATATATATATATATATATATATATATAAAGAGGGCAGAATTCGAATTAGCCAGAAGACTGCATAAACACTATTTAGTGTGGCCAAAATAAATTATATGAAAAGTTTATTGTCCGGTAATCAAGGAGCATTTCAGGATTGATCTGAATCTGCACCTGCCTGTGTTTGGATAATATAAAATGGAGATTGTGATAGGTAATTCAAATGACAGGATTGGTTACGGAATGCGGTGAATGAGAACGGAGAGAGCCTTCCGGAAAGCTGATTCGAAATAGGCTTCACGTTGGAAATAAATAGTTTTATAACAGGGAAGGAGGGAAGTTAGTTTGCCATATGACGTGAAAGAAGCATTGGACAGGAAGGACCTTAACTTAATATTAAGGGGGCAGAAGAGTACTGTAAAATAGTTCAACGGTCCATGTATTTTCAGGTGTTGCTGGCAAGCTGCTGATAATCCTTCTATGTCAATTTAAAAAGCAGCTAATGTTTTGGAAGTTATATATGCAAAGCGTGTGTTCCCATTTCAGCAGCTAATCTTTGAATAATGCAGTGACTGTATTGTCGTTTTTTTCTAGATCCACTTCCTTTAGCAACTTTCATTCAGTGTGATATATTTATTTTCCGTTATTACAGAATTTATCGCATACCTTCAAAATGCTTGCTTAATATTAACACATACTTTATTACAAAACGGAGGCTAACCTCACTGTTATTTTGGGAATGTAATTAATAATAATAATAATAATAATAATAATAATAATAATAATAATAATAATAATAATAATAATAATAATAATAACCAGTCAGCGACTACGTCGGTCAGCCAGACTCTCCCAGATGAGTATTCCGCTCCCAGCCAATAGGGGGACCGCCCCTACCCCCAGCTTCAACAGCTAATGAAAAATCTCCAAAAATTTCTGCAAGCCAGCTTGCAGGTATGATTATGGCATAGGTGTACCCCTGGCTTCATTTGCCTCTAGAGTATGGTAAAAATCTCTACCGAAACGTTTAGGAATAAATGCACTTGGGACAGCTGCTGTATGATTTACCTGCTGCTACAAAGAAACTCATTCGAGAGATTGAGAAACTACAATACAAGCTAAACGGGATCAAGACGGCCATACTGCTTAATGAAATAACAAAGTTAATTATTGTATAGACTATATTAGTGGAAAGTGTCTCACCTACACAGATACATTGCTTTTCAGTAATAATAATAATAATAATAATAATAATAATAATAATAATAATAATAATAATAATAATAATAATAAACTGTATATTCACTTTCGAAAGTGTCACCGACACGAATGACTTACGCTTCATTTTCTCAAAAATCTCTGCCAGCGTTTCGAAATCAATTCATCGAGATCAAATAAGAGTCTTCCTGTCATGATTTCGAAATCGTAGAGCACCGCATCGAGAGAAAGATCGCAACCTTTTCCTGGTCATTAGAACATGTTTTATATTCTTTTTAATGTTGAAAAAAGTTCGTTGCCCTAATTCTATCCATTTCTGACTTTAGGCAAAAATAACTTTACTTACGTGTGAACTGAATGCTGCAAGACTTCCCAATGCAATTTCCAGGAAGTCAATAGATGAACAGCCTTCGCTTTTCAACCAACCTTTTTTCTTTGCTGTCTATTTTGAATTGGACTTACTTCATCTATCATCTTTCGTCATGAGAACACATCTGGAAGAAAAGTTTGTAACTAGGTAAGTCCATTGTATCAAGTAAATGTTCTTACGCGTCATTTTAATCATTCTCATATCCAGTTCTTTTTCATATCTTTACTATTACGTAATCTATTCTCTCTCGTCAATCAATAAATAACAAGATTTCATTTTGCAATAAACTTGTCCTTGAAAGATCAAATACTTAATTTACTGAAAACAGTTATTTTTTCACATCCCAGTACCCAGTGTTTTAGAAGGATACCGTCACTCATCCGAATACTGGTCTCTTTGTTCGATTTGTTGATTCTTTCAGTGTTATTAACGTTGATAATTATGGAGTTCTCATTCAGATTCTGTTTTTGCTGATACTTACGAGTTTTTTTCTTTTCTCGGGTAAAACATATAGCTACTTTCGAAGTTATACAACCACTCTTTTCTAACGTTTTATTTTTTTCACATTTTCATGGCACATCTGCAAGAGAGCATTTTGCTCACTAGTAGACTCTTTTAATATTCTAAAAATGCTTATTTCTTACAGTTTCAATACATATTCAAGGAATGTCTGTAGGAGAGCAGTGAGTTACGCTTACAACTAGACTCATTTAATAATTGCAAAATGCACATTTTACATCATTTTAACACATTTTCAACGAACGTCTGTAGGGGAACAGTTAGTTACACTTACTATTAAACTCATTTGATAATTACAAAATACTAATTTCTTTATAACTTTAATACATTTTCAAGGAACGTCTGTGGGAGAGTTACACATACTACCGGACTCTTATAAAATTACATAATGAGCAAATTCTATATTTTCATATAGCGTATTACGACCAGCAATGCCGATTCAGTGTCACAGATTTCGAGACACCTACCTTCACTATCATCTGCAAACTGAGAGGTCTCTTGTAAAACAACTAAAGAAGGTGTAACAAACGTCATTTGGAAGTGGGCATTTTTGTTTACTGGTAAATAGAAGTAGATCCATTTACGAAAGCACTATTGCAATTGTAACTGCTCACGAAGGTGACCTTTGAAACATGGGTCAGCTGTTCGAGGGATCAGTTGACTATACACAATGCGTGAGTGTTTTTCACATACCACAAGAAGTCAACGTTCGCAGAAGCCCCTTGGTGACAATATACGAGGAGCGGAAATGCGATTTCAGCAAAAGAACCTTCGAGAAGGTTGATCCAGTTATAAATCCAGATTTGAAGAGAACGTTATAGTGGAGTGCGTGAGCACGTGTGTGACCAGGTGCCTCGTGACGCCCTTATTGCAAGAGGCATGTCTTACCGTACTTTGACCTCGAATGATGTCACGAGAGTGTGTTCATATGTGCGTTGACAAAACCCATATAATGCATGTTCTTCATAGAATGAGTGGGACAATGAGAACCGTATTTTGAGTGTGTGCTCGGGTGACAGAGAAAAACACCCAGACTGAAACTGTGTCTCCAGAGGACAATGGTGAAGTGAGTACCGCTCATAAACATTTTAAATTTCTCTTTCAGAACTATGGGCACAGACATTACCCTTGTGGCAGTGAAATCTTGTGGTTCTGCATTTTTTTTTTTTTTTTTTTTTTTTTTACATTTTCTGGTTTTTAATATAACGCTTGTTCTTTTACAGGTATTCCTTCCTCCCTCCTTCACGTTCCTCTTCAAGGAAGGGAGTGGTGTGACATTTAATGTTGAGTTGACCTGAATGTATTCATTGACATTTTTATGATTTTGAATGACAGATGAATTATTTCTGTATTTCCTTAAATAACTGGGTAACTATGATTTAGACCTTATTTCTTTAGAAGATTTTCCTCGTAATTTTTTGAAGTTATTTTCGTTAATAAAGGTTTAGTTTTGTACCTAGTATCTCATTCCAGTAGTCCTTAGAATTTAGTTTGGGAAAGGAATAACTTATGATGTCTGCTCACGCTATCATACAATATCTCGGGAAAAGCGAGACACCAACCTCTGTTTTAAAAAAGGAGACTAAAATAAAGTATAAGCCTCAAAATCGGCTTATTACACAATCACGCAACCAGGATGTAAAACGACTTGGGCACAGTTCCTGTAATATCCATTGGGCACCTGTGAGCCTAAGTTATGATGAATGTACCTGACAGTTAGTAGAATGTGGTGAAGTGCAGGTATGTTCAAACCTTATGAGGTTAAGGGGAAAAGATACGCACGTGCATACACATACACTTCAACCACTTAAGTGGTCTCTTAACATCATCAACAGCCATTTCCAAAAATGTTCTCAAGCTCCCTAACCCTTCCAACTCTTCTGTCATTAACTCTAACTCTTTCCTGTTTTCACTTTTTAACGAATCCTCAAAATGTTCGCTTCGTCGTCCCAGGACTGTATTCACTCCAGCGAGCATCGCTCCATTAGCATCTTTTATCTTGAAAGCCATTTGTTCACTAACCTCTCCATCTACGTTTACTTCCTCGAGGAGTAATTTTTTATTCGCTATTAATTTTGCTTACCTTCTCCACTTCTATTTTCAATAGCCTACTTGTCCTGTTTTTCTCTCACGTTTTGTATACATGCCCATTATCTTCTCATATTTAATGTACATGTGTTCGTGCTCGTGTTTTTGTTTATATTTTCACCTTCAGTTTCTAAAAGAATCGTTTGTTAAGACAGCAGATCTTAAAAAAAAAAAAGACACTTAACATAGTTTGCTGGTGACGGCTGAATGGAGGTAAGGCATAAACTTCGAAGCTGCCCCAAGGGGACAGAATTGCATCCAGGTTTCAGGCCACTGGGATCGGCTGTAAACTGGAAGTAGTAAATGGAAGCTCGTGTGCCGGGTTCGTCACTCCTTGGGGCAACAGCTATTCTTGAAGTTTGATCTTGTTAAATTTCCAGTGAGCTCAGATCATTGAGTAAAACTTGTCTTCGATTAGGAATGAAAATGTCATTAAATGTCATATGATTTATGAGGCTGGAGTCGATATTTCTTTATATTCTGTCATAATATATTCATCATCATAATGTAACTTGTGAAATGGAAAATCAGCTTCCTTCGATTATTTGCCTATCTTTCAAGAAAATGCAAAGGAATCACTGATGAATATTGCTAGATGTCCATTCAAATTGCATATGATATTCATATGACTCTTTAATATTTTTTAATGATTTGACCACACTCTAACTCTTCCCCGTGTATGATATTTGTGCGTTTTTCCTATAACAGACTGCTATCAATAAAATCTGATATGCATGAATGAATTTGTTATAAATATGAAACCTGGAAATGTTTTTGAAAATTGACTACGAGTCACGTAGGTGGATATACAATATCTGGTGACCTCAAGCCTTTGTTGTCTTCATAAATTAAATCAGCGAGAATCCAGAAGCCAAAATAAAGCGAATATCAGAATATGAATTTAGTATATGCCCTACATTGTAATATGAAGCTGACCGTAAATATATTTGAGGTGAAAACTTAATGGACAATCATGTTACACTTTTTGGGTGAAATTTATGATTCTGTTTACTTCTTATTATATACACATTTTTTTACATTTGAACAATTCACACAATATTGTTCTAGATAAAATAGGAACATATTTCGCATAATTGGTCTGTCTCTTACTACTGAATATATTATTGTAGGGATTGTATAAAAAGAGTTACTAAGGCATTACCATTAAGATTCATCAATACTTGCCCGTAAGGAATATTCAAAATAGTTTAGGCCACCTAAACGATTGCATTCTTACATATGTGTACGTGAGTAACATATTCTGAAGTTGTTTCGAACTTCTGTAAAGCACAGAGAAAAGCGAGACGAGTCGATAGTTTGTTGTGAATGCTAAGTAAAATGACTGGCACACACAAACTATTTCGTCCTTTACAGCAGAACACGAAACACAAAACGAGAAGAAATAGTTTCACGGGAGATTGCGGCATATCCCTTTCCTCTTGGAAATTTGATAGCCACTTTTGATAAAGGGTCACAAAGTTCTTTGTGTCTACGAATATGCGATTCTGTGTTCTGAAGCGCGACCGAGGGTCAAGGTAATTTAGCTTGCAGTCTTTGTTGTCTCTCTGATATCTATTGCACATTGATTCGGGATTATATCGCGAACCAGTGGTTCGAATTCCTTCGAAGAGGAAAACAATACGGAGGGGAAAGCGAGGAAAAACTCGCTTCCGAAATGCAGAGCAGCAGAGACTCAAGTAAATCATTTCTGTGAGATAGAAGAGAAAAAATGTACATTAGCATAGCAGGGTATTTTGCTATACGATCAGTTGCAGACGTCTTCTCATCTTGAGCTAATTCTTATTCAGTTTCTCTGAAGGAATTTCTATATGGCACCGCTCTGTATACTGTGTCTTGTGGGTTAATTTTTTTTTTTTTTTACTTTTCATCAGAATTATTAAACACCGAAATCCTCTTTGACTGCAAGGGAAGTTATTTTTTACCCTTTTTAACATAGACATGAATATATACATATATATACACTGTGAAGAAACAAATTATCAGTACGAATTGTAATGAGAGAGGAGACAGAGCGCTAAAACGAAATTTCAAATGAAGTTTCGTACTATAATTTAGCCAGGGAATAAAAAATTTGCGTCACAATTCAATTTACAGTTAATAGATGGCTATTTATGGCAAATACCCAGTGTTGAGGCATATACCTAATATTCAGCTCCTTGTCCCGAACATGATTTCACAACCTAATTCTCTTTTTTATATAAAACATGTGCATTTTTTTTTCTTTTATGAATGTACTGGCAATGAAGATATAAAGGCATTTTTTTTTATAAACCCTATCACGCTAATTAAAAGGTACGTGCTTGCAGTCAGGCAGAAGCAACAAGTAAAAGTAACAGGTACCTTTATAGCTTCCTCCCACAATTAAATAGACACGTCTCCTAAGTTGGAAAGCAACCAAGTGGTAATTTTTCTATTTGAGGATAGTGGAATAAAAGTATGAGGAAGTACTGTCCAGTAAAGTTCTTATTTTGCAGCTGGACCTTATTCACCATAAACTTTTTTCCGAAATATAAACTTGGAACAATTAGAAAATAGATACAAAATGTCTGGTAGTTTTTTTAGTTATCTGTTAGGGAACGGAATAGATACACTGACAAAAGCGTGCATGAGAAATGTATTTTGCAGTAACAATAAAATTAGAAATATAGGTAAAATATAGGTAAAAAGAATGCGATAAAATTTATTGTCAGGAGAGAGCAAATAATTTTAAAGTAATTAAGTTGTGAATAAGAGATGAACAAGTTACCATTCTACGATTGTAATGAAAGCATGTTCTTTAAAAATTTTAACATATTCTGTTACCTTAAGCTATAACCTTTAGTAGTCAATGTTGGTAGGTTTGACTACTGGAGAATTGTGAGGGATAATAAATGACTCAGATTACGAAATGTTCGAACGGTAGGAAATCTGGACCCTGTTGTATAACCGTTTCAATTCGGGCGTTAATGACCAATTAACCAGGGAGCTGTATACTGTTTCTTAACCTTTGACCTTTGACTTTTAACTGATTTCTCCAAATGTTCATTATGTCGCAAATTTACTTGTTAAACATGCCCGCGAGTAGCTTATATCCTAATCCTCTAAAAAAATGTAAAAGGTTTTTCGTGTACGTGTGTCTAGCTACATCTGTTTCTACGTCCATTGTGTACTGGGGTCTGTAAATTGACTCCTCATTCGCTGAAACATATTCTCTAGGAGTTTTATTTCTTACACGTCCGTTCATTCACTTTAATAAGCAGCTCATATATCAGTAGTTTTGTGATATAGGACTTTTCCACGTTTCAGTTTATAAATGAAATTGAGTTATGAATCGACAGAGGCATGCGTCTTAACAATATTTTCAATGTAAAAAAAATTATATTATGGGACCTATCAGCAACCCACACTAGGACTATTCGCTGTGTGTAGTAGCATTTACAGTTTGGGGCAACGAACTCCATGTGTAATCTGTATTTCAGTCATAGGAAATGCTTCTTTGATACTGACAATGGTATCAGTGTGACGAATGAAGGTACCGCGAACCAAGCATCAAAATGAACTTAGTATGATCTTTTATCGACTTGACTTATCATTCGCAATCAGGCCTTGCAGTACAAACCTAGTATGAGTACACTAGTACCGTTTATAGTTTTTAAAGTAAGTTTTTATAACATAGTCAGGGCAAGCGCACCATATATTAAAGTATTTATTTTTCCCTTTTGTGCGTTGTATATCCAGTCATATCACCTTACTTAACGAGAGAATAAAAATTAACAAAAAAATCTGTTGTAAGAAGTGAACAAAATAGAAACTAACAAGAAACATTTGCTCTTAGGACATTTTATAACATAGAAATTGCGTAAAAAAAAAAAAAAAACAAGAAAAACAAAGTGGAAGCAGTAAACTGGAAGCTCTTGTGTCAGGCTTGTCACTCTTGGGGGTAAACGCTATTTAGCAAATGGTCGTTGTTCCGAGGTACCTCAAAGGCAAAGTGCCTCTAAATCCCTACTGTCGCCTTCACATATTCATTTCCGATTACGGTACTATAATTATTTAGAAGTGCATATGTTACAGGAAATCGTTTTTGGGGTGAAACTCAGCATTTCAGATTCCTGGTAAAGTATATTTAAAATATGATTGGGCTCAGATCATTAGGCAAAATCTATTTAGAGTAGGAATGATGCGCCTTAAGTTTCTTAAAATTTATGAGGCGAGAGTCGATATTTTTTTGTATTTCATCATAAATTTCAAACCATAATGCCACGTGTGAAATAAGAAATCTCTTTTTTCGATAGATACGTGTTCATAAAGTAACTTGAAATAAGTATACTCTAGCATGAAAAAATAATACTTTTTCATGATAAGTCTGTACTTATTGTAAGGAAAGAAACAAAACTGAATAATAATGAACGTTCATTCAAAATACATGTGATACAGATGTGTTTTCCTGATTTTTTGTTTTGTTTATTTAATCATATTTTTTTCTGGTGGTAGAATTATATAAATCAAATCTGATACATGCTATTAAATTCATTGCTATGATGAAACCTGAAAACGATTCTCTGGTTGCTTGCAGATAGTACAGACGTATATTCAATACCTAAAGACCTAAAGCCAGAAAGCCAGATCTCACAAATTTAGTATTTTGTCTTTATGAAATGAATATAGTGTGAATACAGAAACCAGAGTAATACGAATATCAAAATAGGAATTTAGTGTTTGTCCTACACGATAATATAAAGCTAGAGATGGAAAATTTACGAACAATTAAGTCCAACTTGTTGAATGAAATTCGTGTTTTATTGTCTTATTATATGCATATTTTTACACGACAACAATTTACACATTACTGGTCAAGTAACTATAGAAACAGATGTCATTTAATGGGTCTTTCCTGTCATTATGTAATATATTATTGTATAAAATTTATGAAAAGAATGATTAGGGTATTATTCCGTTAACATTCATCAATATTTGGCCGTAAGGAACATTCCCAATGATGTCGATCGTCCAAATGACTGCTGTCTTACATATATGTTTGTGAATGACATATTCTGAAGTTGTTTCGAACTTCTTTGAAGCACAAAGAGAGGCGAGACAAGCTGATAGTTATGTTGTGAATACAACATAAAACAAGCACACATAACTATTTCGTCGCTTTATAGCAGAACGCGACGCAAGAGAAGAAATGGCTTCAAGGGAGATTGCAGCATATCCCCTTTCTCTTGAAAATTAGATAACCACTTTTGATAAAGGGTCACAAAGTTCTTTGTCTGCCAGTATGCAATTCTGGTTTTTTGAAGCGCGACCGAGGGTCAAGATAATTTAGCTTGCAGTCTTTGTTTCGTCTTTCTAATATCTATTGCACTGTGGTTCGGGATTATATCGCTGACCAGAGGTTTGAGTTCCTTCGAAGAGGAAACAATACGGAGGGGAAAGTGCGGAAAAATTCGCTGTCAAGATGGAGAACAACAGAGACACGAATAAAGCATTTCTGTAAGTAAGGAGAAGAGAGCAATGTGTATTAACATAGCGGAGTGTGCTGACATTTCATTAATTTCAGTCTCCTCATTTTGAGCTAATTCTTATTCAGTTTCTCTGGAGGAAATTTTAATGATGTCGCTCTGCATACTGGGTCTTGCGGATTAAAATTTCTTTTACATTTCATCGGAGTTATGAAACCTTTTGAAGTCCTCTTTGATCGTAAGGGGAAGGTATTTTACACGTTTTTAACAGTTGACATGATATATACACATGTATACAATATGAAAAAACTAACTCTCAGCACGAATTGTATGAGACAGGAGACAAAGCACTGAAACTAACTCTCAAGTGCGGCTTCTTAATAAAATTTAAAAATGAATAAATATATGCATGTAACAATTCATTTTATGGCTAATAAATCACTGTTTATGACAAACACAATGTTGTGTTCCTAGTCCCGAGTATCATTTTGCAACCCTGTTCCCTTTATTATAAATCATGTTGATATTTTTCTTTTAATGAATGTAGATCAGAGGCAATATAAATACATTTATTACGCACAAACTCTATCACGCTGATTAAAAGGTACGTGCTTGCAAACAGGCAAGAATAGCGAGCAAAAGGAACGAGTACCTTTAAAGCTATCCTCCTGCGATTAAATAGACGTGTCTCCTAAATGGAATAGCAACGAAGCTGTAATATTTCCAGGGCGAAAAAGTCTTCCATTTGAGGAAAGCGGAATAAAAGTATGACGAAGTACTGTCAAGTTCTTATTTTGCAATTGGACTTTATTTACCATAAACTTCTTTCCGAAGTAAAGACTTGGAACAATGAGAAAATCGATACAAATGTCCGATAGTTTTTTAGGTTATGGGTAAGGGAGTGAAATAAATACACTTTCGAAAACGGATATGAGAAATAGATATTGGAGAGAGACTGGAAATAGGAATGCAGGTAAAGTGATAATTTCAATCAAAAGAATAGTGATAAAAAATATTGTTAGAAGATAACATATAACATTTTAAAGGTGAATAGTGAATGAAAAATGAACTCGTTGCTATTCTGCCGTTGTAATGAACACGTATTTCACAGTAAGTGTAACAATTTCTGTTACTTTAAGCCCTAACCATTAATATTCAAAGTTGGTAAACTTGATTACTGGAGAACTATGGGGATGAGTAATTAATGAATCATATTACGAAGCATTCGGACAGTAGGAAATCTGGACCCTGTTATGTAACTGTATAAAGTTAGATGTTTTAGACCCATTAATCAAGAGCATCCATTCTGTTTCTTAACTTTGGCCGTTAACTTTTAACCGATTTCTGCTGCTGTTAATCATCTCGTAAACTTTACCTGTAAAACATGTCCCGCGAGTAGCGTAAAATTCTACTTACCTGTTTTTTATTTGCATTTATAACTGCAACAAACACACAGACACGCACACACAAATGCACACAGTGGAAAATAACCATTTCCAACTTCAATGACAGATGTAAAGAACATCATCAAGAGCTTATTCCACTTTTTCGATATCAATAATAGTCTTTTACCAAAGATGAAGACTAGTCTGACTTTTAAATGCACTGGGCAACTGGTGAAAGAGAAGGGTGGAGGCGGGGAGTGGAAAGGCGGGGGGAAGGAAATACCGAATTAATCATTAAACGGGCCATACGCACATTTTTTAGTTGCGAATGTTCTAATTTGTGTGTGTGTGTGTGTGTGTATATATATATATATATATATATATATATATATATATATATATATATATATATATATATATATATATATATATATACTAGATAACCAAACCGATAATTCCCAGGCAAATTCTAAATAACAGTCTACAGGTAGGGGGACGGGGCGGGGGCGGGGGCGCGGAAGGAAAGAGGAAAGATGGGAGAAGTGAGAAGGGAAAGGAGAGGGGGGGAATTGGGAAGGGGAGGGGGAGGGGGAGGGGAGGGAAAAGGAAAGGAAACGGGAAGGGGGCGGAGAGGGAGGGGAAGGGGAAGGTGGGGGAGGGGAGGGGATGGGATGGTAGGGTGAATGGGAGGAGAGGGAAGGGGGAGAGTGAGGGGAAGAGGAAGGGAGGAGGAAGGGAAAGGTGTAGGGGAGAGGAGGTGAAAAAGAAGGGAAGAGGGAAGGGGCAGGGAAATTGGAAGGGGGATGAGGAGGGGAAGGTGAGGGGAAGATAGAGTGGGAGGGAAGTTGCATTCCTCTATTAGAAAAGAACAAAAGACATCTCCACTGGACAAAGACAATAAATAGAAGAGCTTATAATTGTACAATATGCGCTCAAGTGTGTCTGTGTATTTGAGTTGGGGGGAGAAAGGTCTGTCTCCCTTGCAACAGTAGAAGGACCTATTATCAATAACGCGAAATGCACTGCACAATAAAACGAAGGATATTCCTGCAAAGATCTGAGTTTAGTACTAACTCTCTACTGTATGAAGCTTTGGAAACTCAAAAAAGAAATGGTAGTGTGACCATTAAGCCTAGCAGTTGAAATCGGAATGGCGGACTTATTTAAAGAGTGTGTGATCATCTAAGTGTTTGTGTTTTTTTCTGTTTGTGTTTGTGTTGACAGTCTGACTGACAGTTCTACTTATTTCACGTGGTCATTCATCCTTCGTAAAGTCATGGGTGAACCAACAGGTAAACCTTATCGTGAGTATGCAACCTTAGGTATGTAGAGAAATGTTTTTGCTTAAATCGCCCGATAATCAATATCATTCCAAACCTCATTTAAACACACTTGTCTCCGTTACTTGGAACTATCTCAGATTCTCACGTATATAATAGTCTAGATTTAGTTGATAATTAAACAAAATCACTTTTTGCCCCACTGATAGATTCGTTAGTTTTGATGTTTGCTCTCTTTTTACTAAAGTCCCTATAGATTCTATTTTAGAGTATCTTAGTAATGAATTAATCCATCACGAATTACCTCTGCCTGTAAGTCATATCATTTCTCTCACTAGGTTGTACATTTGTGATTGTAAGTTTATATTCAATGGTGCATTTTACTTACAAATATTTGGTATGGCAATAGGCAACCCTTTATCCCCACTCCTCTCAAACTTGTACATGGAATTCTTTGAAAAACGATATATACCTAATATCATTTATACTCCTTTAAAGTGGTATAGGTATGTTGACGATATTTTAGCTGTTTTGCCTGCTGGTATTGATGTAAATGATATACTCTGTAATTTGAATAACCAGGTACCATCCATTAAGTTTAGGTTAGAATTAGAAAAAGACAATTGCCTCCCTTTCTTAGATGTTTTAATACATAGAGAACAATTTCAATGTAAATTCAGTATTTATAGGAAACCAACCAGCAACTTAACTTATGTCCATTTTTATTCAGGCCATCACCTTAACATCAAAATATCAATTTTTTCCTCTATGTTTTTACGAGCCTTGCGCATTGTCAGTCCCCAGTATTTGGATAAAGAAATTGAATACATAAGAAAAATAGGGACAGATTTAAGTTATCCTTCACATATACTAGATATTTGTTATAACAAAGCGCACAAAAAGTTTTATAGTGAAAGTAACATGAAGAAAGAAACCCATAAGAACATTCTTAGCTTGCCTTATTTTAGTGGTTTTGAAAACATAAAATCATTGTTAAAACCTTTTAATGTAAACCACGTTTTTTCTTATAATAACACACTCAAAGGAATGTTAATAAAAATAGCCCAGAAAACAACAACATAATATATAAAATTCCATGTTTGGACTGGCCCACTTTTTATATTGGCCAATCTAGCAAAGATTTAGATGTACGTATTAAGCAACATAAGTATTCAGTCAAAACTGGACAAGCATCCAATGCTATATTCATTCATTTAAGTGAAAACTCTCACAGGATAAACTGGACTGAAAGTTCAGTGATTGCCAGATCGAAAGATTTCCCTTCAAGAAATCTATTGGAGTCCGCTATTATCCAGCTTACTTCCAGTTGTAATTTTAATCTTAGCCCTGGCATGTATTATTTGGACCCCTGTATTAGAAAAATGTTCAAGAATGACCTAAAAGATAAAATCACTGACTTAATTACAAGTTAGTTACTTGATATATATTTTCTATATATCCGTATGTTTAATATAATTTTTATTTGTAAAAATGTTCATCTTGCAAAAAGTTATTATTGTTTACAAAAAAAAAAAAAGAGAATTATTTTGTTGTACTAAAATTTTTAGGTGGTCAGTCACGACCCTGTATAATCTTTTAATTGTCTTGTCCCTGCTTCTGAACGGTTGATCCTAATCCTTTGTAAAAACCTCTTAAATATTTAATCCTGTTTTGGCAGTTCTACTAATTCTTCAATTCTGTTGGATTCCAGGTACATATGTTTCCTTTATAATCCCCATCTGTCATTTATATGAGGTTTCTTTGTAAACTTACTTGTATATCTCTTCAGTCTGCTAAGTAAAGGACCTAGCGTCGAAAGGCCTCACTGCATTCCAGTGTTTCCGTTTCCTTCGTGGATTTTATCTTTATTTATATATTCATCACGTTCCATATTTTCGTGATTCAGTTATATATATATATATATATATATATATATATATATATATGTGTGTGTGTGTGTGTGTGTGTGTGTGTGTGTGTGTGTGTGTGTAAGTATATATATATATATATATATATATATATATATATATATATATATATATATATATATATATATATATATATATATATATATATATATATATATATATATATATATATACTCGTATATATATTGTTGTTATTTTAAAGCTGGGTCTTGCTAGATAAATGGGGTTTATTAGGATGCACAACTTACCTTAAATACCACAAAAATATGGACACTGGACTTGGGGACAGCTAAAATTACAAACAACACAATATGCGTGAAGGGCTACTTCAAGGGGAAAATGATTAGATAAACTCTGGGGTTTAACTTAATTCATTATATTTACAAAAAGAAAACACTTCAGAAGAATGGTAGCGTAATGCTGGAGCAATGAGGCAAATCAAATGACGGGAATTTCCAGGAGGGAATACAAATGTTTTGATTTCTTCAAAGTTGTTGAAACAAAGTAAAGAGGGCCACTAAGCACACAGATGATACGCAAGTCCACAGTGAAAACTCCTAATCTGTAATCAAAACACTTACAGCTAGTTAACCGGCTCTAGCACTGAAATGAAGGAATCGAGGGATCACATAGAAGATGCCTAAACTGAACTTGATTCCTGTGACTCGGACATCAAACAAATTAGCCACCACAAAATATAAAGCAATACAAGTCTTACTGTAATTATATCGTATATGAAAGGAAAGGGACACAGTTGGAGAATAACAGGGAACGTGGCTGACGCAAAACCTTAAATCCTGGTACTTTACCTTTCTTTAGGAGCTGAAGTTCTCTTCTTATGCGGGCTAAGGAGTGTTGCGGGGGCGGGGGGGGGGGGGGGGGGGTGGCGGCAGCAAGTGAATTAATTCACAACAAAAGTTACGTTTTACTGCCAGCCACGTGTCTGAAATAGGCAATGGATAGAACAAGGGACGGAGCTCTGGAGTCTGTGGCGCAACCGACAATTCTGAGACATAGCGTCTGTTGTTGTATTGTATTAAGCCAACTCTTGTGTTGGCACGGGCCTTTCCCTTGTTTGGCCCGTAGGTGATCTGAAAATTTCAGAAGGTCATTTGTTATAGGAAATGTGAAAGAGATTTAGTAGTAGAGACAGTTGTGGATGGAGGAAGGATGATGGTTGTAGTGGGAGGGGGCCATCATGTCACGGATCCACATAGCGTCTCGTCCCAGACCCTTTTAATAGCGTCAGAAGTTACGGCTTTCTCTTCCTAGGTGGCGTTGTGATCGCTTTGCCCACGTAGGAACTGCAGACAGAATGGTTTAAAATTCAAAATGGCGGAACACACGTGGTCAGCCCGCCAGCGACGATTAGTTCTTGGCAGGGGTCCATACCTGGAATTTTAGGGATTTCCGACAGCACTTTGAACAAGAAAGGGATTTAAAGGGGTTTTCCCCCAAAAAAGGCAGTAGTGAGAGGTTTCAGGGGCGAATTTCTTACAATGAATCATACTGAATTTGCCATGTTCAATTACTTAGTCCTTTTACTTTAAATTTAGTGTAAAACGTGGCATAGGAGGGAATATTCTTGATAATACATGCATACATACATACATACATATACACACACACACACACACATATATATATTTATATATATATATATATATATATATATATATATATATATATATATATATATATATATATATATATATATATATATATATATATATATATATATATATATATATATATATATATATGCACACACACACACACACACACACACACACACACACACACACACATATATATATATATATATATATATATATATATATATATATATATATATATATATATATTATATATATATAGGAATCGGAACTCACCTGGTTCCATTTTATTCTTGCATACATAATGAATTCTTCTTGATTATTCTATCCAATAACGATACCAAGGTCTTGTATGTTACAAAACTTTTTCTGTAACAAAACACTGGTACCTTGAAAAAATGAAGACGCTTTTTCCACTGAAATAAATGCAGTTCTCACAAGTTAAGTGCTCCAAACGTTATTCGATTTGCCCAGGACTCAGGAAACAAATTCTAAGCGTCCCCTCTTTTCGGTTCGTATTGCTATGACTGTGTCTTCTCTCTCCTCCCAACTTTCCCATGAATACTCAGTCGGGACTAATTCTTTTCCATTCGCCGTCTTTTGTTTAGCTGCAATTTTTTCTGATTTTTAGGAAATCGTGGCGTTCCTTGTTCATTTTTTTTTTATTTTACCATTTTTCTGTCACTTGATTTTATCAAAGTTTTTGTCTCTTTTTAATTACCTTCGGCAGCTGTGAAATGAAAGTATCATTGCGCACAACATTCCTTTCCAGCTTAAACTGTTTACTTCGCTAAATTGACTCAAAGATATTAAAGATTAAATTTATAAACAATGAAACAGTTTTGTCTTGAGATTTGTATGTGAATATGTTACTGAGGAAGTACTTAATGCTTAAGAAAGATTGCTCTTTCTCTTTCTAAGGGAAATGAATACTATCATCACCTCAACAAAAAAACAACTGCAACCATGCAGTGATATTAATGATTAGCCTACCTAATTATTTAACGAAATTTTACCCCAGTGTTAACACTCAAAGTGTCCTAGACACGCAAGCATGTATATTTTCAGGATCAGGTAGGGAAATACTTTCCTCTGGACATATTTAATCTAAGCCATTTCCGTGTAATGCGCTTCAAACCACGCGATGAGAAATAGGGGGTTATAATGAAACATCCGTCATTCAGTACCACCGGAATATCCTTTCTATCTGAGTCTTAGTGAATATTCTCCCGGCAACGCTAGATGCCTCTCAAGTTGCTAATCAAAGCAAGAACGGTATTTATAGCACTTTCCTTATGTGAGAGAGAGAGAGAGAGAGAGAGAGAGAGAGAGAGAGAGAGAGAGAGAGAGAGAGAGAGAGAGAGAGACTTGATGAAACAGTATCTTGAGTTACAGGTAAAAAACTGATCCACTGCCGGCAGGTGAACCCAGTTGCTAATGTATGAAACAGAAATCGTTTGGGCACTGAGAGAGCGAGAGAGAAAATTGTAAATAAAGCCTAGAATTAAGCATTTTCAGCCAACAAATTACGAAGGATGCTTGACACGGGTTTATAAATGAATTCTCCAGTACTCTTCATTTAGCCTGTCTGTATCCCATGCAGTTCGCTTTATTTGGTACACCATAGCTTTTCGTCTGTCACAGGATATTGGATGAAAATTACCATCAAGATTGCTTATGAACTTACTTGGTTTCTATTAGAGTTTTAATAAGCTATCCTTTCGTTAATACTAAGGTTATAAAAATCAACACGTGTTTACCATATCTCCATGCTTACCAGAATTATTAGCACAAACGATACAGATTTTGCATCGAAGACAACAATTTTAAACAAACAAACTACACAAGAAAGCAATATAGGGCCACAGATATCAATAAAGCACGTCGCAAGCTACTCAACCTGAGTCTCATCAGACATACTGAACCTGTTCCATCGAACAGCCCTGAGTCTTCTCAGACATATTGAGTAGCTAATGCCTAGTGCAGTTATTTATCTTTTTATGTACTTAGCCTACTACATTTGCACTTTAGGTGTACCCTAGCTAGTGTCTAGTACTTTTACCTGTGCCACTCTACTTTATGTGTAGACTAGCTGCACATTTTATGCCATCTGGACCCGCGTGCCAATTCCCATGGAGTGCCACATACTTAGTTCTTTGGAACCATTTTGCTTTACAAGTATCTAGCAAAACCGCAGCTTTAAAATTACAACACTGGCGACCTGTTGCCGAGTATGCAATTGCTTTTATCAGCAGAATAGCGACTGCTACAGCTGGTCTGCATAATTAGAAACGAACCTTTTTAATTAGCGTAAATTCCTATAAGCGCACAAGTGATCCATTTCCACAGTAAGTATCATGTTATGGGGTATTTTATTTCGTTAGCCAAGAACAAAATCGTGGCTGATATAGAGTTAGGAAAGTTTAGAACACGTGCATGCATCCCATTTATGAAGAAAAGAGAGCTATTAACCTTAGACAAGATTTTGTGCTACCAAATGTTAGATGCATATTTTAAAGCTAGGAAGATAGGGAGCGAAACTCGGTGGAAAGTAAATAAAAGGAGTAGTTTCCTTACTGCCTCGGCAATTTGATAAGGACAATTTGAAAGTCCCAAAAACTAGCTAGGCACACATTTGCAGCCACGTGGCTAACCCAGTTCAGCAATTTTCGTATCGCTGGAGTTAGCATATTTTTACTCTCTCCCTCTCTCTCTCTCTCTCTCTCTCTCTCTCTCTCTCTCTCTCTCTCTCTTTCGTAGGGATTAGGAATTCACAAGGCAAAGATATTATTCTTCTTTATTGAATAAATCTCATAAATTCGTAAAAATTTGTTCAGGCCATGCGAGCCGAAGATAGTGGTTAGTACTCGCATTTGTTAAAATTATCTATAAAAGAAAAGCGCATACATACATCCCTTTCTTTCGCTCGCTACGTCCGTACACCTCGCTGCATTTTTGAAGGTAACAAACTTCAGCGAAATGTCCCTCGTTCATTCATTTTAGGCCAAGACGGCTGTATTTGTCCGTTGTTTCTCTTCGCGCGCCCGTGCTGAACTCCCTGTCCCATGGGATTGCTAAAGTAACCAAAATCAGGTCTTTAGAATAACGTAAAGATTTCCTTTGCCTTTTCCCTTTCAGCAAGTGAAAAAATCGTTGAAAGAAAATTCGTCCGTGCATGGTGAGCTAAGAAATTTGTGTGTACTCGTCATATTCCTCCGAGTTTTAATTTCGTATATTTAGAAGGATTTTTTTTCCTATTTGCCTATAGAGCAATAAAATTTTATATTATTTGCTGAACTGCTAGCATTATCATTCATTCTCGCACGTAATAGCGAATTTCTTGAAGTACCGCTTCCTTGCCGAGAGCAACCTTATATTATTTGCTGCCACCGCCAGCGTAATCATATGGCTGTTTATGTGAGCAAGGAAATTCAAACGCATATTAGAAGTACCCAATTTTACGTAAGCCTTTATTTCAATCCCGCCAATCCTGACAATTCTCTTCAAATTAGTATTTGAGGCTTGCGTTCAGTAAATAAAATCCAAGTCCTTTTTGAGACCTTATATTCGTGTACTTCACACACACCCAAGTCCTTACGGGACTGATTATTCCAGTTCATTAGAAAAACCTTAATTCTTACGAGACCCCAAATCGCTCATTTAGCACAAACCCTAAGTTCTCAGGAACGCCTCAATATCACGCTACAGCCGGCCAAGTCCGTGCATGACATAATATCCAGTTACGTCTTCCGAGAAGCATATTAAAATTCGTTCGCCACGAACAAACAAGTCTTACTCAGACATATTAAATTTTAACTAAGTCTCCTCAGATATACTGATTAATTGTCTTATCCAGACATATCAATTCTCATTCATTCTGAACAATTGAGTGTTTCAGATTCTTGCAATTAAGTCTTTTCAGACAACCTGAGTCTCATCAGACATACTGAACCTGTTCCATCGAACAGCCCTGAGTCTTCTCAGACATATTGATTTTCTAACAGGCCCAGCCCATATAACCTTATATCAAAATGTCTGCGGCATCCAGAGCCCAGCAAAATGAGGACTTCAAATTCTACATGTCCGCTAGAAAGGACATGGGACTAGCCGGACAAGCCCTGAGGGAGTGGGTCCAAGAGAGGGTAGACGGTGCCAAGGCAGAACGAGAAGCAGAAAGGAAGGAGAAGGAGAAAGAAAGACTAGCCCAGGGGAAACGGGAAGAAGCAGAAAGACAGGAGAGGGAGAAAGAAAGAGCTCATCAGCTTGCAATAATGGTTCAGAGCGTCCGCAGCACCCCAATGCCCTCTCCTCTTTCAAACCTCAGCATTGTAGGTTCCCTCATAAGAAAATGGGACGAAGCCTGGCTTGACCATATTGATAAGGTCCTGGCGACCTATCAGCCCTCTCCTGAAGAAATTTATCTGATCCTAGGGCGGCACCTTGAAGGGAAAGGAACCATTGCTTTCAACACTCTCCCTTCTTAGGATCAAGGAAATCTTGCCCTTGCCCGCCAAATCCAGCTTTTGAAATCCAGCTTGAGGACATTTTCTTTTATGCCCCACCAACTCTCGCCACCCATCTCTGCAACAAGGCGCCTACGGCAGTGGTTGAGTGCTGTCGCTGGGCTGACACTTGGGACACCAATCATCCCCATCTTAGTTCCCATGGAAGAAAATTATATCCCTCTTCACTCTCAGCACCCTCTCAAGCATGGGCAAGCCCCAAAGAAACCAGCTTGTGGGTATTGCAAGAGAATAGAGCACCCCACTGAACAGTGCTGTTTCAAGGCTGAGGCTCAGCCAGAAAATTCTTCTAAGTCCTCAAATGGGCCAATGCCCCAACAAGCCCCATCTGGCTCTTGGATGAAGAGTAAAGGGCCTGCTCCCTCCCCTGGGGCAGTGCCAAGCAAAGATTATAGCAGGAGCTATTGCCCTGCTTGGAAAGTTTATGGGCACTCTGCCCAATGGGCAAAATGCCCTAATAAATTAAGTACACCTGCCATTGCTTTGGGCAGTTACAAATTCTAAGTCTTTGGACGCCCCAGCCGAAGGTCCCATATATATGCGACCCCCTCGAGGTAGCTACCCCGCATGCCAGATCAAAGCATTTGATGACAAATTTCCCTCATAAGGAAAGACAAGGTTCCCTATGGAGCTAACATTAACAGACGTAAACTCGTCACAACTGAGGGGCATCAATCAATTTAAAATGATACTTCCTACTGTTCAGTTGAGAGTCACGAGACCTCAGACATTCAAAACCTGCAACTGTCCTCCTCGGACTTGGTTCGACCGATTCCCCTACCAAGGAAAACCCATCATCCTGCAAACAGGTCCACGGAAGAAAATCATGGGCGTAGGCGTCTCCATATCGCCAAAAGAGAGCCTCTGAGCTCCTTTGGCACTAGTGCCAACCTGGCACAGTGCCACCCCTCTATCCTAAGAGGACCTTGGCATCTCTATCCAGAAGAGGGTGTCAGGTGACCTCCCCTATTTAGTTTCCTTCTAACTCTGTAATTCATTCTTTTCCTTTAACACCTTCATTCCTTTCATTTTTCTGATTCTATTAATCATATTATTTTATGCCTCACAAAGGCTTGTATTTTACCTTGTTTTTCACTCTACTAATGCAGAGTGCAGTTGACAATTCGTGGCAACACCTAACAAACCCCACGAATAATTTCCTTGTATTGCCTTCTCAATGTATATTAACTGCATGAACTTGTGACTAAAAATTTTCCTAATAAGTGCATGAAGTTTCCTGAATATAACAATATTAACCTCACGATGGTAAGTTCAATTTTATTTCCAATTATGTAATAATCTAGATATTCATTATTTCACTAAGCTGCTTATTATCATTTCTTAAAAGGTAAAATTATTACTGTTGCCAGCAGCGTAAATTTTATTCTGCAATGTAAAGTGAAACATAAGTGATTTTTTTTGGATGTAATTGATTCTGAGATTTAGTAGAATATTATATTTTTGATTAATGTATCCCAAAGGTAGTGAAGAAAGAAGTTATTGCCTGTTGCAGTAATGTAACTTGAGCCATTCCAACCTGACTAAGAGTGTAAATGTCATCAAGGCCGGGAAGGTATTATGAATATTACCTCCTACACCACAATTTTCGCACTAAGATTTAAAGTAAAAGACTAAAAAATTAAATAAGGCAAATTCAGTATGATTCAATATGAGAACCTTGCCCCTAACGCCTCTCCCCCCCAGCCTTTTGGGGGGAAACTCCTTTAAATCTTTTCTTGTCCACCGTGCTGTTAAAATCCCTTAATTCCAGGTGTAGATTACTGCAGAGATCTAATCATCACTTGAGGCAGGCCAGCTAGCGGGCGGACCGCGCGGGTTCCGCCATTTTGAATTCGAACCATGTATACCCTGCCATTCCCACGTGGGGCAGAGTGATCACACCGCCATCTGGAAGGGAAAGTTGTAACTTCCGCCGCTGTAAAAGGGCCCAGGACGCGATGCCCAACCTTAGAATTCTGTCGTCGGCTCCGCGGATGCCTGCGTTCCAGCCCTTGCTCCATTCTATCTTTGCCAAAAACGTGGCCCTCTGGACAGTTAACTTTCGATGTGGATTAATTACCTCCTTCGCTGGCCCCTCATAACAAGAGAATTCCAACTCCCTAAGAAAGGTAATGTACCAGGATTTAAGGTTTTCGTCAGCCTCGTTTCTCTGTTATTCTCCAACTGAATTTCCTCTATCACAATCACAGTGAGATCTATATTGCTTATATTTTGTGCTGTTTAATTGGCAAAGCATTACGAGAAGAGTAACGTAATCGTTTGATGTCCAAGTCACGGGAATCGAGTTCAGTTTAGGCATCTTCTATGCGATTCCTCGATTCCTTCATTACAGTGCTAGAGTTGGTTAACTAACCGTAACAGTTTAATTACAGATTAGGAGTTTTTACTGTGGACTTCCGTACCATCTGTGTGCGGCCCCCCTTGCATTGTTTCAACAAATCTGAAGCAGACAACCCTTTTGTATTCCCTTCTGGAATTTCCCGTCATTTGCTTCGCCTCATTTTTCTCCAGAATTACTCTACCATACTCCCATTGTGTTTATTTGTAAATATAATGAATTAAGTTAAACCCCAGAGTTTATCTAACGCCTTCCCCTTGAAGTAGCCCTTCAGGCATTTTTGTTGTTTGTTATTTAAGCTGCCTCAAGTCCAGAGTCCAGATTTTTTGTAGTAATTAAGGTAAGCTGCGCAATATCCTGGTTTACCCCTAGCATATATATATATATATATATATATATATATATATATATATATATATATATATATATATATATATATATATATATATATATATATATATATATATATATATATATATATATACATATACATATACATATACATTACATATACATATATATACATATATATACATATATATATATATATATATATATATATATATATATATATATATATATATATATATATATATATATATATATATATATATATATTTCTCGAACCACAAGCTTATGGTAACTATAATTTTTAATTAACCAGTAAAATATTTAGCCTTTTTGGGAATAGTAAAACAATTATAACATTGACGAAAGTAATTTTAATGATAAAAAATGGGGATAACAGAAAAAAACAACAGAAACTATAAATTACATAAAACTGTTGCTAGAAGATTTGGTTTCCATTCGTTCAAAACTTTCAACAAAGTTTTCAAAATAAGTTCAGTCGGATCAAGTGTAGGTAATTTTATAAGGAATGTGAAAGTATTAAATAATGAAAGAAGCAAATTATTGCAGCATATTTTCTGGTGACATTATTTCATAATCCAGATTTATCACAAATTGCACGAAGTGTCCTTGTCCAAATTCTGCCTACTGAAACCCCTTGGAATGTGAGATTCGTCCGTAATTATTAAAGAACCTGTTTTTTTTTTTATGTTTTCTTTAAAATTCTGACAGTTTTAGAATGTGAAATATTTATCTTGTCGACAGGTAAATATAGTTCATCAAAAAAAGATAGCATTTTAATCTTGTCGCTTATGCATCTTCTTTCCAGTATTGCCCACATTGATTTGGCCTTTTTTTCTTCTATTGTCTCTGATTTTTAGAAGGCACATGATCGGAAATTAAGTAATTTAATAAATTTTACTAACCCCAGGCAAGTTTTTTTTATTTGCTACATTCATTCTTTTACCTAGCTCTATTGTTCAGTTTAAAAGTAACAAACTCCAATCCCTGTCTTGAAGAGGGCTCATAATACAAACGGCCAAGATAATCCCAAGAAAATATGAAAAATGGCGTTTTCAATCTAGTGCCTTCCAGAAATCATAGTTTTAGAATTATGTGGCTTTGTATTTCGAAATATTACCCTTAGTATTTTGTTAGCATTCTGTCATTGTCGCCTAATCAGGAAACTCTGACTTCTATAAATATTGTTGTTTGCAGAACCTAGTGTAATTCTTCATGTCTCCCCCAAATTTGCTTATCCTTATGTCTCCATTATTTTTTTTTATGGTTGTTTATATGATGACTTAGGTTTTTCCGAAATTTTGGCCTTACTGAATAAAATGGGAAAGATTAATGTTCTTTTGTTGGAAGTAATAAGTTTAGACCAGCATATATTACTCGCCTTGAACGTTTCGAAACTTTTACCTCCTTGAAAGGAGGCGAAGGGAAAAGGCATTAAACAAATCAGATACCTGTCAGGAGGGTGGCACCTGCATTAAAACTATCACAAGATAAATTACCATAGATCCTAGAGTTTTCGGGAGAGCTGAAGCACCAGCAGAGTGGAGAAAGGAGAGTTTTATGATCGCAATATTTTGGAGATATTTTCCACTAGGGGTCATGGAAGAGTATCAGATACAGAATATTGAAGAAATGACGATGTGTTGATTCATAAAGGATATCATCACGCGCACTTCATAATGATTATTTGTCAAAATGAGTACACCAAAAGATAAGAATCTAATCATTATTAAATAACGCCAAATTGAAGGCATGATAAAATGAAAATTTTAAGAAAAAGGACATTTTCAACAGAGAAATTAAAACTATTCAGATTTCAAACTATCCACTCGACACGAACGATTATTAAGATTTTAATTTTTCTGAAAAGAAAGTCGCCATTTTTTTTATGAGATAAATAATCAATAAAAAAAAAGAATAACTGAGAAAGCATGAAATGGAACACAGTTAGGAAAATGCGGGAACATGAAGAGGAAACTCGGAAAGTAACTGAGACTAGAAGGCATCCAAGGAAATTAAATGGAAGAATTCGTCATGAAAACCACGAAGAAAAAGGTAGTGCTAAAAATCATTAATTAAGTTTGTTTAAGAAAAAATAATTGTTTTCTTCTTAAATAATTACAGTGTTTTCCGTTAAGATATCTTTAAATATTTGTTTAAGTCATCAAGATATGCAGAGACTAGATTTGAATTCGTCTTGTATATAAATGAGATACGTTTTAAAGAGACCATTAGTGCTGGCGGAGCATTGACTTATTGATAATTAAAAGATTACTGCAGGTAATGAGCAAAGGAAAGATTTGTTCAGTAACCAACCTCAGTGAATTCTAAAATTTTATGAAAACAGCTAACCTTAAGCTCAGCTTAGTTGGTTTAAATTAAACAGGCTTTATGCCAGTAAGGGCCTTTTCTCAAATAAAATTATGATGAACCAGTTGCTGGAAGAGGTTGGTGGGTGTAGAAGGTACACAGCAGGTCTACTCTCCTCTTCATAGCGTCTTCAATGCTAGAAATATTAATTGTGTCATCACTTTCCTGGCATGTCCTTACTTGATGGGGAAAGCCATTCATACCGGCATAGATTTTGTCAGTGGCGTTCATTTTGTAAGCCACATCCTTACCAATCACATCTCCAAAATATACTGACACTCCTTTTCCCATTATTGAAACTGTTGAACAGGGTTTGGCATGTTGTAACTTTTGCTCGCCATTAACACCGCAAATACTTAAAACAACATTTGTTTTATATTCTTAACATATTTAATTATTTTACAAAAATATGGGAATGATATTTGCTTTCATACAAAACGAGAACACAGTCAAGGTAGGTAGGTTGATAATCTATAATCTGTTGGATATTTGTAGGAACGATAACTTTGTACATTTTTTTTTTTTTTTTTGGCCATTATCTTCGTATACCAGTAAAAAACAAAATGGGAGGAAATAGTTTCATAAAGGATTACAGTGTAAAGTTCTTCTACAAAGACAACTTATGCTTCGGTGTACATTAAGTGTCCGTGTTTAGCAAAGCAACACTTTGAGAGTCAAATTTGCTGAAAGTCTTTGATTTTCTTTGTGGAATATCTGCATCACTGCGACTGTACCTTTCATCAGCTATCATTGTTTAGAGGTGATTTAGAAGGATAAATAACTCAGTTCTATAACCCAGAAGTAGTTTTTTATTTATTTTTTTATTTTTTTTTTTTGGGGGGGGGGCAAGATAAGAAACAGCAGTAACAAAGACTACAGGAATTAAGGAAGGAGAGACTAGCACAATGAATATTAAAGTAACATATTATTCCGACATGCAATCAGTGGTCAGGCGTGTCCTCATTTCGAACCAATTTCCTCTCAAGTTTCCACGAAGACTTGTCATGAAGCTACCTCAGTCTCTGTCTTAAAAGAGAAAATTCTTTTACTTTTAATCAGAAAAAAAATTACGCTCTGAAGTTCTTATTTCTCACAAATGGAGTGTTTTTTTGTAGATTCGGGGTTGTTCTTCACATGTCTCCTTCTGTACATCATGAATGATAGGTATTTTTGGGGGAACGGAGAGAGAGAGAGAGAGAGAGAGAGAGAGAGAGAGAGAGAGAGAGAGAGAGAGAGAGAGAGAGAGATCAAGTACAACTCCATAATCAAATATAAAAACCGGGATATTAGAATTCATTCGGTAATAATCTTGTTCATAATGAGTTAATTACTGTTATTGACCTAACCGGCAGTATACAGTTTGTTTCCGTGACTGCTCTTTAGCATTTCAATATTTTGCATGCTATGCATGTAATATATTTTACTGTAGCCTAGTAACCAAAAATGACATAATGACGTTCATCATTTATCAATGTTTATGCTATTCATTCATATTATAGACTTTCCAGCAAAATAACACATGAGCAAGCCGAAAGAACAAGTATCTTACAGGTTTTTGTGCACGGGATGAAATAGAGGTTTGTCAAAAATGAACCAAGTTATAATTGTTCCAGGGCAAGAAAACCTACTATATGAGGAAAGTGGAACAAAGATTAAAAATGATAAGGCAACCTTTGGCAGACGCACCGTATAAGGCATTAGCATCTTCTGAGATGAAAACAGACTACCATTTCCAGCAGTCGGCTTTCCACAACCACCAAGTAATTCCTGGAATTCATTCCCCTCATCATAATGTTCTTAGGAACACAAGCCTTAGATGTTTTCAAAGCTTCAAGTTGCAGCTGTTTCTAGAGACTCATTAGAAATTGAGGTCCGCAACGAAGAACATTTCAAGAGCAATTTTGCTTTTGTGACGTTGAATAGGGTCTTAAGGAGCAGTTCTTATTTCTTCTCTCCCATTCATTAAGGTTGATCAGCAATTCTTATATCATTTGCCAGATTAGGAAGGGTCGCTCTCCGTCTCTCCTACTCTCGACACGGGGTATTCTGTAGCGTCTAAATGGAAACTGCGAGTGTGTTTCTCTATTTATAAGGCAAATGAATGGTGTTATATACTGTACAGGACGAGGGATGGGTGAGGATTTCCGACCTTTGCTAGAAGGTGTTATGAGGGACGGTGAAGGTTACATCAACGCCACAATGTAAACTTTGCTTTAATCACAGTGACAACAATAATTTTCCTTGGGTAAAGAATGAAGGAGTAGAGAATAAATCAATCATGGTCACCTTACAGTCATAATTTCACCTCTTCTTTAGTCTGTGCAGTTTGTTTGTGATTATATTACATACATATATATATATATATATATATATATATATATATATATATATATATATATATATATATATATATATATATATATATATATATATATATATATATATACCTGGTGTTTCTAAATTATAGCCCCCCCCCACCCTCCACAGAACAAATGGAAATTTATGAAGTTTTCTGCTATAGCCTATCTCCAAGTACATTATTTTAAGTTTCTGTTAAGCTATTTTATTCAGACTGAGTGACGGAGTTAGATACAGCCATGGCTAACGACTCGGAGGAAATCAGATGGATTGACCGAATCCGGGCTATAACCTTCAGAGAGGCCAGGGATGCTGGCGCATCCTTCATTTCACGTTCCTGGATAGCTAAATACATTAAAAGAGATGAATCATAAAAAAATCTGGTACCAAGCTATTTCATGTTATCAGCAAGCCCGACATCACTCAGCAACAAAGAGAAGACCGTGCATGGTTTTGTGGTTCATTTCTTAAAGATGAAGCTGATTTTCTCCATGTTGCCGCATCAGATGAAATCTTCATTTACACAGTTAGGAAGCCAAATCATAAAAATGACATCATTTGGATGATATAAGAGATGACATGCGCTATCACCAAGTTGTGAAATTTCCTGAATGTTTGGGAATTTTTCTCTGTTTCACAGCCAAACAGTTAATGTGTATCATCAAAGAAAAAGGACAGTCATGGAATGGCGAATACTTCAGAGAAACTGTGCTTACTGGTGGAGTATTTCCTTTCTTCAAAGATCCTGAAAATGTGTTATCTGTTGAAGAAGTCACATTTCTGCATGATAAGGCACCATGTTTGAAGGCTCTTCAGACACAGGAGCTGCTTCGAAACAGTGGTATCGATTTCTTCTTGTCAAGTGAATTTCCAGGTAGCTCCCCTGACCTTAATGTGTGTGAAAACATTGGTAGTATCTTAAAGGATTGTGTTGAAGCGCACAGTGAACTATGATGGTATACCAAGCCTCGACGACCTGCAAAGAGGTGACCGAAGTGCTCAGGGAAATGGAGTTTGAGTCTCAGTTTTTTTGCGATTTGCTGAAATCATACCCCTCAAGAATGCAGGCTGTGGTACAGGCAGATGGAGGCCACACAAAATATTAAATACTGAGAGAGAAACTTAAATAAATACCTGTTCTGAATTACTTTTGTTTTTGTCCATATCAATTTCAGTTTATGATGTAGAGGTGGGGGGGCTCTAATTTCGAAACACCCTACATATATATATATATATATATATATATATATATATATATATATATATATATATATATATATATATATATATATATATATATATATATATATATATATATATATATATATATATATGTATATATATATATATATATATATATATATATATATATATATGTATATATATGTATATATATATATGTATATATATATGTATATATATATGTATATATATGTATATATATATATATGTATATATATATGTATATATATATATGTATATATATATATATATGTATATATATATGTATATATATATGTATATATATATATATATATATATATATATATATTATATATAATATATATATATATATATGTTACGGGATCTCAAATATGAATATCTCTGCTTCTGTCTGTTGTTGTTTCACCTTGCTAAGACCTGGGTATAGAGTTCTGCGATAGCTGATAACTTTGGCTAACTCGTAGAAACGCAGTAAACTTGATAATTATTCTTCTTACACTGTTTATCTTATTTCAGGAGGGGGTAAGGGACTCGCCGGGCACTTTCTTAGGTTTTATTCTTATAACACTCTAATAATTCACACGGCCAGCCACACTGGACTTAGAAATTTTTCTTGGTTTCAGAGAGGAGAGCGACACAGATCTTACCCAGAAAGGGTTCAAGTTAACTCTAACTAAAAATTGATCAAAATGAGCTCTGGACCTATGTGGAAGAAAACTCCTCCTCTTTGAGGAAGCCTACTTTAATCTTAATTGTTCAATTTCAACTCCCACTTTTGGCAAAGGACAAATCAGGTCAATTTGCTGACCTTTCATTTAATAACCACGTCTTTAGCTCCTCCTTAGGTTCCCATTTCTCAACATTGGTTGTTTAGTCTACAACTCGAAACTCCAATCTACTTGGTCTCACGACCTACTTGGTCTCACGCTATCAACGCCGTGTTTCTCTCTCTCTCTCTCTCTTTTATGAATAATCATGATCAGTGAATTTCATACATTATTCACTGTAAAAATACTTTCAAATTCACATTGCATAACAGCACTCGGCCACATACCTACATTGACTACAATGTACAAAATTATAAATTGAATCAATCAATGTAAGAGGATTAACCATCTCGACATTATATAAAAACTCTATAAAAATTAATTGTAAGCCAACCAACTAAGGTAAACTCAGCAATAATAATATAATGCAAAAATGAATAAAGTAGTCACGTAAGCATGTGTATGGAAATAAAATTATATGAATGCCTATAATATACATTCAAAGAAAAACAAATTTTTGACTATAGTCAATAACTTCAATGTCAATAATCAGTGCAAATAGAAATATATATCAATAATTCCCATTAGTAAGCAAATAAATGCAAGAAATATTATAATGCATCATAGTGCTAAACACAAAACAAGACAAGTATATATATATATATATTATATATATATATATATATATATATATATATATATATATATATATATATATATATATATATATATATATATATATATATATATATATATATATATATATATATAATATATATATATATATCAAATACTCAAAATAAATGCAGAAAAATAAGGCAAAGTAAATATATCAAATGCCTATTACTCTCTGGTTATCAATCATGATAACTTTGTAAAAATTCACATATCATAAACATGTCTGATTGTAATTATTATCAAAGAAATCATAGATTGTAATGAAAAAAAAAATCAGTCATAAAAATGTTCAAGTGCAAGTCAATGGTAAACATGGTCACTATTTAGGAAGAGTTCTGTCCATCAGTTCTTTGATTATGGTAAGCTTATTCAATATTGATTTCCTGACAAGTATAGAGGAAATGAGAGCAAACAGTACCAAAAGAATGACATTTATGAATGAGATGATAGGAGAAATCTCGGTCTTATATGTATGAAAGAAAGTATGAACCTCTTCTAGCTTTGTGAATGTCTCCAATTCCAGTTCTGAAAGCTGAAATTCATTAATAGCTTCAAACTGATGTACACTTTTAGTGAAATTCAAACTGTACGTCGTGAAGACTGTAGGTTTGTAATACAAATTATGTAAAATGACCAATTCACAAGCAGATGAAAATGAGTGCACATTAATGAAAACTATTTCTGTTTTGTTTGACTTACAATCAATCTTAGCATTCAGTCTGTTTGCTGAGAACACAAAAATTTCATCATCAATGATCTGAGCCTTGAATGTTTCTGTAAACGGTAGGTACTTACAATGGTTCTTACCATTCTTGTTGTTTACAAGATCATCTAGACAATGAAGAGCACTCAAGGGTTCATAGAAATTCACAATGTTACAAACATATTCATCACCATTAAGCATGACACATTCCCTGAACTCATGTTCGGGAATTTCGGTCACTAGGAACGAATCATGCTGCAAGGCAAAGTGTCGAACTGTTCCTTCTAGCACAATGGACTTATTATCTACTACCATTGGGAATGGATAGACGGATATCAATGTGTTAATATCTTGATTATTGAAAGGGATCACTAGGATTATTTGATTAGCTACTACTTTCACTGTGATCATGCCATAATAGTCCATTATATTTTCTACTAGTGGCTTCAAGTGATTGTTCACAACACACTTCTGAATAATGGCTTCAATTTCACTAGGGGTTATCAGAAAAGGCAACAGCAGGTTTTTACCTGCCATCATGATCGCATTGAGTAATTCCTTGTATTCCAGAAGGAAATTACTTGTTTGTATGAGCAGTTGCTCCATCATTTCTGTTTGATGGATTCTAGCAATTTCTGATGAAATATTATGGAGTGCACTATTCACAAATTCTTTCAGCACTGTGATCATTTTCTGATTTTGATTGACATTTCATATTACTTTATTATAGACAGTGCCCTGCTCAGAAGCCCAATTTTCAAGTTGAGCCACTCTTTCCTTTAGCTTTTCAACATTACCATCTGTCGCCACTCCAAAAAGATTGTGTAAAGCGACGCCTATAAAGGGTATGAGTGATCGCTTTACTACTTTCCTTGGCATAACACTATCAATGTCACTCTGCAACTTGGAGAGCATGTTGTACAAATTTCTATCTTGGACACTGTGTAATCCTGCCTGGATCTGATTGCTCAGCTGGACTAACTGCTCTCTCTGATCGATAATGGACTCCGTCCGGATCTTAACAATGGCTAGGTCCTGTATCATCTTAACCTTGCCATGTTCCTTGATGATGGCTCCCTTCCTTAGTTGCACGAGTGAGTTCACAAATTGACTCACTGCCAACCACCAAACAATCCATTTGCTGAAATAATGTTATTAAGCAGTAAAAATCTTAACTACATTTGTTTACCATTGCACTTGCCATTACCTTCTTCTCAAATTATGCCTTGGGGTCATTGAAGATTCTATTTTATTATCTATCTTATCTTTATTAGACAAATCTGTCAACTGGGTAGACGACCAAGGTTCTGAATGAACTACTTTAATGTGGTTCCAATGTACAATAGATTCTCTCAAGGTTATCTCATGCATTAACTTGAATTTGTTCAACTTCAAAACTTCTAAAACTCTATATGGACCTTTGAATTTTGGAGAGACTTTTGTATTAGGTCCTTCAAGAATAGGATTTAGTACATAAACTTGTTGTCTTACCTTTAACGAGGGTATGGTGGACCTTTTATTGTAATACTTACTAGATTTTTTATGTAACTCTTTTAACCTAGTCCTAGTAACCTTAATGGTCTCAAACGTCCGTCTTGTTTTCCAAGCAATATAGTCCTCATAGTTGGACGTACGTCTGGGTGGTGCGGCATCATCCAAAAGTGAATTTTGCATTCTCTTTTGGTAGCCATACAATAGGAAATGAGGAGTTTCTCCTATTGATTCATATACTGTGTTGTTTAGAGTAAATTGTATGTCTTCGAGAGTCAAATCCCAGTCTTCAGTGTTTGGTGTTACCAGTGTTTTCAGAACATCCTTTATTTTGCGATTTGTTCTTTCTACTGCTCCATTTGAGCTTGGCTTATGTGCTGTTATTTGACATTTCTGTATCTCATAAAAGTCACACAGTTTCTTTAGAATGTCGCTAGTAAATTCAGCAGCATTGTCTGAGAGCAAAACTTGAAGACATGAATGTCTGGTTATGATTCTAGACTGCCACCGTCGATGCTTCTCTTTCTCTGGTTGGAACAATTTTTACGTATCTGTTCAAATAGTCAATGAAAACTAAAATTTGTTTATTTCCTCTGATGGTGTTCGGAAATGGACCTAAGAAATCCATTGTGACTACTTGAAAAGGATTTAATTCTGAAGGATACATTTCCAGAGGAGCCTTGACGTTGACATTCCCTTTATGTACATTACATATGGTGCAGTTCTGAACAAATCGACTAGCATCTTCACTACATCGAGGCCAAAAATAGTTTCTAGTGATTGTTCTATATGTTTTCTTAATTTCAGGATGTCCTGATAACTTGTATGAATGGGTTAGTTCTAAGACGTCCTGTATCAGTGTATTAGGAATGTACAAACGTGAACAAGCATTTGGTTCGTCTGAAGTTTTGTACAATAATCCATCTATCAATTGAAACTCTGAATTTTCCTCACCTTGCAAGAGGTTACCAATTACTTCCCTTATTCTAGAATCCCTTTGTTGTTCCTGACGAACTTTGTCTAAATCTAGGTCTATGATTTGACAACTGAAGGCGAAATTATGAGTAGTAATTTGTTTCTCGTTCTCTTCTTGTGATCTAGATAAGGCGTCAGCAAATGTGGTAATCTACCAGGTATGTATCTAAATTCTGGGGCAAATTCCAATACGCTAACGAACCATCTATTGAACTTCATATTATTGGTAAAAGCCCTTTTCTTGAAAAGATCACAAATGGTTTTCTGATCTGTAAGAACGTTAATTTTATGTCCTAGCAAAATGTGCCTAAATTTCTGTAATCCCCAGACTAAGGCCAAACATTCTCTTTCTGTTGTACTGTAATTTCTTTCAGCTGCATTCAAAACTCTACTAGCATAGTATACAGTCCTCATCCTTGTTTTATCCTTTTGCATCAAGACGGCACCTAGTCCGGTACTTGAAGCATCACAGGCTAAGTAGAATTCCTTCTCGAAGTCTGGATAAACTAGGATAGGATCTGTTATCAACATATCCTTTAGTGTTTTGAACGCTGTTTCCTGTTCATCTTTCCACTCATAGTTAGCATCTTTCCTAGTTAACTCAGTTAATGGTTTTGCTATTGTAGCAAATCCCTTTATGAAAGGTCGATAATACCCTACCATACCTAGGAATCTTCATAGTGCCTTCAAATTTCTTGGGGCTGGATAGTCCACAATAGCCTTAATCTTTCCTTCTTGCATTTTCAAACCATGTTCACTGATAACATGTCCTAGATATTCTAGAGATTTCTTCATGAACTGACATTTCTTAAATTTTACCTTTAATCCGGCCTTTCTGAGCCTATCTAATACTAATTCTATTGTCTTGAAATGACTCTCTACATCCTTACTAGCAGTTACTACATCATGATAAACTGATACGTCTTCAACATCTCCTAAGATTTGCAGCATTAAACTTACAAACGTTAAAGGAGCAGAAGTAAGACCAAACGGCATTACCTCGAATTGCAAATGTTCTTTGTGAGTACTGAATGCCGTGAGATGCTTGGATTCTTCATCGAGAGGAACTTGCCAATATCCACTTAGTAGATCGAGGCTAGAAAAAACCTTGCCACCTCCTAATTGAGCTAACATGTCACTAATGACTGGCATTGGCATTCGATCGGGGACAGTGTGGGAATTCAATTTCCTGTAATCGATTACCATTCTCCAACTACCGTCTTTCTTTGGAACTAGCAGTAAAGGTGAATTATAAGGTGACTTGGAAGGAATTACGACTCCATCTTCCTTCATCTCCTCAACCATCTCGTCTACGATGGGTCTTTGACTTATTGGGAGTTTGTAGTTAGGTACATAAAAGGGTCTAGCACCATCTTCTATGACTATTTTGTGCTGCAGGACATCTGTCCTTCCTAACTTATCTTCTGTTACCGCTACAGCATTCCGATATTTCTGTAATATCTGTATTAACCTGTCCCTACAAAGAGGAAAATCTGTATTATTTACTTCCCCTTCTAATTTAACTCTTGTGTCAGCTACAGAGACAAATGCTTTTTCACTTATGGTTAGTAAAGGGTTAGTAATCACAATTCCCTTACAGAATTCTATGCCGGCATGCAATTCTAGTCTCTTGTCAGAATAATTATACACATAAGTCGTGCAATTTCCACCATTAAGTCTTACTAGGGAATTGTCCATTTTCACAAAGTCTGGTAAGTCTTCGTTAACTAATAACACATCTGTATCACCTAGGTTTTTATCTGTTACAATTCTAAGACAAACCTTTGTCAGACCTTGTGGATGAAGCAGAACACTACTACTTAATTTAAACTTTACAAGATTATCATCGGCAGTATTAACTAAGCAGATTTCTTCTGCATTCTGTACATCGGCAGTGTAACAGACATCAGTAGCATCTGAACTTTCATCTTGTGGTATCACAGAACTTATCTCTGTCATTTTCAGGTTGCCTAACAGCAACACCTCATTGAGATACTTCTCTTCAGTATCTTCTCCTATTATTAGGTGACTACATTCTATTAGCGTGTCAGGATCGTCAGGTTGGGAAAAAGAACTAAGTTCTTCGGAGGTATCTACTTGTTGTGCACTAGAGTCATCAGATTCATACCTGCTATCTGAGAATTCCTCCTGAGTGGCTTCTAGGCTTTGGAAAGCAGTTTGACTATCTTCTATTTCTTCTATCATTGAATTTCTACACACTGACCTACCCGGGTTAGCATTAAATTCCATTTCTATCTGTTGGATGTCTACTTCTTCAGATGAGGTTGTCTCAGGTAAAGTGATCAGATATATCTGAAACTGTTCCTCTTCTTCAAGAGAGCAAACATTTCCTCTATCAATTTCCTTGATAGTTATTCTTCCATTGCTACAATCTAGTGTAATTCCACATCTTTTCATAGCCTGGAAGGAAAATAGAGCTTGAGCTGGAAAATATTTCTCTTCCAACACCACAAACTCTTCCCTGAATTTCTTATTTAGAATTTCTATCTCTAAAATGACATTGCCTAGAGCCCTTATTTGCTTTCCAGCGATCCCCTTTATGGTCCTATAGGATTTTCTCATTTGGGAAAGCTCACAACCTATATGTTCTGTTAAAGTGCCTTTATCTATGATACTTACAGTACTGCCTGTATCCAACAATATGGAACTCAGTACACCTTCTAAGTGTACTTGTATGATAGGCAACTCTTCCTGACACGTATTAAAATTCTTTACAGAAAACACTATTTCATTAATTCGAGTAATGTCTGTTGGGGATACATCCTTATTCAATGTCACTATTTCTCTGTAAGAATGGACCTTTCTGCTGCTCTCTCTGTGATTGTCACTGAGAATTCCCTTGATTTGGGTTACTGGGTGAGGTATTCTGATTATTAGGCTGAGTATTGTGGTTATTTTGAGACCCCTGAGAATTTCCCTGTCTGTTGTACCAACAGTTCTGGATCAAATGTCCTATCCTATTGCAATTCGAACACCATTTGTTTCTTCTACAGTTCTGTGTTGTATGGTTGGAATAACCACAGTTTCCACAATTTTGACTCTTCCTATTTGACTGTGGTCTATTATTCCCTGAATTTTGGCCTTGACTAGCTCCCCTCTGTCCAGGAGCCCTGTTATTTCCACTGTTACTTCCATTGGTTCCAGTGGTATTCATTCCCATTGTTACCTCTATTTGGCGGCCTACCTTGATTGTTTCTGTTTGATTGATTAAATCTCCTATTGTTGTTCCCACCATTTCTATCAGACGAATTTCTGTTTCCCTGATGCCTAGACCTAGCTTGCCCTTATTGGTTTCTACCGGACTGGTTGCTATTATTTCTTGGGCTTCCACTAGCTACGGTTCCCGTAAAATCTGCACTACTACTTGATGAATTCTGTTTTACTCTCCTTTCTATGTACATCAAGGTTTGTACAATTCCATCATTTGGCTTCCTATCGTAGTACTTCCTTAAGGCTACTCTTTCTTCCTTCCCCAAAGCATCGTAGATTGGCCCTAATGACATATATCTAAGTACCTTGGATATACTAGCTAAATCTGTTTCATCATCATCAAAGTCATCCTTCCTTCCAATAACAATTCCTACATCTTTCATATCTGTCGTCACTCTATCTATAGCTTCTTCGACTCTGGTTGCTAACACTAAGTAATTACCATCATATTTCTGATGATGGAAAGATCCTATGTTGTACCATGGATCTTTCTGTGCTTCTGGTTGCCAAAACTGTAAGCACTGTTTCTTGAATTCGTTAAACAGAGTAATTTTCTTAAAAAGTACTGAATGGAGAACTGTATGTGCATCACCATGTTCCATACTAACATACAAGAGTGCTTCATCTATTTTCTTTCTCTCATCTGTGATGCCGGCAGCTGAAATTCTGCTTTCTGTGACTGCCAACCATTGATTTACACTATATTCTTCTAGTCTACTTTTATCTACATTACTTTGGTCTACCGTTCCACAAAATCTAGTGGCTTGGGTGATTACTGCGGCTTGAGCCATGGTGTAACGTCTGGGTACAGTCGAATTTGTTGGGTTAGTGGTTACAACGGAAGTGTTAGGCGCACTAGTTATCGGTAAATTAAGTGGGGAACCCTGACTATGAGAACGTCTGGATCTAGTATTACTAGGATTAATTTGTCTAGAAAGTCGTTCAGTACAGGCCTTAGGTTATATTTAGTCTGGTCTCCGCCCCCTGTCTGTTGCAGTCGGGAAATTACTTCATCCAAGGATTCATTCATATCAACTAATAAAATATTCAATGATTCCAAGAATGAAAAATGAATGAAAAAGAAAAAATTTGAGAAGCAGGTAACTTACTTCAATTTCATGTTTGCTGAGTTCTTAGTGACTGTATTCCACCTGACAATAGAAATTCAATTTCCCCAACTCATTCCTTCATAGGACTCTCTCACAATCTGAAAAAGTCTGATATTAGTTTGGACTTATAATAGTTGTTTGGGTTCCACTGCAAAAATGCTGCGCCAGGTGTATAACAAAAAATTATTATGATAGAATAATTTAAACAGAATTATCTCTATCACCAAGTGAACGAAAATTTCTATTTCGTAGAAAAAAAAAATTACTAAATATAAAAAAAAAAAAATATTTCCTTCTTACAACAATATAAGGAAATATTATTCAGATAATTATTCTTCAAAAAAAATAATTTGTTTGAATTATTTATGTTTGAGAAAAAAAATTAATTATTCACAGAAAAATTTTTTCTTGATAATTCCCCGATACTAGGAATGAATGATTACTGTTCAAATAGCTTCGTGTCGTCTTGCACTTGAAGATAGCGCTGATTGCACATGAGCGCAAATGTCGTCAGCTTCCAGCGATAATCGGCACAGCTTGGCCGACTTCCAAGTCTGTTACTCACTGAATTTGTCGAAGAAAATTTGGAATTCCTTCCAAATTGTGGTTAGCGACAGTGGGAATTTACCAGTATCTTTTCTCCTGTTGATTGAAGACGCGAACTTCACCTCGGGTCGTTGACTTCCAAAATTGTATCGCCGTTCCGATTTCTTCACTATCGTTCGTCACCGCCTTCCGCTAATTTCCTCTAAGTCGCCTTTTTAGCGACCAAAAATTGTGGGAATTTCGTGTATTTAAGTCCGTACACGATAGAAAAGTTCACTGAACTGACGTAGATATTAGCGACTTTCATACGTCCGCCAGCACTGTTTGTTTTCGTCAGTCTTCACTTGCTGCAATCGGCGATGGGTAGCCGCAAGTTGCCGATAGTCTCATAAATTTCGTTATACTTCTTATAAAAATCACCGCTGTTCTATGCCATGATTATTACTATTGTTCTTATTATTATAATAGTTAATTATTAAACTGAATTTCTTGTTGATCTTGTTATTGCGAACGTTCGGGAACTTCAAACTGGCAAGGATTTACCGGTGTCAATTTTCACTCCGATCGATGCAAAAGTTTCGCTGTTTCGTGGAATATTTCTTTCTGCTTCGTTCCCTCTGTTCTCTTCTATTACTGTGTTTATGTTTCTAGTTGCTGAAGACCGTCTTGAAATTGTTTGCGCTTTTAATTTGAGAGTTAGTTATTAGCGCAATCACTCTCCACTCTCTGTAAATTTCTCTAGGGCCGTGAACATTTATTGTTTTTCAAATGTGTGCTGGGCGAAATCCCACCGCTGCCACCACTTTTATGTTACGGGATCCCAGATATGAATATCTCTGCTTCTGTCTGTTGTTGTTTCACCTTGGTAAGACCTGGGTATAGAGTTCTGCGATAGCCGATAACTTTGGTTAACTCGTAGAAACGCAGTAAACTTGGTGATTATTCTTCTTACACTGTTTATCTTATTTCAGGAGGTGGTAAGGGACTCGCCGGGCACTTTCTTAGGTTTTATTCTTATAACACTATAATAATTCACACGGCCAGCCACACTGGACTTAGAAATTTTTTTTGGTTTCAGAGAGGAGAGCGACACAGATCTTACCCAGAAAGGGTTCAAGTTAACTCTAACTAAAAATTGATCAAAATGAGCTCTGGACCTATGTGGAAGAAAACTCCTCCTCTTTGAGGAAGCCTACTTTAATCTTAATGGTTCAATTTCAATTCCCACTTTTGGCAAAGGACAAATCAGGTCAATTTTGCTGACCTTTCATTTAATAACCACGTCGTTAGCTCCTCCTTAGGTTCCCATATCTCAACATTGGTTGTTTAGTCTACAACTCGAAACTCCAATCTACTTGGTCTCACGGCCTACTTGGTCTCACGCTATCAACGCCGTCTCTCTCTCTCTCTCTCTCTCTCTCTCTCTCTCTCTCTCTCTCTCTCTCTCTCTCTCTCTCTCTCTCTCTCTCTCTCTCTCTCTTTTATGAATAATCATGATCAGTGAATTTCATACATTATTCACTGTAAAAATACTTTCAAATTCACATTGCATAACATATATATATATATATATATATATATATATATATATATATATATATATATATATATATATATATATATATATATATATATATTATATATATATATATATATATATATTATATATATATATATATATATATATATTATATATATATATATATATATATATATATATATATATATATATATATATATATATATATATATATATATATATATATATATATATATATATATATATATATATATAATATATATAATCATGAAGTGTGCTCCAAATATACCAATGAACTATCATGGCGGAGGTGGGTTAATGCCAAAAAATAAGTGCAGCAAACTCGCCATTGACTTATACCTCTCTTGATAGCTCAGTGGTAGAACGTCGACTGGAGTTGCTGGATAAGTTCTGTGTCGTGGGATCGCGACCCGGCAGTACCAATCCATTTATTACTTATAAATTCAACTTCGGTGATAATTCCCTATCGGGATACTCCCGAGGTAGCGTGAATTTGATGTTAAGCGACATTTGTAGCTTCATGACTGTATATAAATCACGGTGTGATAAAAAATTTCATAATAAGAGCTGCGTGTTCCAAACATACCAATGAACTATCATGGCAGAGGTGAGTTAATGCTGAGGCCAAGTACAATTTCCCCGCTCGCGACGGGAAAAATAAGTACAGCAAACTCAGCATTGACTTATTCCTCTCTTGATAGCTCAGTGATAGAACATCGACTGGAGTTGCTGGATAAGTTCTGTTTCGTGGAATTGCGACCTGGCAGTACCAATCCATTTATGACTTATAAATTCCCCTTCGGTGGTAATTCCCTATCGGGATACTTCCAAGGTAGCGTGAATTTGATATTAAGCGACATTTGTAACTTCATGGTTGTATATAAATCATGGTGTGATAAAAAATTTCATAATAAGAGCTGCGTGTTCCAAATGTATCAGTGAACTATCATGGCGGAGGTGGGTTAATGCTGAGGCTAAGACAATTTCCCCGCTTGCGACAGGAAAAATAAGTAGAGCAAACTCGACATTGACTTATACCTCTCTTGATAGCTCAGTGGTAGAAGGTTGACTGGAGTTGCTGGATAAGTTCTGTGTCGTGGGATCGCAACCCGGCAGTACCAGTCCATTTATGACTTATAAATTCTACTTCGGTGATAATTCCCTATCGGGATACTCCCGAGGTAGCGTGAATTTGATATTAAGCGATATTTGTAGCTTCATGATTGTATATAAATCACGGTGTGATAAAAAATTTCATAATAAGAGCTGCGTGTTCCAAACTTACCAATGAACTATCATGGCGGAGGTGGGTTAATGCCGAGGCTAAGTACAATTTCCCAGCTCATGACGGAAAAAATAAGTTGAGCAAACTCAGCATTGACTTATACCTCTCTTGATAGCTCAGTGATAGAACGTCGACTGGAGTTGCTGGATAAGTTATGTGTCGTGGGATCGTAACCCGGCAGTACCAATTCATTTATCACTTATAAATTCCCCTTCAGTGATAATTCCCTATCGGGATACTCCTGAGGTAGCGTGAATTTGATATTAAGCGACATTTGTAGCTTCATGATTGTATATAAATCACGGTGTGATAAAAAAAATTCATATATATATATATATATATATATATATATATAAATATATATATATATATATATATATATATATATATATATATATATATATATATATATATATATATATATATATATATATATATATATATATATATATATATATATATATATATATATATATATATATATATATATATATATATATATATATTTATATATATATTTATATTTATATATGTATATATATGTATATATATGTGTATATTTGTGTATATATATATATATATATATATATATATATATATATATATATATATATATATATATATATATATATATATATATATATAATTGTTTTTCTAACAAATGACATCCATTCTAGAGAGAGACAGAAAATGGGTATGATATCTAAAGTTTATTTTGAAACAGCAATATATAAAACACTTATCAGAAGCTTAGAACAGAATACCCGTTTTCTGTCACTCTCTTGAATGGATGTAATTTGTTGGAAAAACAAATATTTTATGTATAATATATGTATTTGGACGTTCATAAGTAGAATGAAGCCCCATCCACACGACCATACTGTTCGCAGACAAAAATGAGAAATTTGTCCATTGTCAGACTCACCGCTTTGTCCGCCGCATGCATCGCTAAAGAGTATGTAGAGTGCTTTGAGCAGACTCCAGACTGGCTAGGGTGAGCAACGTACACTACTGCCGGGCATCCGAATGTGACAAAGATTGATGCAGGTATTGTATATGAAAAGCAAAATATATATACATACACACACACACACACACACACACACACACACACACACACACACACATATATATATATATATATATATATATATATATATATATATATATATATATATATATATATATTGCTAAATTATATGAAATAAATGAATGAAAATATCTACTGAAATATACAGAGATCGTGAACATGAGGATTATAATATACTTATCTTTGGAATTAAACTTGATATCCATGGGATATATTCTTATAATTTTCTATTCTAAATGTTAGCCATTATATATAATACATGTGGTTCATCCATATGAATGGTCATTTATTATATGAAATTATGATGTATATTGTCCTAGATCTTCAAGCATTATTTTATTTATTATAAATGTATGTTTTTCATTTTTTTTACATTAATTAGCCTGTCTGTCAATATTGTCATATCGTATTACTTCTCTTATTCGTTTTCCTCACTGGAATGCTGGGGGTAACTGTCAAGTAGACAGAAGAAGGTTGCAGGGTCCATTCTTTCATAACTTGAGAAGTTTATTGGTCCCCTCTGCAGTTCTCTTACAATGGTCCCATGACTTCCTGGAGCTTCCCTTTTCGTGAAACAGCTTTTACACCAATCCCCTTTACCCAGTGACCTTCTTTTCTTCACACATATGCCCATCAGTAAAATCAGAGTGCCATTCGCTTTCTGTTCTTCTGGCTATGAGCCATGCTGCAATTGCCTTCCTGTGCTCACCTGCACCCAGACTTTGACTGGCCAGATGCGGCCATTTGGACAGCAGACTTGTATTTTTACAGATTTTGTCTGCCAACGAACTAAGTCCCTCAGACAAAGTCTGGTCGTGTGGACTGGGCTTTAGTTTAGTTCCATTGTTATCTTTGTTATTTTTCATGTTTTTTCTAATTATTGAAGTGATTTTAATGTATATTTCTCAAACTCAGGGTAATTAATAAACGAACATTTCTCTTCCAGGAGACTAACAAATGAATAGATTTAAATGGGACAAAATGCATGCAAAAGCTTCCATATCAAAAACACTTAGAGCCTCTCATCATGGTTGCACTAGCCACTCAGTATTACCTATTCTGCCTCCCATCCCGGAAACTCCCCCTCTGCTGTCAGCCCAGTATATTTTAAAAGCTTCGCCACGTAGAAGAAGTGAGAATGCTTCCAGCGCAGTTTGTAGTGTTCCATCAATTCAAGCCTGTAAGTATGATGTAAAGCTTTGGCAGACATCGTATGCGGCGATTCCTTCTCAGAGCATCGATGATGATTCTTCAGGTGAAACGGATAAACAGGAGCAATGTAATTTTATTTCTTCCTTTTGTCATGATATAAAACCTTCCCATCCTGTGGAATTGCATGAAGTTGCTGACGGTGCTCACAGATTATGTTCTAACGGTTTAGGAAGTATGGATATTATGAAGGAAAACTTTAAAAAGAACATTTCTGCCAACCGTTACACGGAGATAGAGTCACATTTTACTGGAGAAAAATCGGAAGAGGATCTCTTTACCACCATTTGGAACCTAAAAGAATGCCACGACTATCTTGGACATCCACAGTTTTTCAGTTCAAAATCTGAAGACGATTTTGTTTATTTTTTAATCCAAGCTGATATTGTTAGAAATAGTAACCCAAAATTAGCTTTGTATTACTATAACCAAGCAGTTTTGTCATCTCCAAATCCTCTAAGAACAATAGCCAGTGATTGTCGCAAGAGGGGTGTAGCATTAAAGAATGGCAAACGCATACGAGGAAGTGAATTGTCAAAGGCTGATTTCAGAAATTTAGAAAACATGTCAAAGTGCTATGCAAGCCGTTCTGACTGTTTACTTGCGCTGAAAGAATATGAAAGTTGTCTCACTGACCTGAACCTGGCAACAGTATATGGCTCTTCTGGAGGCAACAGCAAAGAGGAAATAGAGAACAAGCGTATGGAGTGCATAGAATTCTTGAAACAAACAAAATCAAATATCATGTTTCAAAGTTCAGAGGCTAAGTTAACATTCACAAATCTTATTGAAAGGTTCAGCAAGTGCTTAGTTACTAGAGAACAGAATTTATTAGCAGATCTGTTATCAAGCCCTTTTCAAAACGAAACTGTCAAGCCGAGAAGAGATGTCCCTGAATCTCTCATTCAGTCAGAACTGAAAAGTTGCAATGCAACTCTACCAAGACTAAGCAGTTCAGTTGGCCTGGTTTGCAGTTCCATTAAAGGGAGGTCAATCATTGCCCAAAACGACATTAATCCTGGTAAGTGCTTGCTAACTATTATAAATAATTACCCCATAACAGTAGTTTCCATGTATTGAAACAAAATATCATTGGTTAAATAAAAATTGCTTAAAGGTATGATGGTTTTGGCCAGAGAGAATGAAGCCCATAAACTTGTCTTCTTTTACAGGCATACGATTATGGGAAGGGCATTTCTTCTTTTAAAGGCATAGGAGTATGGGAAGGGCAGCATAATTTGATAACTGCCACTCTTTCTTACCAGTAACAAATAACAGTATGAGAAGGAAAATGCTTGAGCTAGAACACAAAGAAATTTGCAGACACACTTTTTTTATTTGTACCATATTACAAAAATATGGGAGAAAACAGAAGGGACAGTAGGATTCTTCAGGCTGGCAGCGAAAAAAAATGACTTGCTAAACTGAGGAGCCTGAAGATTAGGATTTTACTTTACAAGGTATAATCATGAGAACCAGAAACCTGACAAGCCACCAAAGACAATGGAACAAACTCATACACCAGTATGAAATAGGGACTAAAATGGTATATATAGAAAGAGACTGAGGTTACTTTTCCGTAAGGAAGAGACTATACAGGCAGTCCCTGGTTCACAACGGGGGTTCCGTTTTTACGCTGCATCCAAACCGAAAATCGTCGTAAACCGAAAAATCGTCGAAAATCGTACAAAATCCTAAGAAAACCTTACTTTTAATGCTTTGGATTTATTGAAAACGATGTCAGCTGCATTTTTATTGAGTTTTTTCATCAAAAAAACCTCCAAATTTTTATTATTCTGCCATTTTGGACCCATATTTCTTCCGTTGGATCAGTGTACAATGCGTCGTAACCCCGGAACATGCGTCATAAACCGGGAAATAATTTCTGATGAATATATTTGAAAAGCGTCAAAAGCTGGACCCATCATAAACCAGGGACTGCCTGTATATAAATTGCACTGGCACTGTTATGTATGACATGGGAATCAAGTAATAGGCAACATAGTTAAAAAGAATGATTACTAATAGAGATGAACAAGGCCACGGTCAAGCTTGAGTAATCAAGAGAAA
>JANJGK010000041.1:3616338-3623838 GCA_039081455.1 Macrobrachium rosenbergii
TAAGAAATTCGTTTTCAGTCCTTATAACGTAAAATAACTTGCATTTGTGGGATATTAAGTTAAAACTTTTATTCCCACATTAGCGTCATTAGTTTTGTGAGAGGAATTCGAGTGTTTTGTGGTTTTTATTGTAATAACCATCGCGGAGTCGGGAGTTTGTGTATTCCTCCGCCAGTTGGTCTCCCGGACTTTGCATCCAGCCAGGCATTGTGCTTGAATCATCAGCTGTGTGATCATGTGACCCGTCCGACATTTTGGGGAACAAGTTGCCTGCAAGCCAGTGGCTGCCATCTTAAAACCTTGTTGTTAGTGTTTGTTATTGTTTACCTGTGTGACGTCACGAGTCACAGTAACGACTGCCTCATCTGCTCCACTTAGCGAACTACTTTGTCTGGCACATTACCTTATTTGCAAAATCTTAAGAGAAAAAAATATACTTCAATATTATAGGGAAACTAGGTACAGGATTTAATACAACAGTTAAAAGGCAGTAATAATTTAGTCAGGGAATAACTTATTTAGGAAATATAACAAAAAAATGTTCTTACACACAATACACTTTTGCAGGGAATTAAGTAAAAAGAAAAAGAACTTCATCATTTAACCATACTCATCAATATAAAACATAAGACGCAATGGTAACAGGGCAAGTACAGACTGCTAAGACAATCCATTATTAACATAGCCCAAGTAAGAAGTCTTTTAAAAGAAGAAACCTGCTAGTGTGCATTTACAATTTTACTTATTTACTCGGGAAGTGCAAACTTCGCTTGCTGGATACTTTTCTTTTCTCTCTCTCTCGCTTTCTCTCTCTCTCGCTTTCTCTCTCTCTCTCTTCCCCCCTCCCCCCACTTCTTCTATCCACTCAAGTAAACTTTCAAGATATCTCCAAAGTGTATGTGCACCATCTTCTGTGAAAGAATGGGCCGACATAGGAATAATTAATTAACTGCAATAAAATAAATAAAAAGAAACACCTCTGTCCCACAGATAGATGAAGACAAGTTAAGATTAATCACAGTTATTGAAAACTGTCAGTCACGAGTGGGGTGTTTTATCCAGACCTAAGCATAAAAATTAGCCTTCCTCCCTCTTCAGGAAAAGGAAGTAACGCAGCTGGTACTAGGAACTAGTCACCCACGAGGGCCAAAGCAACCAAAATTGATTTTCCCTTTCCACAGTGCCACTAATCTGAAGCACTGTCACAAACTGAGTAGCTTACCTATCTCTTTCTTCTTACCTTCTGCTTAGGCAGAGTGCATTCCCCCCTCAGTACAATTAGTTGTACTAAAGTCAAGTGTTGATTCCTAGGAATGCACTGGCACCTTAGTGACACTAAAGAGAGAAATAAAGAGAAAAGTCCTTTTGCGACTACATAAACTACACCTGTACCTAGAGATACAAAGTGCCATCAGTGTGACCTTTGCACGGCACACTCAGCCACCGTGCCACCTTATTGAAAAGGTGCCACACCACTGAAGTGTCACCCAAATCTGAGGGCACTTCCTCACTTCCCAAGTACATCCAATCAACCCAGATAGACACCATTACCTACCAGAACCATGGCAACAGAACATTACAGAGCCTTCATGGATCTGGGGAATGAGACAGGTGCCAATACTTCTATATGCTATAAATTCACTAATGGCAACTTTTATACAGACGTGAGAGTTAGGCCAGTATCAATAATGCTTGTGACTTCAAGGAGGAAAGTACTGCTTCTCTCTCTCTCACATGGGTCTTTTTGTAAATTTGCTTGTAAATATACAAAGGGGTTACTGTTGTTTGTTGTTTTTGTCTTTTATGATAGTATGTCGGTTGTAAATGTAATTTTACAAAGAAAATTGCAAAGAAATATTAGAAAAAGCATGTAAAAGTAAAAAAAAAATTACTGAATCTTCCTTCTCATAAACTTACATGAATATTTTACAACAAATATGCCAAAAATTTGTTAATGCTTTTTATTTCTTATCAGTTTTGATATTGTGTGAGCAGTAATAATAATTTTACAAAATACAATAAATTTATTAGAAAAAACATATAGAAGTTGGTAAAATTTACAATTGTCTCGTAAATGAGGCCCCACAAGGGGTTGTAAATAGTAATCTTCAACTTCTCGTGGAAGGTATGGAAAATTTTTCAGAATATTTTTATTTATACAGTGTGAATGTACGTGTCATTCTCTTTCCATTGATGTGATTTTTTTTTTTTATTTTGCCGACCTCAAAGTTTCCCCGGTCTGGAGTGCTGCACATTGATAAACTATGCCGTCCCTTAAGGGTTAAGCAGCTTAGCCCAACTAAGCTGCTTAAATCAACCCTTCTAAAGGCAGATTAAGTCAGTTGGATTGTCTTTCCACAAGACACCTGGGGAGATGCAAGCAGATGGTCAAGACACCTGGAGGATGACACATCTGGGGCACAGTCACCACACAAGTCCGGCCTTAGGGCCCCTACTCTCGACAGCAGCCTTAAAAGGGCCTTGGACAGAGACATCTTTGCAGTTAGCCATATATGTGGGTGAGTGATACAAGATGCTGAGAGGTCACCCTCCACCCTTCCACCCAGATGTCCACACCAGACTCCTGACGTGAACCCAGTACTAACATCATCCTCGAAAGGACCTACCCAAGAACCTGAGTACGACGTCACGTGTGTGATTGCCCCTCGTCATCCTTCACCAGAGACCCGTTTCCCCTAAGGTAAAGTGCGAGTGAAGACTTTTCAGTCACGACCATTTGCCCTTTTGGAGTGTTACAGACTGCCAGTATTGTTTCTCATCCTTGTGTTATTTGTTCGGTGCCTTTTGCAGTGTTTTGTGTTCCAGTGTAAAGTGTTCAGTTATTCCTTGAGTTCTTGGCACACTCAGTGCAGACTCGAGTCATAGTCTGTGTTATATTTTCCTTTACTGGTGTGTAATGTGTAAATCTCTTTTGCAGAAGGACCTATTCACAGTGGACTTACCTTGGACTGTGCCTTGCCCTTATTCAAGACTTCAGTAGGGGGATCTTCAGGCGTTGCAAGGCCTTTAACAATTCAATTACCCATTTTCCCTTCTAATGCTTTTCTTTTGTAAACATAATTCCTTAATTTATCCCAAGTATTTACGTAACATTTCCTTATGAAGTAGAGCCTTCAGTTCCCAAAATCATCCCTTTTCTTTGTTTTTTTACGATTTCCCTGTACGTAAGTCAGAACTCCAAGGCCAAATAAATAAAGTTTCCGTTATCGGCCGTAAAAATCACTAGAAATCATATAACTCCAGGGAAATTCGTAAAAATATACATACAGTATACACACACACACACACACACACACACACACACACACACATATATATATATATATATATATATATATATATATATATATATATATATATATATATATATATATATATATATATATATATATATATATATATATATATATATATATATATATATCTAAGTTGCAATATTTTTTCGATTTTAAGGGAACTGGTCTATTAGTTTGGTCTAATTTGATCTTTTTATAAAGTTTATGAACACTCGGTGTTAAAGCATTAATAGCATTTGTTAATTCGTTCAATTTTAGTGAGTACATTTTTTATGAAGATATCATTTGGAAATAAATTACATCTTCTGCAAATTATTGACCATCGTATATGACACTCCACTTTGTAATCTCTCTCTCTCTCTCTCTCTCTCTCTCTCTCTCTCTCTCTCTCTCTCTCTCTCTCTCTCTCTCTTCCCGTGAACTCTAAAGAAACTATAATGAATATTTCAATCAAACTCTTTAGTTAGCGACTGAAAGGTGATACAAATTCTCCTCGAAGAAGCTGAGGACTGTTTAAAAAAAAAAAAAAGGTTTTACCTTTGCCAGAATATGAAGAAAATATCTCTAGTAATATATTCCTTGCTTTTCAACGACTCCCAGGCGATTTTTCTATATTTGCTTAAGTTACCTTAAACTCTTTTTACGATACGGCCCAAAGATGGATCTGAAGTGAGTTCACTTTTTCTTTCAACTTCTTATACCTAAGACGGTTAGGTAGAACCGTTATTAAAGCCAATAATTAAGTGATAATTTTATGCGTCAAGACCGGGTAACTGGATAATTATGGATGTATAATTTTGTTCGATATATTTCATTTCACCTCGATTTACTCAAAATGATTACTGAAAAATTTCATTCTGCAATTTCAAGACCTCCAGTCAAGAAGCGAAGTTTTTAGTGTGTATTGCCACAAGGAACAAAGAATGGGTAGATATTAAGGGCATGGTCATTCATAGGTATTTCATGGGAAGTCTATGATTAAGACGTATCATTTAAAATACATGAAAAAATTATTGTCACATGGAATGCATGAGAAATAACTGATCGTTTGGTTGGCCCTCATTTACTTATACTTGAACTTTCTCAGAATATCAAAACTTATATTTTAGCAATAAATATGTTAATGTAAAAAATTATGAATGACTTGCATGGCATTTCCTGTCGCTGATTTTACTAACAAGGTGCGTTAAGGATGTTATAGAATTTGGAGAACTTTTAAGCCGTGCTTGCCATTATCGAAGATTTTGGTCCTGATTTTGTCCAAATCTTGCTCTAACCTCGCTCTATTTTACATTTGTAAAACTTCAGTGACTTCGTAACTGATTACGAATTCCATCGCTACATTACAGTATACTTTACGACAGAGACAACTTGTTTAAAACGTTTCAATACGGTAATACTAAAATAAAACGATATCTTTCTCAGATACTTCTAATATATTTAAACGTATATTCTGCTGTATTTCAATAAAGGAATTTCGTTCATGCATTCCTACTGTAGGTATCACTCTTCTTTTTATCTATTTCAGCATATACTATTGTTTAAAGCATTAAGAGCTCAGCAAGGCGGCTGCAACTTTTTTTAGTGTGTGTGTGTATGTATGTATGTATATATATATATATATATATATATATATATATATATATATATATTATATATATATATATATATATATATATATATATATAAATAAATATAAATATAAATATAAATATAAATATAAATATAAATATAAATATAAATATAAATATAATATAAATATAAATATAAATATAAATATAAATATAAATATAAATATAAATATAAATATAAATATATATATATATATATATATATATATATATATATATATATATATATATATATATATATATATATATATATATATATATATATATATATATATATATATATATATATATATATATATATATATATATATATATATATATATATATATGTGTGTGTGTGTGTGTGTGTGTGTGTGTGTATGCATGTATGTATGTATGTGTTCATGTATATAAAAATATGTGTACGTTTTTATATATGTACTGTGAGCACGTAGGTAACGTGCGAATTCCTTGAAACTATCAGGATACTAATCTTTCGAAAATATTTGAAAACAAGTAAGGTGAGTCATTCGGAGAGCTGGTAATTGCAGAGGCGAGAGATAGAGGGGCAGAAAATGAACTCTATGAATGTCCCTGAGAGGGATGAAGAAGGGGAAAATCTCCTTAGGGGCCTTCTCAAGTGCAGATGGAGATGTCAAAGGCTTCGGGAACTGCGGGAAAGAGGTGAGTGACTGATCTATTAAGAGCTGATTGAGAGGAGGTGCAAGCACATGGACATTTTAGCGGATGTTTTTTATGACTTTAAACCACAGGAATGAAAAATTAGTTTCAAATGTTTAAGTCATAACGGGAAAATGACACATACGATTTACTCAAACTTTTAAATGTGATAGCTGCTTCTCCGTCATTTAGTTTGTATAATCTCTTAAATGAGTCTCATAGCGCTCAATATTCAGTTTTCAAAGGAATACAAAACAGATTACCAGATTCACAAGTGCTAAAGTCGCAGTGGGAAAACGACGCTTGTGATTTAAAGCAAATTACGGGAGATTTGAATTTTATAGCTGTTTCCACTTCATTCAGTTCGTATAGTATCTTCTTTTAGGCGTCTGATAAAGATGTTGGGTAATGGAGTTCGACACTATTTTCTTAGAGTAAATCTCTCTCTCTCTCTCTCTCTCTCTCTCTCTCTCTCTCTCTCTCTCTCTCTCTCTCTCTCTCTCTCTCTCTCTCTCTCTCTCTCTCTCATGAAAGTGTTGTTATGCTGGTACATTTTGGGCATCGCTTTTTTTTTACTCATGTCAACTTACGAGAACACAGTAGTGATTGTAAAACTAAATTTGGCAACATTGTTTACCCAGAAGATAACAGGAAAATAAAGAGAAGGAAGTTAAATACTTGGAAATACTTGGCCAGTTGATGGCATAATAAGTTAAATCAATGTACACCATTTTTATCCTGTAATAGTATTTATATCGCATAGCATATTCTGGAAACGAAGTTTTCCTTAGAAGATTTTGTTGTAAGAAACACACTATACATAGTTGTTTTTTATTCCACCTTCCTTCTAATCGGTCTCATTCTCTCTTTATATCTTTACGATGGACTGACTCTCTCTCTCTCACTCTCACTCTCTCTCTCTCTCTCTCTCTCTCTCTCTCTCTCTCTCTCTCTCTCTCTCTCTCTCTCTCTCTCTCTCTCTCTCAAATGTGTAAGCTTATAGATTTAGCTGGACAATCTTACTAAAGGAGACTTCTAGTGTTATTATTTGCAAATTCAGTAAATGATTTATTAGATTTATATGTAAGTCCCTAGAGGACTAAGTGGATTTGCCATAAAGGTATTGTGATAATCGTTACATTTTCAATTCTAAGTAAACGGTAATTAAATCTCAAAATCATAAAAAATAAAAGAAATGTTTCAGGTTACCCTAATTAACGTATCCTTTTGATTTGCCTCAATGTAAGTTAATAGTGGCGTTTAAAAGCAGTCAGAGTTTGCAGCAGGACCTAGAATGTACACACACACACACACACGCACACACACACACACACACACCACACACACACACACATATATATATATATATATATATATATATATATATATATATATATATATATATATATATATATATATATATATATATTATAGAATATCGCTGCTGAATCGCTGATTATTAAGCCTTTTGGCTAAATACCAAACAGTAGGGGATAGAGGAATACTCATATAATTAGAAGTGATAGGGTTAATTTGACCAGTAAATGTTGCACCTTTTTCCAGGGAGGTGGTCCTTATGAGTCCAAAGGGTAAACACATAAAGAGGTAGAGAGAGCCGTCTCCTATCTTAATCCCAAATTTATTTTATCACCAAACGAGTTTTTTACCTTTATACTGGCCAAGCCTCTTCTCCTAATTCCCAGGTAAACGCCACATCCATATCCTGAGGCGATGCCTCCAGCAACAATCCAGACCTCACAAAACACAGAGGTCACACCATCAAGGCAGTTCAAGACAGATCAGTTAGGTCTCTAGGAGATTGTCAGAGCTGGTAATCTCTGCCCGAACACACCCAGAGCTGGGGTGATAGGAACTCACACTTTATCCACACT
>JANJGK010000041.1:3628838-3651338 GCA_039081455.1 Macrobrachium rosenbergii
TATATATATATATATATATATATATATATATATATATATATTATATATATATATATATATATATATATATATATATATATATATATATATAATATATATATATATATATATATAATATATATATATATATATATATATATATATATATATATATATATATATATATATATATATATATATATATATATATATATATATATATATATATATATATATATATATATATATATATATATATATATATATATATATATATATATAATATATATATATATATATATATATATATATATATATATATATATATATATATATATATATATATATATATATATATATATATATATATATATATATATATATATATATATATATATATATATATATATATATATATATATATATATATATATATATATATATATTATATTATATATATATATATATATATATATATATATATATATATATAATATATATATATATATATATATATATATATATATATATATATATATATTTTTTTTTTTTTTTTTTTTTTTTTTTTTTTAAGTTGAAAGTTCCAGTGAACTGAAATACCCATTTTTACATTTTGAACTGCAGCCAGGAGTCCTAAGATTGCCAAGACGTTTCAAAATGTAGTCTACAGTAGACATTTTTTCAAAAAGTTTGCTATTCATCCTTAAGCTATACTTTTCGTGCAATGGTTTTCATGTGAAGTTATTAACTTCCTGAATTTGCTTTCTCGAAATGATCATCATAATACACTTCCTCCTCTTTCTTTCTCTCAAGGCAAATATAAACGGATTATTCTCTTAAAGATTAAATTAGTATAATGAACTTTGCTGTGATGTAATCAGTCTTATCAGTCGACGCATCTTTGAATTAAGGGTAAAAGCTCTATTGTATTTCAAAGCCATTTCGATACATAATTTCCATTCAGCAGTAACAGAAAAACTTGTTGTGGAAGGAAGAGAAGAGTAACTTTGTAGGTAAGACCAAAAAATTATAAAATTATATTTGCTAATAGAATTTGAAGATGGGGATAGGAAAATCAGATTATTTCCAGATAACATTATCCAGTGACCCAAGGATGAAATTGTTCCTGGTGTGCTCTACGTTGTAAATTCAAATTTCTAAAAAATTTGTTTGACTGGTCGATATTTTTTACTATCCTCTTTTTTTTTCGTGCAAAAAATTACAATTTGATCAGAAACTGAACGCGTAATATTTCATTATTAATCAGCTGCCTATTCTCTCCGGGCGAAAGATGAAATTACATTGTGAAAAAGCAATCACGTGTCACGAGTGAATTTAATGGATTATTATTATTATTTTTCTCTTGTTTGTTTTTAGTATCCTTGTCTTAGTGCAATGAAAGTAAATGACTATACTTTGCTGGGTTGACTATTTGTTTCCTTAAAACAAGATAAAATAAACAGGAATAGAGATACCTATCGTCCTTTGTTTCCTTCATCATTACACTGGATTTACATATGATTTTTATATTTTCACTCCAATAAGATTTCAAATTGCTAAAAAAAAAAAACATATCCATGAACTTTATGATTTGTGACCTTTCTCGTGAAGACAATTATCATATATATTTTGTCCATTGTGTTCATGTCAACAGATGTGAAGGGCCATGTTAAAAAAAAAAGAGTACTGCTCTAGAGTCTTTGTCACTGACATAATAATAATAAATATGCATTAGAAAGTTACACAAACTATACAGAACCTAAGTAGGCTGTGAGATTGCAATTGCATAAAACATTTATCAGACATTTCCAGCACGGCAAAAGTTCCCAGGAAAGGAAACGATAGATTCGATAGATTATCTTGAAGTTTTGGTGGATAACAGGATATGAATGAAAAAAATCTTCAATTAGCGAAAGCTTTTACATTTTTTCTTAGCTTCCGCAATTAGTAGGCAGAGCCTTTGTCATTACGAAGACTCGGGGGAACTGTTAACCGAAGTTAGCGTCAAAAGATGAGATTAATCATCCTCTTCTAAGAATGAAATTTATCAGCTGAATGATTTCTTTAATGTAAGAAACAATTGTTTCAAAATGAAATGAAAGGTACCAGACTTACCAATGAAACAATCAAGCGTTGGATTAGCGCTATTCGGAGAACTTTAATTATCACAGCAATCATTCTAACCGTATATTTGTCAGAATCGACAAAAGTACAATTTGCGAGATTTTATATATATATATATATATATATATATATATATATATATATATATATATATATATATATATATATATATATATATATATATATATATATATATATATATATATATATATATATATATATATATATATATATATATTAATTGTTCATTACTCTGTTTTAGGTAAGTGTTTTAGGAAATCTGTGTAACAGGTAAATTGTTTTAATCAAAATGCGTTACATTCATGAAAAACCATTATTTGTATTGTCATTAGAGCAATTCACTGTTTTCAAAAACTTTATTATACTATTTGAGAGCAAAAATGTTTCATGAAAAAAGTAGATGCGCTGCGTGCTATTTTAACTAGGATATATTGCCATAATAAATGTGTAACGTGAAAGATGTTTGTCCTTTTAAACATTCAATCGAGTGATGTATTGTCAGCTGTTGCCTAATAACTGTTTAAAACCACATTGAGATAAAAAACGCACGTGTATCATTTACGTTTTGCAGTAATTATTCAAAAAACTTCTCTCTTTTCTAGGCAATAAAGAAGGTTACAACGGTGTCCGAACTTTTAATAGAGTTTTCCTAGTTACTGCGACAACATGTGTTTGATTGCGTTGCTGGGTAGAAGGTAAAAGATGTACAGTAAGTATATATGTGTGTGTATATATATATATATATATATATATATATATATATTATATATATATATATATATATATATATATATATATATATATATATATATATATATATATATATATATATATATATATATATAAGGATAAAATCCACGAATTAAAGGGAAACACTGGAGTGCTGCGAGGCCTTTCGACTGTCTGTCATCCTTTACTTAGCAGACTAAAGAAATATAAAAGTAAGTTTACAAAGAAAGCTCATCAAAATGACAGATTGGGATTACAAAGGAAAAAAAATATGTACCTGGAACCCAACACAATTGAAGAATTAGTAGAACTGCCAAAACAGGGTTAAATATTTGAGTTTTTACAAAGGATTAGGATCAACTGTTCAGAAGCAGGGAAAGGGCAATTAAAAAGTTATACAAGTGGGTGGCTGACCACCAGAAAACATTAGTACAATGAAATAATTCTCTTTTTTTGTAAACAATACACATTTTTGCAAGATGAAAATTTTTACAAATAAAAAGATATATTAAACATACGAATACATAAAAAATATATATAAGGTAAGTTATTTGTAATTAATTCAGTGATTTTATCTTTTAGGTCATTCTTGAACATTTTTCTAATACAGGGCAAAGGTTAAAATTACAGCTGGAAGTAAGCTGTATAATAGCGAACTCCAAAAGATTTCTTGAAGAGAAATCTTTCAATCTGGCAATCACTGAACTTTCAGTCCAGTTTATCCTGTGAGAGTTTTCACTTAAATGAATGAAAATAGCATTGAATGTTTGTCCAGTTTTGACTGAATACTTATGTTGCTTAATACGTACATCTTAATCTTTGATGGACTGGCCAATATAAAAAGAGGGGCAGTCTAAACATGAAATTTTACATATTATGTTGTTGTTTTCTTTAGGGCTAATTTTTATTAACATTCCTTTTAGTGTTTTATTATAGGAAAAACGAGGTTGACATTAAAAGCTTTTAACGGTGATTTTGTTTTCAAAACCACTAAAATAAGGCAAGCTAAGTATGTTCTTAGGGGTTACTTTCTCCATGTTACTCTCACTATAAAACTTTTTGTGGGCTTTATTATAACAAATATCTAGTATATGTGAAGGATAACATAGATCTGTCCCTATTTTTCTTATGTATTCTATTTCTTGATCTAAATAATACTGGGGACTGACAATGAGCAAAGCTCGTAAAAGCATAGATGAAAAAATTTATATTTTGATGTTAAGGTGATGGCCTGAATAAAAATGGACATAAGTTAAGTTGTTGGTTGTTTTCCTATAAATACTGAATTTGAATTGAAGTGGTTCTCTATATTAAAACCTCTAAGAAAGGGAGGCAATTGTCTTTTTCTGAGGCAATTGTCTTTTTGTAATTCTAAAGTAAACTTAATGGAAGATACCTGGTCATTCAATTTAGCAGGCAAAACATCTAAAATATCGTTAACATATCTATACCACTTAAGGAGTGTAAACGATATTAAGTAAATCTTTTTATTTTTTTTTAAGAATTCCATGTACAAGTTTGAGAGGAGTTGGGATAAAGGGTTGCCCATTGCTATACCAAATATTTGTTGGTAAAATTCACCATTGAATATAAACTTACAATCACAAATGCACAAACTATTGAGTGAAATAAAATGACTTACAGGTAGAGGTAAATCATGATGGATTAGTTCATTACTAAGAGACTTTAAAATAGTATCTATAGGGACTTTAGTAAAACGAGAACAAACATCAAAACTAACGAATCTATCAGTGGGGAAAACAGTGACTTTGTTTAAATTTTCAACTAAATCTAGACAACTACTACATACGTGAGAATCGGAGAGAGTTCCAAGTAACGGGGACGAGAGCTTGGTAATATATTTCGAAAGTTTATATGTTATTGAGCCAACAGTACTGATAAAAGGCTGCATAAGATTATTTTCTTTACGTGTTTTTACTAATCCATACAAGTAAGGTAACGAGGGAAATTTTACTGACAACTTACCTATTAGTTCTTTTTATCTTTAAGGATTTTTTTCACTGTGCTCTTGAAATTTTCTTATGACTTGATCAAGGGGATGTTTTGTTAGTTTTTTGTAAGTCATATCATCTAGTAGAGCTTGCATATGTGATATGTAGTCAGCTTTATCTAAAATTACAATACTATTCGACTTATTAGCTTTTGCGATGTGGATTGTATTTTCTTTTTTAATATTGGCAGCTTCATAAACAATACCTTTAATTATATCAACTTGATTTTGAGGAAAATCACAATATTTTTCAAATATACATAGGGACGATGCAATCGTTAAAGTAGAGGGTCTATTAGATATAAAGAAGGATAAGCCATATCCGAGTGCACTCACAACATTTTCACTTATATGTTTACTTGATAAATTTATAACACAATCATTACGTGCATTATTAGTCCAGTCACTGCTATCAATAAATTTTTTTAGTTGTCTGTCCTATTGACAGGGCTTGTCAAATAGGTTTGTTCACCAGAATCTTGTCTTCTGGGGACTGTGATGAAGTAGAAGAGGTGGATGTAGGTGCAAGAGGTTCCCAGGTTGCAAGGACCAACTCAGGAAAGGGTTGTGAGGCCATGCCGGGTTCTGGGCTTCTGCTGAGATCGAGGGAATCTGGAAGAGACCCTACTAAACTTTGGGCCAGCTCTGGGCCAGGCACTGATAGTGGGGCCATGCCAGTGGACAAGAGGGGTCCAGATTGGGATCTCCTGAAGGGAGATTGTCAGCATACTCTGGCACTGACTCTAATGCAGGCTCAGGCCCAAGAGTGCCAGACATCCAATTTTATACATTTTGCAAAGAACCAGACTCCACCCTTGGTGGGGGCCCAACAAGCGGGAAGGGCGGAGCACTACACTGGCCAGGCATAGTCCCTGGCGGTGGCTCAGTGGCAGGGCTGGAACAGACATCAGCAACTGACAGAGACTCAAAGGGGGAGGACCTGTGGAATGCCTGGAAAGGGGCTGTCCTAGGAGGAGGTCATAGCCTCCAGGAATATGATTGACAACTCCAAGGGTACAAATCCTACTTCTGTGGGGCCTGGTGACCCTCAATCTGACAGTCGGGAGTGTCAGCCTCCAATCTTCAATGCCCTCCATAGTTACAGGCTTGTTACCATTAATTTTGGCCCCATTGGGTACTTTGTCTCTCCTTATAAGGGAGATTTGAGCCCCAGTATCCTTAAATGCAGAGACCTGTTGAGCACAATAACGACCTTGAGGAGGTGCCACACAAATGAGTACTTCAGCTGGAGGTCCTAACAACGATGAATGCGTGGCCACTAGAACAATAACAGCGTTAGTTTTCTTTCTGGGAGAATCCTTGAAATTTGTGGAATACCCGTACTGCTTACAATTGTGACAAACTTCGCTATAATCTCTATGGGGAGCAGTTACAGTAGGGGTAGGCTAAGAGTTCTGGTTAGATGGGAGCCTTCAGCTCTACACTAGGCTTCTAAATACCCTTTTTCTTACAATAAATACACACAGGTGGCCTTGAAGATGAGCCGTTTCTGGATTGGACTGCCCAGGCAATGAAGTCAGGAGGAACTATGTGCCTATTTGAGGTGCTGGAGGATGAGTGGTACGTCTCGTACACATCAGCTATGAGGCAACAATCAGTGAATAATTAGGGCTACTTCTCACCAATGTGTAGAGCCAAGGGCCAGGAGCTTAATAGAGGAAGTCCTCAAGCTATATTCAGTTCAATAAATCCTCGAATTCCTTGCATTCTAAAGGGCTGACCCAGCACTGCAATGCTCAGTTCTTCTTGTAGGGCCAATCAGAACATGTCTGACCAATCTCCTTTGGAAGACCTCACCATCTTTGCCTCTACCGCTCAGGCGTAATCTCATATACAGTACAATTGCTACAGCCTTCGTGACCACCTCAATGTCTCCCTTGTCACCATTTTGTAAGGTATTTAAGGCGTCCAGCCCCCTTTCCGGCCAAGTGCTTGGCTGGGATCATGACTTTCTCTGTGTCAGTCGGATCGTACTCCAAGAAGAGGGTTTCTACCTGGTCCAACCGTGCCTCCGGTTCTGCGTTGTTCCAGTATGGCATGAGGTGGTGTATATTGGATATAATGGAATGAGTGGAAACCATGGAGGAATTTGCAGCTCAGTGTTGGGCGAGTGCCCTGGCACTTGCTTGCTGGGCTTGTACAGTTTTAATCTCCTTCTCCTTCAATGCTAGCTCATGCTGTTGCTACTTTACTTCATTCTGTTGCTGCTTTTCCTCATGTTCCCTGGCATATTTTTTAGTTTTGGCTACATAGACTTGCAGTTCACTTCCCATTAATCTCCGGTCCTTCCCAATCTCAGTAAAAAGGCGGTGCTCCTTGGCAGACATGTTGCTAAGTGCTTAGAGCTGGGTCTGACCTTTCCCAGAAATCCTTGAAAGTTGTAGGTTAGCTGTGCAATCAACTGCACGAAAGGAAAGGCACGTCAGTGCAGGTTGGTTTGCGAGGAACAGCGTAAAATTAAATGGCACGCAGTGGATAATGGCACATGCGTAAGTTGAGCATAGAAGCACAGTAAAAACTTAACTTGCCCACAGACACCGCTATAACACGTGTAGCAGAGGTGTTGTTCAATTAGAACTAAGTAAAATTAATCAAATGTGGGCATTCAGTGCAACAATATCATGATAATAGGCAATGTTTAGCATCACGCAAAGGCTGTTGATGTGTTTGTAATAATGCAAAGGTTAATACTTAATAGGTCTGCTTAACTTGAAGCAGTAATTAGATTCACTTGCCCAAGGCGTAGCGGAAAATTAACATTTGAGGGACAGTGGCTTGCAATGATGCAATGTTATAACAAAATTAATAAAACATGCCTCCCAATAAATTGGATTTTAAAAAAGAAAAGGCATGGCATATTTTTCAGTAAAAAGAAGTTGCAAAGATGAAAAGTTCCTCTTGATCAGTAATGTTGGAAACTTAACAGTGAATTAATTTAGAGACAATTCTTGGCCTCAACATAAGACTTAATAATTAAATAATTGCTGTCCCGCCTCCACATAAAAAGACCCACAACATGTAAGTAAAAGAAAAATAGCTTAATGCTAATGAAAGTTATTGATATCCTTTTTGCAAAGTAATATTTAACAGGAGTTTGAAGAAAAGATCTCTTGCATTTACAATGATCAAAAGGCTTTAACAATTACAAGTGATTTTGAAGAATAGAACAGGCAAATGCTCTTACTTGCTAAGGTTCACTGCAAGGTAAAGAAATGTCGTGGAGTTGGGGGACTGGAGAGCGCCTGACAAAATCCAGTCACAACAAAACATCCATATGCATGTACGCCGACGAAATGCACACACTAGCAAACGCTTTTCGTTGGAATGAAAATGAACACTCACCTCTATATACTAGCAAGATAAAATTTAATAAGGCATAACTATTCTTCTGTGTAAATGATGCATGGACAAATCTATGATTTTAAGTACCGGTTGTAAATTACTCGAACAATAACTCTTAAAAACTAGAACTTTAATTTATAGAAAACGCATGTGTGAATGACTCGGTGTGCTAAAAATGCCGGGGGCTTTGGTTGACAGCAGTAGGCAGGCGAGAGGGAAACGTGGGCTACACAAACACACACGAACTTCCACTTCTGTTGACGCAAGTTGGTGCCCGCCAAAATAAATCCCTGGGAAACTTCCTAATGAGCGGGAATGCCCGTATTTCTCACAACCAAAATGGCACCCACATGGTTCAAATAACTAAAAAAAAAATTGAGTAAAATGGTGGAAATTAAACAGGAAAATATGCTATTCACTAGGCTAAGCTGTTTTTTTTTTTTCTCTCTCTCTGGCTAGAATCTCACTTAATAACATAAAAAAAAAGTTGGAATTGCGCACTTCTTCCTTCAGTGTTACTACTCTGATTGTATCACAAAACTAACTAACATCTAATTATCTATCAAAGGCTAAATAATCATGCAAATACCTCAGAACATGCAAGGATGATCCTATCAAGCTAACAAAAGCATGCACGACTAGCTGCTACCTACTCACAAACGGCCTTCATTGACATGTGGCTTTGTCCTAACACCTATGACCAAAATGGCGCCTAGTTCAAACATGCAACCTTAAATTCTCACGTTTATGCATGCATGAATCCTAACAGTCTGTAACGTATAAACCAACAGTACAGCATGTGATTTGTTTTTGTGGAAAAAACCTACTTTTTCCACTCTGGAAAATTGTCACACTGATACCCTATTTTCTCTAGTCACAGTTGTCAGTCGAACACACGTTTACCAGAACGTTTTTTGTTTTGCGCAATAATTGCACTCACTACGATGCAAGATTTAAATTCTTGACGGGAGTTTATGAGTTCCTAGTCAAGAATTATAAATGTACATACACTGTTTTTAAAAAATAAATACTTACAGCAGTATTGTACACTGTTCCAAACTCTGCCTAAAAGAATTTACTTTAATAGGTTCTTTCAAAGTCACAAGAATTTTGGGGAATTACAAAATTGTAAGGAAACTGGTAAAGGTCGCCATTTTTACATATATCTGTGGGAGAAGTTAATCAGTTTACCTTACTGCTCATTTGCTTTGTGTATAGGGACCTCCTCCTATGTAAAATTAAAAGTGTAAGTTACAATAATTACTGGATGGAAGCATAAAGCAGACTAAAATAAATTAACTACTTTTTGTACAAAATGTAAACACAAATCAATGAGTTACAGGGGAAATTAAATGGGCTTAATTGCAATTTAATTCAGTCGGCCCTACTTGGAGGGCCAGAATGCAGGACTTGAGTGATGGAACAGAGTACACAACAATACAGCTTCACACACACACACACACACCTCTGCAATATGGAGAGACGCACAGTAGTAGAAATGCTTTAAGTGGCATATGTTAGCTGAAGGCTACAGGATGGAGTTGATATTTAATGGTGAACTTATGGCAGTTTACAGCACTCTCAGATGATGCCTGGGTCATGTGCCCAGTCAGTCACAAATCTCACTTCAAGGAAGGTTTTACATTATTCAAAAATGTACTTATGATGACAAAAACATGAAGGAAAAGATCACTTATTTCAAGGGATTGAATCAAGATTAAATAGCAAGGGAGAGTGGAGGGAGAGAACTTAATAAGAAGCACGTAAGGTTTGACAAAGGGGGGGAAGTGGAGGCCGAAATTCGGGTTCAGACAACTCTTACTTTGTTAATAAATTCTAGCACCAAACTAGGGTGAAGCTGCAGACTCCGAAGATGTGGTATAGCGAGATTGCCATCTTCCAAGCAGTCCCAAAAGTCCCTTTTGCATCATATGGGACCTACAGCATGTCGCCTTGTCCCCAGAGGGAGGAGAGAGAGCTAGACAGACACGTCTTGTAAGATTGGGGGTTAGAGAAGGTAGGTCGGGCATCAGTTCACCCACCTCAGCTGCCATTCTCACCTGGTGGTAGTTGCCTATCTGAAAGAATTCGGCCTCGCAGTACAAAGTGGGGAAAAGGTAAATCTGGGGTCAGAAATTAACTATATGTGACCCTTCAGGTCATGTTTAAAATAAAAGTAAGATGCACAAAATGTCTCATTCTTCTCCTAAAGTAGGAAAAGACCTATTGATTAAGTCAGTGCCTGAGAATATTTATGACAATGCACTCACACACACACACACACACACACACACACACACACACACACACACACACACACACACATATATATATATATATATATATATATATATATATATATATATATATATATATATATATATATATATATATATATATATATATATATATATATATATATATTGTCACAGTATGTCACCTCTCCCCCTAAGAATGCAGTGATGCACCAGATCAACTTAATTCACATCTTTAATTGAAACAAGGGTAGTCACATTAATAACACTGCTGACTAACAAAGACAGGTTGTGGGAAAACATTACCCCTTCCTGGAAGAATCTCTCATTCCTCTCTCCTTAATCCTCTCACCCCCGCCGTATATGGCAATTTGGGAAGCCTTACCCCCGGACTACTTTGGATTGCAAAAGCATTTTGTAATATTTTTTTTCAAATGGCTGTGGCGGACTTAATTTTCGTCAGAAAGAGGTCAGGTTGGTCGCGTTCTTTTGAAAAATGACTGAATTTTACGATGCAGGCATAAAAAAATATAAAAAAATCTGTGCAAATAGCCTTATCATTTGGTGAACTTTGCCGATAACGAATTTTTTTTCTTTTATCGTATATATTGAGGTATATCACCAAGGCTACACAATACAGGAATTTCATATTTTACCATTTTATAGAGCAATTATTTAGCTACAAAACGGTATATGTCACTTTGTATTTAGATGGAATGAAACAGAAAAAAATGGTTTAAGTAAAATTATCGAAAGCAAAATTTTCTTTAGCGGGAGTAGTGCAAACCAGCGACCGCAAAAGTTTTTTTTAAATCCTCACCACACCGATTATTTTTCGAGTAATTTGGGTGAATTTGCTGTCATTGGGAAGCTAAATGATTGTTAATGAGTGGGTAAGCATCAAAAATGGCCTATGAGATGTATAAATACCCTTGCATTGAGAAGGAAGATCAAAAAAAAAAAAAAAAAAAGAATAAACGTAAAATAATTGACTGTAGTATGTAAGATGTTGCACAAACACATCAGGATATAATTTTGTTGTAAAGCACAAGTCTTTAGCTTTAAAACACTATAAAAACTTTGGTAATTACGAGAAAATAAAGTGGAGAAAAAAATTGTCAAGCGCAAGTATATGAAAAGTCAAGTTTAGCCACTGGCTTGCCCGAAAACACGCAATGTAGACATTTTTTTCAAATCCTTATCATACGGTTATTTTACGAGTAATTTGAGTGATTTTGCTGTCATTGTGAAGGTAAATGATTATAAATTACTGGGTGAGCATCAAAAATGGACTATGAGATGTCTAAATGCCCTTGCATTGAGACGGAAGATAAAAAAAGAAAAAAAAAACGATTAAACTTAAAATAATTGACTGTAGTAAGTAAGATGTTGCACAAACACATCTGAATATAATTTTGTTGTAAAGCACAAGTCTTTAGCTTTACAATAGTACAAAAACTTTGGTAATTACGAGAAAATAAAGTGGAGAAAAATATTGTCAAGCGTACGTATATGAAAAGTCAAGTTTAGCCGCAGGCGTGGTTGAAAACACGCAATGTAGAAATTTTGTTCAAATCCTTACCACACGGTTATTTTTCCATTAATATGAGTGATTTTGCTGTCATTGTGAAGGTAAAATATTGTAAATTACTAGGTGAGCATAAAAAATGGCTTGTGAGATGTCTAAATGCCCTTGCATTGAGAGGGAAGAAAAAAAAAAAAAAGCGAATAAACGTAAAATAATTGACTGTAGTAAGATGCTGCACAAACACATTTGAATATATTTTTGTTGTAAAGTCCAAATCTTTAGCTTTACAATCATATAAAAACATCGATAATTACAAGAAAAAGTGGAGAAAAAAATTTGTAACCGCACCCACCCGTTGCTCAATTTGAAATTGTGGCGGGCTTACACAAAAACCCAAAAAACACAAAAATAAAAAAAAAAACATACACTCACCTTGCACTTCAGACTCAAGACGAGGCTCGGCTGCTGGGAGGTGGATGAGGCCGTCGTAATAACCACAGTCGCAAACAACCATAAACACAACACGGAAATATATAAAAAAAAACAAGGAAATAGAACAATATACACACAATAAAATACCACACCAACAAGAAAAACTAACAACTCTCGGAAAAACATACAAAAAACTGTCCAAACGGACACGCAGTCATACCCAAACAAACGACCAACTCCCGAACAGCCGAATGACTCGTCAACAATTACGCGCTCTCTCTCTCTCTCTCTCTCTCTCTCTCTCTCTCTCTCTCTCTCTCTCTCTCTCTCTCTCTCTCTCTCTCAACTTAGGTTTCATAAAACTTTCTCTCTCTCTCTCTCTCTCTCTCTCTCTCTCTCTCTCTCTCTCTCTCTCTCTCTCTCACGAAACTTATTAACTTACGAAACTCTCTCTCTCTCTCTCTCTCTCTCTCTCTCTCTCTCTCTCTCTCTCTCTCTCTCTCTCTCTCTCTCACACACACACACACAGAACGCTGGGAAATGCACACTACATAATCCCTCCATAAAATCACCAACTAAATCAAATCTAAAAAACATTCAAACACGCTCTGATATATATGTATATATATATATATATATATATATATATATATATATATATATATATATATATATATATATATATATATATATATATATATATATATATATATATATATATATATATATATATATTTATATATATATATATAAGTAAAAAAAATATATAATACATAAATCTATGAACAAGTATTTCTCTATTACCTTTTATCCTTGACACTGGTGTGTGTGTGTATGTATATATATATATATATATATATATATATATATATATATATATATATATATATATATATATATATATATATATATATATATATATATATATATATATATATATATATATATATATGAAATAAGGAAAATTGTTATGAAATGAAAAATGTTTTTCTCTCTTACCCTATGTCCTGATCCTTCGTGCTGTTATTTTCAACATCCTCATCTGCTGTGAAGGATCGTGCAATATCCTGCATATAGCAGGTAAACAACAGAGGAGGGACTCCGCCCACCTAATTACGCCCGGGCACCCTTGCCCGACGACCGTCACCGCTCCTGCGAGGTGTCCAGTACTGCTGGAGATTATGGTATTTCATGAAGCACTCTCCCGTCACTTGGCATAGGGCTACTTTACAGTACGAACATTGGTAAAGTTAAGTATACCTTAGTTTTACCAGACCACTGAGCTGATTAACAGCTCTCCTTGGGCTGGCCCGAAGGATTAGACTTATTTTACGTGGCTAAGAACCAATTGGTTACTTAGCAACGGGACCTACAGCTTATTGTGGAATCCGAACCACATTATAGCGAGAAATGAATTTCTATCACCAGAAATAAATTCCTCTAACTCTTCATCAGCCGGCGGCGGGAATTGAACTCCGGCCCATCGAATGACGGTCTAAAGCTCAACCGACTCGGCCAACAAAGGGCTTGCGAACATTGGTAAACCGTATCACGACGGTAACCATTCTTGCAACAAACACGGCACATTCTTTGCTGGCGTACACCACCTAGTTTTTCATGTTTATGTACCACTCTCACACCGCCCCCAACGATGGTACCAGTCGGGAGTAGCCTATGTGGATGGTCAGGTTTTGAGTCAAGGAGAGCATGAGCCGCTGGACGAGCAGCATCGGTGGGCGGAGCAGCAGCGGCAGGAGGGGCAGCAGCGGCAGGAGCGGCAGGACCTGCAACAACACCATCACCACCAGCAGGTGGGGAAGGACGAGGTGGAGGCTTATCAAATCGCTATTCCACAGGAATGTCAGGGGCATGGTCAAATGTACTGCCAGAATCTGGCCACATTGCAAGGTCAAAGTGAAGGAGGGCTGTGGCAATCTCTTTGTGATACTGCCTGAAAGTGAGGCACTTGCTCCTCCTGTCAGGCCGGTACTTCTGATACAGGACGTACGAGTTGAACAGGACCACCTGCAGAAGATACAGGGTCGTCTTCTTAGTCCACCGACGAGATCTCCCGGCAAAGGTGTAGTAATTGATCATTTGATCAAAATGGTCGATTCCTCCCATGCAGGCGATATAATCTCCAACAGCCTGGACAGATAATAAAAAGTGTCTAGTGTTTTGCATATACTATATACGGAGGTTATAGTTTTTATATATTTCCATACAAATTTTAGTAAGTCAGTATTTTTTCTCTCATGATCTCTTTCGCTCCATCATAATCCATCTGTGTCTGTCTGTCTGACTCTCTCTCTCTCTCTCCCCCTCTCTCTCTCTCTCTCTCTCTGCCTGTCTCTGTCTGTGTGTCTGTCTGTCTATCTGTCTGTCTGTCTGTCTGTCTGTCTGTCTTTCTCTCTCTGCCTGTCTGTTTGTCTTTCTATCTGTCTGTCTGTCTGTCTCTCATTTTATATTATTTATACCTTAGGTCTCTGAAGGTGCTGCTCCTCCAACTCGTGACGTCCTTGTTTCTTGACCCTTCTCTTATGAATGAAAGGCTCTGTGGCGGCATTGCTGGCTGTAGTGATGAAAGTGACACAACGAATGTCTTGCCAGCATATCACAAATGTATTAACTTTCTTCCACCAGTCCATATCTGGTCGGGGCAACCTCTTGTGTTGGACACAGTTTCGTAGAACCTTAGAGGCACCCCTCCGAGTGATACGAAGAGTGCCTCTACAATGAGTGCCTCGACTGTACAGTTCTTTGGCGATCTCCACTGAATTATAATAATTATCCATATAAATGTGATAACCTTTATCCAAGTGTTGCCCCATCAACTAGAAGACGGTGTCCCGTAGTGACGAAGAAATGCCTCTGTAAATACTAAAATCAAGGACATACCCTGATTTACTTTCACAAAGGAAAAAAAATTTTATCCCATACTTTATTGGGTTTTTGGGGTTATAGACCTTGATGCTGAGTCTTCCTTTCCACTTTAGCATTCCTTCATCTAATGAGAGGTTATTTTGTGGCACATATAAGGTCTTGCACTTCGCTTGGGTATATTCCATTACAGGGCGAATCAGGACAAGCTTGTCTGTGTTGTCCTTATGGAGGACTCTGCGATTGAAGCAATGGAAATATTTGCCCAAGACCTCAAACTTTCTTCTGGACATTGTCATTGCAAAGGCAGGCATGGCGTAAGGTTTGTCTCGTGCCCAAAACATTTTCATCTCGGGCAAATTTATGATGCCCATCCACATGACTATACCCAAATATTGAGCAATGTCCTTCACAGTACATCCAATCCAATGGAAATCATAGGTCTTCTTCATGTCTCCCTTCAAAAAGTCTGCATACATATTTGTTTCCTCCATCAAGAAATAAAGCAGTTCTAAGGAAACAAACACCTGAAAAAATTGTAGAGGCGTTGTAGGGATAGGACCGGTATTGCAACGTTGAGCTGTGAAGGGAATGGTAGCGGGTGGTGTGGGGTCCTGGGCCCATCCTTCATCTTCCCCACCAGCAACCTCTCCCCCCTCACCATCAAATTCTTCACCAACATCGGAATCAGGGAGATCTCCAGCCACAGAGATAGGCGAGCGAGAACGAGAAGCAGGCACCCTCCTTGTCCCTCTCCTCCTGGGACGACCACCAACCCTTGACCTGATACGAGGTCTTTGTTGATGCATCCCCCATCTACCCCTTCTTGCAGGCCTCCAGGATGGCCCAGGTCTTGCACCAGAATCCTCCTCACGGTCACTGCTACTCAAATCACTCGCCATTTCCTGGATTAGTTCAAGATTTGCTTCAGCATGATGCCCTTCAAAATCATGTGTCTCTTAGAAGTATTCATCATCACTGGATGCTGGGGTCTTGCAGCCATCTCCATCCCAATCACCAACACCATCATCCTCCCCATCACCATCACCACCTTCAACTCAACACTAGGCGTGCGATCACTCAAACACTACACTTGGAACCTCTTCCAACTCATCCCCCTAATTTTCATCTATATCAATCACATCCTCTTCATCATCATATTCATCATCAAAAAGAATTCTGTGAATGGCTCCTTGAGATAAACTACGCTCACATGCTCACAATGGCACCACTCTATTTTCGTTACGGAAGTCACTTAACCCCTCCGCACCACTAAAAGCACTATATGGCTGGCTGGATGTCCATGCAGCTATTGAAGATCTTCGAGAAACTTTCCCTTTATACACTTCACCCACTTGCCCTTTCGGCATTTTATGACACCAATGCCTTCATGAAACACAAGGAAATATTCTGAAAGTTTCAGCAAAATCCATTCACTATTGCCAATACAACACATGTAAATGTCACAGCTAATGCACGCCTCAGAGTAGCTTTGTTATGACAGGGGGGCTACCCACGTGAGAGGGCAGGGTTACGTTATGCATATACCATACCGGGACACCGAGAGACCTCTATGGCTGCGTTTCAAACACTTAAGGAATCTATGAAAAAATGCTAAAAGTTTCAGCAAAAACCATCCACTACTTCAAAAACAAAGATTATGAACGTCGCAACCAATGCATAACTCGAATCAGCTGTGTTATATCCTCAGAGTACCCACATTGTTAGGGAGGCATTACGCTTCTACCAGGGCACTGAGGGATCTCTATGATTTCTCATCAAACATATAAGGGATCTATGAAAAAATGCTAAAAGTTTCAGGAAAAAATACCCTCAACTTCGAAAAAAAAGATCATGAAAGTCGAAACTAATGCATAACTCGGATCAGCTGTGTTATGACATGAGAGTAATCACGTTGTTAGGGAGGCATTACGCTCCTACCGGGGCACATAGATACCCGTATGATTGCTCAGCGAAAACATAAGGGATCTATGAAGTGGCCACACAGTGGTCATGCGGTTCTTTCAAATACAATTTGTGTAATGGCTAGTTACTCATGCATAATTATAGAACACGTACGCGTACGTGGTTGGGGGTTAAAGGCTGAATTTTGCTACACGTACAAGTACGTGCTTTGGGGGCGAGTGGGTTAAATGGTCTTTTAATCCTCTTCCATGACCTAGTGACTGATCGAGCCTTTCTTCCAGGCACTGCCTTTTGGAGACCAAGGCACATGGTTCCCATATGACCCCAACATGGTCTGAAGGTCTGGAAAACGGACTGCCAATCGAGCGATGATACTGCCACCTGGAATGGGGAAAAAGGTAATCCTTACGAGGATATAAAAGGACGGACAAAAACCTGTGCCTTCTCAGAACTCAGGTAATCAGAGAAATGCCTGGCCTCAGAATCCAGACACTTGTCCCTTGTCTCATCTGCTCCATCAGAGCCCTGATTCTTCCCACGTGGCTGCTTTGTGCCTGAGTCTTTCTTTGTCGTGAAAGCCCCTAATTCATGCCCCCCCCCCCTGCTGGCACTGAAGACGAGGTCCCCCATCTCCAATGGAAAGGTAAAGTACCCAAAGCACGGTTTTGAATCAGTCAAGACTATATTATTCTTTTACTAAGTTTATTTTCCTTTCTGAAGTGCAATTTTTTCACGAGACCTGATTTGTTTAGTGCAGAGGGTAAATATTCAAAGTTCATGTGTATACCAGTGCCTAGAATCGAGTTGCTTTGACATCTTATGTGCAACCCCCTCGATTCCTTAATTACGCTACATATTTTTGTGTAAGTAACTGAATGCATTCTCAATTGCAGACAGAATTGCAAGCTGTGGAATCATCTGTTCCCCTTGTGCTTGTGCCATCACTATAGCCACTGCTCCTCACCCAAGAGTGTTCTACGGATTGGATTTTCCCCATTTCTGTTATTGTATAAATTACCGTAAATTTATTCATTCAACAGGAATCTGTTTACCCGTATGGTTTTTTTGAATTTCCCCATTCTTCTGATTTAGTATATTTAATGTAAATATAAGTGAACCCCAGTGTTCATCTGAAACTTCCCCTGTTGAAGTAAAGCCTTCAGCTTATATTTCCTTCATGATTTTTACTTGAATCCACACCTGAAGTCAGAAGTGTAACCTCCACGGCAAGTTCCACATTCTTCCCCAGGTAAAATTCTAATATTGGCGACCTTGCAAGGATTTTTGTAGCCTGTGACCTCTCACAGCTATCAGCTTTGCTAAAGCTTGATACAAAAGGAAGAAATTAACCTTTTAGCATAAACCACTCATTATTAGCACAGGTGAACAGGCTTCCACAGCATAAGTACAATGGTATTTTATTTTATGTGTTAGGTGCGAACCAAAATCATGACTGTAAAAGCTGTTAGGGATCAGTTAGACCACGAGCAGGCTCCACGAATAGCTCGCAGAGAAGAGAGAGTGTTAGTCATCTGAAACAGAAGTTTTTGGTGCTATAGCATGTTGGCCTGCATGTTTTTAATGCCAGGATATTTAGGCAGTGAAGTGATAAATCAATTAATATCTAAGGAAATAGTGCATTATTTCCTCCCCTACGTCTTCCAGAAAATTTCCAGTCTGCCATTTTAGCTAGGCAACACAGTTAGCTGGGTCGTGAATTTATGCCCAACCAGCAAATTTCGCTCCCTGGCCTTTCTCTCTTTCTCTCACTCTTTAGCATTAACGATCGCATGAGAATTTGTAGTAACGTTCCACGATTCCCAAAATCATCCTTTGAGAAAATTTAAAATTCATGTACCTCATTCCATTCAGGGCCATGCGAAACGAGCATAATCATTCCTTCACACATTTAATTGTGTATCCTCAGAAGCTACTGCTTCCTTTTTGCTCAGAGCAAGAAAATTCTATAACCTTTGCTGCAAAACAAGCATAATCATTAGTTCACGCATTTAATTGTGTATCCTCAGAAACTAAGTGCTTCCCATTTATCTAAAGGGCAATCTTATGTAATAAATTTCTGAGTAAGCCTCCCATTCTCTGCACCGGTGGCCAAGCAGATCTCATCAAGACAAACCCTCTCTTAAGGCTTATGCTAATAATTTCTTTTTTATATTTTACTACATTGTGGATATCCAACAAACCCTGAGTTCTAGACAACACATTTAAGTTATTCAATAAGAATACAACCTGAGTTCTACTGAACAAATTTGAGTCATTCTTTAAGAATACAACCTGAGTTCTTCGGAACACCCTGAATTGTTCATGAAGAATAAACCTTGAGTTGTACTGAACACCATGGATTGTTCACTAAGAACAAACCCTGGGTTCTATGGGGCAAATTGTAGTAATTTATTAAGACTAAGCCCTTGAGTTCTTCGGAACTAAATAAAAGTTTTCATCATGCACGAAAAATAAAATTGTTCGTCAAGCACAAACCTTGAGTTCTTCAGACAAAATAAGTGTTCATCGGGCACAAACCTCTAGTTCTTCGGAACAGAATAAAAGTGTTCATCATACACAAACCTTGAGTTCTTCAGAACAATATAAAAGCATTCATCATGCACAAAACTTGAGTTCTTCAGAACCGCACGAAAGAGTTCATCATGCACAAACCTTGAGTTCTTTGGAACAACCTAAAAGCATTCATTACACACAAACCCACTGCCAGTGCCACTTGCACACCCTGAGCAGTGCCAAGCTCCATCCATCTCAAATGACGAGCCTTTACCAAATTCAGTCCTAGTGCCAAACCCTGCCCCAGTGCCAGTGCCAAGGCACACATTTAATCTCCCTTCCAGGGATCCCAAACCTACACTGACTTCTCTGCCAGTACCACGTCAGTGTCCTGGACAGTGCCCCGTTCTGTTCATTGCGGACATCGAAGAAATTCCCAAATTCATTCCTGTGCCTGGACCTGCCTTAGTGCTGGTGCGAGAGCATGCCATAGATCTTCTGAGGGATCCCAGTCTGGATTGCCTCTCTTCCCCCAGCTGGGCACCGCTACCAGTGTTGGCACGAGAGCCAACCCACAGTACACTTGTGTCCCCTCCAGATTCCTCTGATCACAGTGGAAGCTTGCCCAACGATGCAGCCTCACAACCTGTGCCTGGGCTGGTCATGGCAACCTGCGAGTCTCTCATGCCCACCATGACCTCTTCCTCTCTTTCCCAGTCTTCTGCAGACTCGATTATGATTAAGGATTCTGCCATATCTCCACGGGCCAATGAACTCAAGGAGCTGTGACGACTCTTGGTAGAGCTTCCAAAGAATACCCCTGCTTCAGCTGTCAAAAAACCTGGAACAAGTGGCACTCACATATCTTCCTCGGACTTGGCTCCACTGAGTCCCCCTACCAAGTCAAACCATCAACCTAAAAGGGGTCTACGGAAGAAAGGTCCTGGCCATAGAACACTCCAGTTATCCTAAAAAGAGCCGTTGAGCTCCCCTAGCAATAGTGCCGATCTGGTACAGTGCCTTACTTTATCTTGCAAAGGACTTTGGCTCTTCTATCCATAGGAGGATGCCAGGTTTCTCCCCTTTTTAATTTCTCTATGACTTTATAATTTAATTTCTACTTGTAATATTTTCGTTTACCACTTTGATCATATTTTCTCCTCTTTTCTTTTAAATTTCTGAATCTAAGAAATTTTTGGCAACCTTGCCCATTAATAAATCCCTTTATAAGGCCTTATAACGGCTTCCCACTTTACTTTGCTTCCCACTCTGCGAATGCACAGTACAAATTGCCAGATATTCCAGTAATATAAGTCCTTTGACTTCCTTTTCATACCTATGAAAACATGGTACATTTTAAATTGTATTTAACAGAGCCATTAGGCTCTTATCACATGAGTGCCACAAATGGCACAGTGCCATTGCCACTGATATTGGCAGATGCTCCTGCCAGAGGAGTCACTCCCTCAGATTACTGTCACCTCATAAACTAGCCCCTACCGCTGTTATTTGAGGCTCTTTGGGCTAAAGAAAGAACCTAGTCATTTTCCATAGGCTAAAGAATATAATCTTGGCATATTGATCATAAATTTTTCTTAACAGTCATTACTTACTCATACATCTGTCATTTATTTTTCTTTGTACTTCCTTGTATTGTAAATCTTGAGTCCCCGACTCACAAAATCTATAAATCACATGCATCACTGAACATCATGTATGTAGGTAAGTGCCACGAGGCACCCACGATGTTTAGTGCCGCCATGTACAAGTATTGTGGCATCACCTAACATAAACCATCGATTACTTCATCATAATGACTCATCAAGGCAAATTAACCACATGACTTTAATATCTCAAAGTTAACTATATCATTAAGTGTATGACTAATTTTAAAATTTACTTTAGAGTCAAGTTCTAACCCTATTTTGCGTTGTTATTCTAATCCATGATATACTGATTTGTCAATACTTTTACTCTGAGTTTGATATAATGCTGCAATAGAGCAACAACAAGGTTAATTTAATAATTGCTTTTCCAGCAGCCCAATATTCTGCAGTAATGTACATTTCATAAGTGGAAAAAAATAATTTTCACTTGGTGGACTAGCAGAATTTTTAAAGTTAAGAATTTAGTGAGATTAAAAGGGGGAAGTAAGGAGAGGTAATAACTTATTTAGTGGAGCTGACTTATCTGTCGACAGTCCCACCCAACTTAGGGTGTGGAATGTCAACATAGATGAGGTGTCACAAATATGTCACCTCTCCCTCTAAGAGTGCAATGATGCACCAGATCAACTTAATTCACATATTCAATTGGAACAAGGGTAGTCATGTTAATAACACTGGAAGAACCTCTCATTCCTCACCCTTTAAATAATCTTTTAATCTTCTTCCATGACCTAGTGACTGCTTGAGCCTTTCTTCCAGGTACCGCATTTGGAGACCAAAGCACGTGGTTCCCATATGGTTCCAACATGGTCTGAAGGGATAGAAAACTGACTGCCAATTGAGTGATGATACCACCACCTGGAATGAGGAAAGAGGCAATCCTTACAAGGGCATAAAAGGACAGACAATGACCCATGCCCTCTCAGAACTTGGGTAACCAGAGAAATGCCCGGCCTCAGACTCCAGACACTTGTCCCTTGTCTCATCCGCTCCATCAGAGTAATGATTCTTCCCACGTGGCTGTTTTGAGCCCTGAGTCCTTGTTTGTGGTGAAAGCCCTTAATTCATCCC
>JANJGK010000041.1:3660973-3673473 GCA_039081455.1 Macrobrachium rosenbergii
ACGTCCTACACTACACCCAAATTCTAGGTCTTACAAGATGCCCAAATTCCGCATCCTACGAGACTCTCAAATTCTAAGTCTTACGAGACACCCAAATTCCATATTCTACAAGATGTCCAAATTCCATGTCCTATGAGACGCCTAAATTCTAGGTCTTACGAGACGCCCAAATTCCACGTTATACGATCTGCCAAAATTCCACGTCCTACGAGACGCCCAAATTCTAAGTCTTGCGAGACGCCCAAATTCCACGTCCTACGAGACGCCCAAATTCTAAGTCTTACGAGACGCCCAAATTCTAAGTCCTATGAGACGCCCAAATTCCATGTCCTACAAGATGGAAAAGCCTCAAGTCTTACGATATGGCCCCAAATAAATTCCACGTCCTTCGTGAAGCCCACGTCCTTTGTGACTCCCACCACGTCCTCATGACGCCAATTCCACGTCTTATGTGACGCCCACCACATCCTTGTGATGCCAATTCCACGTCCTTTGTGACACCCACCAAGGCCTCTTGACGCCAATTCCACGTCCCTCGTGACGCCCATTCCACGTCCCTCTTGACACCCACGTCCCTTGTGACACCCACCACATCCTCGTGATGCCAATTCTACGTCACTCGTGACGCCCATTCCACGTCCTTCGTGACGCCCACAATGTCCTTGTGACATCAATTCCACATCCTTCGTGACGCCTGCGTCCTTTGTGACGACCCCACATCCCTTGGGACGCCCATTCAAGTTCTAAACACCTCTGTCCCCGCGATACCCGGCCAAGGCCATGCAGGGGATAAGCCGCATTATAACTAAACATTGGTTCTCGAACCCATTTGTTTACAATTTTAAATAATTTTAACTTCACGAGGCCTTGCAATGAAAGTTTGTCTAGATATCGACCTCAAAGACCCAACATAATGAGAAAATGAGATTCAGTTTGGTGGCAGGGAAAGACCTAGAACTGTTGGGCTGAGAGTTAAGGGAATGGGTCCAGAAGAACATGGATGCTGCCAAGGCAGAGAGAGAGAAAAGAAAAGAATTAGAGAAGCAGGAGAAGGAGAAAGAGAGAATAGCTCAAGAGAGAAGAGAAGAATTAGAGAGGCAGGAGAAGGAGAAAGAGAGAATGGCTCAGGAGTGAAGAGAAGAGTTAGCGAGGCAGGAGAGGGAGAAAGAAAAGAATTAGAGAAGCAGGAGAAGGAGAAAGAGAGAATAGCTCAAGAGAGAAGAGAAGAATTAGAGAGGCAGGAGAAGGAGAAAGAGAGAATGGCTCAGGAGTGAAGAGAAGAGTTAGCGAGGCAGGAGAGGGAGAAAGAAAGAGAAGCAGAGAAGGAGGAAAGAGAACGACAGTGCACCCACTAACTCCAATTGTTAGCCCGGCAGAATGCATCTCAACCCCCTCCAGTAGAGGGGATGAGCGCCCTCAGCCAAGTCCACTCCTTAATGCCGAAGTGGACATAGGCAGAGCCCGAAGTATGGCTCAAAAGGGCTGAAAGAGTCCTGGATTGCTGCACCCTCTCCCCTGCTGAGCTCTCCCTTGTCCTCACTAAGTTCCTTGGAGGAAAGGCACTCATTGTATATCACGCCCTTTCGGTCAAAGAGAGTGGCGAATGGGAAGCCGTACGCCGAGTGGTCACCAAGGCGTACGAAATTATCCCCGAGCACTGGAGAAGGCGCTGGAGGGGGCAGACAAGAGACATAGGTTGGACATGGTCCGACTGGACGTACCACTCTGAGCGGTTGTTAGCAAAATGGCTCGAGTCTGAAGGAGCTACCAGAGCACTACCGAGGTACTCGAGAAATTCAAATTAGAGCATTTCTTATGCTACGCCCCTCCCGCCCTGGCCACTCATGTAGTAGAGAAGGCCCCTGCCACTCTCACTGAGTGTTGCCAATTGGCAGATATGTGGGAGACCCACCACCCTCAGGAGGGAACCATCTACCCCCCATCCTTCCTGGATGGATCAGCTCCCCCCAAGAGCGGGAATCCCAGCTAACCAGTGGTGTGGGGCTATTGCAAGGAACCGGGGCACTCCTCTGATCAGTGCTGAAATCGGTCCAAGGCCCCCTATCACCCTCCTCCACGGCCACCACCACTGCCCCCTGCCCCTGCTCCTCGCCAGCCGCCTGCAGCAGGAGCTGCTCCACGGCAGGAGTTCCGCCTTGAGATCTGCCATGATTGTGGAAAACAGGGACATTATTCCTTGACATACAAGCTCTGCCCTCTTTTATAATCAGCCAAAGACAGTAGGCACCGTAACCTGCCCAAAACGACGCACCGGGTGGATCAGGCTTGAGTCTGTGAGAGGGAGCATGTTTTCGGCATAGCCAAAATGCTCACAACATGGAAACCCCTCCTCCTCGGGCAAGATCTTGTCCAGTGGAGGGACCCCTTTACCCCTCTCCGCTGCCTAAAGCCAGCCATATCCGTGGCTTCCCCAGAGACTCCCCTACAACAGCAAGAAGACCTGCTCCCCCCCTGCCCTCTCTCTAGGATCTATACCGTGGCTCCAGGAGCCAACCCCTGCACCTCAGAAAGCCGAGAATACGTCAACCCCTACCGCCCTTCTCATCACTGGAGCCACAGCTGCCCTATCCTCCCTCATGAGGGAGAAAGCAATAGAAGAGCAGAAGGCGGACGCCTCAATCCACCACCTCCGACGGGAGGTCATACCCAGCTAGGATGCCCTATCTGACTTGACAAAAGATGCCTTCCTCATTGAAGACGATGTTCTGTGTAAGGTGACCCAGGGCCCAAATGAGCCACCCCAGGTGCACCATAGACTCGTAGTAGTCCCCCTCCATTACAAAAGATGTGCTGAGTCTGGCATACAACGGCATTAGTGGGCACTTCTGTGTTGCTCACACCGCTCGTGCCGTCGAGAACAAGTTCTACTGGCCAGGCATCCACAAGAGCGTGAAACAGTTCGCCGCCTCCTGTCCCACCTGCCAAGTGGCAGGTAACCCGAATGAGGTAGTGCCCAAAGCTTCCCTCAAGAATATTTCCTCTGTCGGTGTCCCCTTCAGGGACGTCATCATTGACTATTTTACCCGACAGGGAAGAATGAAGAGCAAGTCGGGAAATGCTTATTGCCTTACGATCATTGGTCGATTCACATGCTACCCAGAGGCAATACCGATGAAGAGCGAAAGCTCAAAAAATGCAGTAAAGGCATTAGTCAAGTTTTTTTGTAGGTTCAGGTTCCCGGCCACGATCCCAACGGATCAGGGCCGGCACTTTATGTCGAAAGAATTCCATGATGGCATGGCCAGTCACATGATCGGACACTTTTACTCGACGCCCTAACACCCTGAAAGCCAAGGAATCATCGAGCGCTTTCATCAATCTCTCTCGACCACGCTGAAAAAATTGGAACACGTGGAAGGTGGTTCATGGGGAGACAACCTCCCATTCGCCCTTTTTCCTGGGCGTACCACTCTGAGCGGTTGTTAGCAAAATGGCTCGAGTCCGAAGGGGCTACCAGCACTGCCGAGGTACTCGAGAAATTCAAATTAGAGCATTTCTTAAGCTACGCCCCTCCCGCCCTGGCCACCCATGTAGTAGAGAAGGCCCCTGCCACTCTCACTGAGTGTTGCCAATTGGCAGATATGTGGGAGACCCACCACCCTCCGGAGGGAACCATCTACCCCCCATCCTTCCTGGATGGATCAGCTCCCCCTAAGAGCAGGAATCCCAGCAAACCAGTGGAGTGCGGCTATTGCAAGAAACCTGAGCACTCCTCTGATCTGTGCCGAAATCTGTCCAAGGCCCCCTATCACCCTCCTCCACGGCTACCACCACCGCCCCCTGCCCCTGCTCCTCGCCAGCTGCCTGCAGCAGGCGCCGCTCCCCGGCAGGAGTTCCGCCTTGAGATCTGCCACGATTGTGGAAAACAGGGACATTATTCCTCGACATACAAGCTCTGCCCTCTTTTATAATCAGCCAAAGACAGTAGGCACCGTAACCTGCCCAAAACGACGCAACGGGTGGATCAGGCTTGAGTCTGTGAGAGGGAGCATTTTTTCGGCATAGCCAAAATGCTCACAACATGGAAACTCCTCCTCCTCGGACAAGATCTTGTCCAGTGGAGGGACCCTTCCACCGCTCTCCGCTGCCTAAAACCAGCCACATCCGTGGCTTCCCCAGAGACTCCCCTGCAACAGCAAGAAGACCTGCTCCCCCCGACCTCTCTCTAGGATCTATACCGTGGCTCCAGGAGCCAAACCCTGCACCTCAGAAAGCCGAGAATACTTCAATCCCTACCGCCCTCCTCAGCACTGGAGCCGCAGCTGCCCTATCCTCCCTCATGAGGGCGAAAGCAATAGAAGAGCAGAAGGCTGACGCCTCAATCCACCACCTCCGACGGGAGGTCATACCCAGCTAGGATGCCCTATCTGACTTGACAAAAGACGCCTTCCTCATTGAAGCCAATCTTCTGTGTAAGGTGACCCAGGGCCCAAATGAGCCACCCCAGGTGCACCATAGACTCGTAATAGTCCCCTCCATTACAAAAGGATGTGCTGAGTCTTTCACACAACGGCATTAGTGGGCACCTCTGTGTTTCTCACACCGCTCGTGCCGTCGAGAACAAGTTCTACTGGCCAGGCATCCACAAGAGCGTGAAACAGTTCGCCGCCTCCTGTCCCACCTGCCAAGTGGCAGGTAACCCGAATGAGGTAGTGCCCAAAGCTCCCCTCAAGAATATTTCCTCCGTCGGTGTCCCCTTCAGGGACGTCATCATTGACTATTTTACCCGACAGGGAAGAATGAAGAGCAAGTCGGGAAATGCTTATTGCCTTACGATCATTGATCGATTCACATGCTACCCAGAGGCAATACCGATGAAGAGCGAAAGCTCAAGAAATGCAGTAAAGGCATTAGTCAAGTTTTTTTGTAGGTTCAGGTTCCCGGCCACGATCCCAACGGATCAGGGCCGGCACTTTATGTCGAAAGAATTCCGTGATGACATGGCCAGTCACGCGATCAGACACTTTCACTCGACGCCCTAACACCCTGAAAGCCAAGGAATCATCGAGCGTTTTCATCAATCTCTCTCGACCACGCTGAAAAAATTGGAACACATGGGAGGTGGTTCATGGGGAGACAACCTCCCATTCGCCCTTTTTGCTGCCTGCCATGCTCCCTCTGAGACCACAGGGTATAGCCCGTTTGAATGATTATATGTGCACCGCACTTGGGAGCCACTCGATATTTTATATGATGCGTGGGCAGACCCTCCTCACTCAGATTGGGTGGAGGAACTCCCAAATATCCAGAAAAACCTTCTGGCCACATGGGCAGTAGCCCAGACTACAGATGTAGCTACCCAAGAGAGTGTAAAATTAAAGTTTGATGAGAACACCCGCTCCCGTTCTTTCGAGACAGGAGATCAAGTCCTAGTACCCCTCGAAACTCACTTCTCAGGCCCCCACAAGATTTTGGGAAAACGTGGGGACCTAAACTACCTGGTAGATTGTGGTAAGCGAAGGGCCAAGTGGTTCCACATAAATCTCCTGAAACTGTATCAAGACCGAAGTGAGGAGATGAACGAAAAAGAAAACCCACCCTGGAGGCAGTAGTTGGCAATGCTGCCGTGTCATACACACCCACCATTAACTCTGAAATTCTAGAGAATCTAGAAGTTATCACCCCAGGTCTCACCGCTGCCCACAGGGAAGATATCCACAAGGTGCTCCTCCGAAACTCGCAAGTTGTACGTGACACCCTTGGGTTCAAGGACGTGTTACAGCACTCCATCAATATCAAGGAGGGCTTGAAGCCCATCACCCAGGATTATTACCGGGTTAACCCAGGCAATGCTTGTAGGATCGAGGAGCAGGTAAAGCTCCAACTCGACCTCGGCCTTATAGACCCTAGCCACAGCCTGTGGGCTTCCCCAGTAATTCTAGTGCAAAGGAGGGTGGCGGAGATCGACTCTGTGTCGATTATTGGAAGTTAAATGAAGTTATGGAATCGGAGCCGTACCCCCTTCCCCGGATTGAGGCTTGCTTAGATAGCCTAGGGAGTGCCCCTATCTAAGCAAGATCGACTTGGAGAAGGGCTATTGGCATGTCCCGCTGTCCGAGGAGTCGTGCGTTCATAACTCCTAGCGGCATCTATCAATGTAAGGTTATGCCATTCGGGTTAAAAAATGCTCCCAGCTGTTTCCAACATCTGATGAACGAGGTACTGGCAGGCATAAAGAACTGTGTGGTATACTTGGATGACATCGTCACCTACGCCAGCACCTGGGAAGAGCACTTAACACTCTTAGAGGAAATTCTAACTGCCCTTGGAAAGGCCAATTTGGTAATAAACCTTAAGAAGTGCCAGCTCAGTGTTGGGGAGATAACTTACTTGGGCCATCAAGTTAGAAATGGATGGTTAGCGCCTAAGGAGGCGAGCATAGAGGCCATCTGGAATATAGCATATCTGAAAACAAAGCAGGATGCCCAGCGTTTCCTTGGGATGGTGCATTACTTCCGTTAATTCGTTCCGAACTTCGCAGATGCTGCTGTACCAATCACAAATCTCCTCCAAGAAAAACAGCCTTTCAGATGTATGGAGGAATGTAGAAGGACCTACGACAATCTGAAGGCAGTTTTAATTACAAAACCAGTCCTACACATCCCCGACTATGAACGGCCTTTTTGCCTCGCCGTAAATGCCAGCGACATCGGTATCGGAGCAGTAATGTTCAAAGAAAAAAAAGGAATTAGGCACCCAGTGGCATACTATGCGAAGAAATTAAAACTGGCTGAAACACGGTATAGTACTATTGAGAAAGAATTGCTAGGAACTGTGCTGGAGATGAAACACTTTGAGTCATACCATGCTGACCACATTTTCCCGTTAACAGTATATAATGATCATAACCCTCTTCGTTACTCTCTACCTTTAAAAATCAGAATAAACGATTAATGCGATGGTGCCTTGATTTCCAGGACTACAACTGGAAAATCGAGCACATCAAAGGCGCTGGTAACAAAATCGCCGACGTTCTATCGCGGCAGTATAGCGAGTAATACCCCGCAGCAAGCAAACCCATAGCATTTGAACTAATACTTTTAACCCAGAGGGCGTGGCCCACCAGCCAGATGGTGGTAACACATTCCCCTGCTTTCCTGTAATTCAAGGAACTTCATTCTGACACCCCCCTTATCATTGAAGTAATTGTGTCAGAATATGTAATGTTAAAACTCCCTTGATATCCTTCATTGAATTTATACATCAGGCAAGAACCAGTCGTTTCCCCCAATCATTCCTTAGGCACTCAGTGCCACCAAGACAGTGCCATGTTAGGCACCGCCCATTTGTACTTGAGAGAGAAGTAACACGAGAAGTGTATCGTAGTATTAAGAAGCCTCTTAAAGGCAAACTAACAGCATGCTCCTTATGAAGTAGAGCCTTATGCTCCCGAAATCATCCCTTTTTCCTTTCTTTTACAATTTCCCTTATGTAAGGTCAGAATTTCAAGGCCAAATAAATAAAGTTTCCGTTGCCGGCTCAGTCTGCCTTCAGAATGGTTTTCTTAAGTAGCCTAGTTGAACTAAGCTGCTTAAGGGAGTGACACTCAGCCTCTCATCTTGACTCTATTGACCATGCATTCTGAATGACTGTCCCAGGTAAGAAAAGGGACAGATCAGAATGCTGATAATTTTAATGTGTTGGTGACTAGGTTAATTGGGGTAGCCTGTGCAGAGACAAATTTACTCTTGATAGCTTAAGGCAACTATGGTCTGGCTTTCAGCGATTACTTTACTTTCAATAATTTCAAGGGTAAACTATGGAAAGCTGAATGGCCACTATGCTACAACTTCTTGATAATTATATAAATATATATATATATATATATATATATATATATATATATATATATATATATATATATATATATATATATATATATATATATATATATATATATATATATATATATATATGTTGACAACGTTGGCATGGCCAACTAAAGGAAGCAGGGTCAAACTTGGAAAAATTGGGCCTACCAATAAACTCGAGTTTTTAAGTGTTGGTTGGAATCCCTCAGAGTCAAAATGTTTGAGGAACTTTTTGAGTGCATGCAGTTGGAGGATTTTTTCTACCACTTATGTGAGAAACATCCAAAGACCCTTGATGATTGCTGCTGCTTGGCAGATAATTGGGGCACCTACAATTCTCATGCTAGTTCCCTGGATCGGAAGACTCTTCTACCAAGTCACACCATGCAAGCCCAACCAAAGAATGGGCCTCTTCTAAAATTCCTGTTTGCACTCATTGCAAGAAGAAGTGGCACTTGGAATCCCAGTGCCAATTTAAGGGAGTAGTCACTGAAAATCCACCCCCTAATCAATAAAAAAAAACAACCTCAACCTTCTCCAGCTCCTCAAAAGGACTTTAGTAAGATTTACTGCACTGCATGTAAAGTGTATGGGTACTCCTTCCTCTAGAAGAATTGCCCTAGCAAAGCAGCTACACCTGCCACTGCACTGGCAGTAACCAATCATCAATCTCTAGGTCGCCCAGCCGAGGGCCCTATATTTGTGACTCCTCCTCAAGGTAGCTACCCAGCATGCCAGGTCACAGCATGTGAAGACACTGATGTGGAAATCTCCCTGGTATGGGAAGACAAGGTTCTTATAGGGCTAAAATTGAGAACCATAAACTCATAACCATCGAAAGTATCAACCAAGTAAAACTAAGTCTTCTAGCAGTTCATTTGAGGGTTACACTCACAATAGCCAAGTGCCTCCCTGGAGGCTCTGACCTCCTCCTGGGACAGGACTATCTGTCCCCACCTAACTCAAAACCATCTGGGGGTCCGAACCCCTAACCGTCTCCATCAGGCGCAAATAGTCCTCACAAACCTACCTCAGAATCACTGCCAGTGCCACCTGAGTGCCCTAAGCAGTGCCGTTGAGTCCTTACCAGATTTAATCCCTGTGCCTGGCCCTACCTTAGTGCCAGTACCAGAGCACACCATAAATCTCCCTTCAGGAGATCTCTGTCCGGGCCCCCTCTCTTCGCCAAGCTTGGCTCTGCTGCCAGTGTTGGTAAGAGAGCCAACCCAAAGTTTACCAGGGTCCCTTCCGGATTCCCCTGACCTCAGCAAAAGCTCTCCCCCTGGCTCGGCCTCGCAACCTATGCCTGAGTTGGTCATTGTAACCCGCGAACCTTGCACACCCACAAAGACTTCTTCCTCTCATTTCCAGTCTTCAGAAGATGAGAATCTGACTGAAAATTTTTCCGCATCTCATCTGGTCGCAGAGCTCAAGGAACTACAATGGTAGATGGTAGAGCTTGTTGGTACTGCCCTTGCACCAGTTGTCACAGCAGCCAGAGCAGGTGGTACTCCATTGCCTCTCTCAGATTCAGGTTCACTGATTCCTCCTAAACCATCACACCATCAACCTAAAAGAGTTTCAAGGAAGAAAAGTCAGAGGTGTAGAAAGTCCAGGTAGCTTACGAGAGACAGAGCTCTCCTGGCACTCGCGCCCCTTTGGCACAATACCTCACTTTAACCGAGTTCCTTGGCACCCAACAGGGGTTGGATGCCAGGTTACTCTCTTTACTCTCATTCCTTGTGAGTGTGTAATTTACTTTTCTCTTATAATATTTAATAATTTATAATTTAACTTCAAGCAGTGCTAACCACCAGACCCACTGACACGTCAAGTCTTTGACTCACCTTATTTTAAAACCTTCTAAAGGGAAAACTAATTGTATATCACAGAACCACTAGGCCTTAACGACACTAGTGCCACACCTGGTGCAGTGCCACTCCCTCAGCAAGGTAACATGGCACTCACCAAATGAGTAGCCCATGAATGTATTAAGGCTTTGTAGGTTTGTATGAAATAGTCTTTTATTTAGCTAAGTCGGGTCCCTACCCTAACAGGCAGAATTCCGTTCTAGCCTACATGCATGCAATATTGTATCTGTAATATCTTCAGTATCATTATTGTATCATTTGCAGATGTGGCTTAACCACAAGTTAAATCCATCTTGTAATAAAAAAACTACCCAAAGTAATATTAAAACTTGAAGGTGCTGCCTATGTATTCATGCTTGCCAATGCAACTGTTGTTCATTATTAAAAGCAGAAACCTTAATAATTTTACTTTAATTCATTTTGCAAAGGCTTTAGGAGACAGACTGTTATGTAAGACATTAGGCTCACTCAAAGACGTTCACACCTGAAAGAGGAGTAGAAAGTCTTGTCCTTAGGGGGAGCTGCTAGAAGTATGGATACATACTTCTCTCCTTACCCTGTTTTCCATTGGAAGACTCAGTCTAATGAACAAGGAGACAAGCCCTCTGCTAATCCGTGTTTTCAATTTCAATTGAACTATAGAATCAACAGTGCTGAAAGTACCCTTCCCATTAACTCCTCCTATACCTTGCTAAAACATCATTCTAACTTGATCTTTATGATCTCTGGCTGAAGATTTTCCATTCCAGATTAATGCCTTGTATCTAGGAGACAGGGAAGCAGAGGCATTGATGACTTCACATTACCAGTGGGACCCCTCACCTGACATACCCGCAGCACTGGAAGCTGTCAGGCTGAGGAAGGCAAAAAAGGGCTGAAAGAGAGAGCACACCAGAGAGTGACAGGCAGAACCCAATACATGAAGCACGTCCTTTGTGGCTTCCTCCCCCCCCCCTCCCCCCCAAGTCCCCTTTTCCGGCAAAGTGCCTCCTATCCCAGCCTATCTGAGTATAACAAAGAAAGCCCATGTAAAGGGGCTTTACTAAGGCTAATGCACGAAATCTCCACTCAACATTTAAAGGTAAAGTCTGGATAGAAAGTTCTTTGGTCATTTCTTTTGTTCTTATTCTCATTTCCGTTACTATTTTCAATGTGCTAAGACCAGTCGTTTCATTGTCGATATAAATCATCACTGTTAACAGTAGTATTTTGCTTAATTATAAAGTGACGTCTAACTCCCTGAGTCTTCAACAATTTCCCTTGTATAATTATATTGTGTTGTAATTTATCGAGTGTTAATATTCCCTTTCCCCACGTTAACAGAAAGGATGTAAATACTACTGTATCTCCATCTGTTCAACTGTGTCCCCAGGTATCAGTCAACCCTATCAAGCAACTTACTTGTTTACAGTCTTATTCTTTGGTACCCCAGTTATTGAATTTTGTGCCAATTGACCACAAGTTATGATTGCATAATTGTTGGGCACTCCAGTTAATTAAGCTTTGTGTTAATTAAGATCTAGAATTTCTCTACTGAGTCCTTTCTCAAGCTGAAATTGCTATAACTTCCAATTTCCTTGTCGTGTGGCCCCAGTCTGGATATGTGACACCAAAGTAACGACACTAGATCATTCAACATTTATAATATATATATATATATATATATATATATATATATATATATATATATATATATATATATATATATATATATATATATATATATATATATATATATATATATATATATATATATGCATACATGTATGTATGTATGTATAACTGAATCATGAAACTATGGAATGTGATGAATATATGTATATAAATAAATATAAATGCCTCATAGAAAGTGAAACAACAGAGTGGTGCTAGGCCTTTCAACTTACTGTTATTTACTAAGCAGACTGATGGAAATATAAAAATAATTTTACAAAGAAAGCTCGTATAAATGACACATGGGGATTATAAAGGAAAATATGTACCTGGAATCCAACACTGATGAAGGATCAGTAGACCTACCAAAACAGGGGTAAATATTTAAGAGGTTTTACAAAAGATTAGGCCTAACAGCTCAGAAGCAGGAAAAAGCCAATTGAAAGATTACACAGGGAAAGAGACTGACCTCCAAAAAATGACCATGGAAAGAATAAACTGATTACATATGTTATAAAAGTACATCTCAATAATACTCCTTATGGTGAACAATTACAATTTTTGCAAAGTGAACATATCCAGAAAAAAATATTATTTATGAAATATGCAAATACATAGAAAATATATATAAGGTAACCAATTAGCGACTAAGTCAGTGATTTTATCTTTAAGGTCATTCCTAGAACATTTTATTGATACAAGGGTCCAAATAATACATGCCAGGGCTAAGGTTAAAATTACAACTGAAAGTAAGCTGTATAATAACATATTCTAAAAGATTTCATGAAGAGAAATCTTTTGATCTGGCAATCACTAAACTTTCAGTCCAATTTACCCTGTGAGAGTTTTCACTTAAATGAATGAATATTGCATTGGACGTTTGCCCAATTTTGACAGAATACTTATGTTGTTTGATTCATACTTCTAAATCCTTACTGGTTTGGCCAATCTAAAAAAAAAGGCAGACCAAGCGTTGAATTTTATATATTATGTTGTTTCTTTCCCTGGTGATATTTTTTATTAACAATCCATTTAGTGTTTTATTATAGGAAAAAAACCAGATTGACATTAAAAGATTTTAACAATGATTTTAAGGTTTCAAACCCACTAAAATAAGGCAAGCTAAGAATAATTTTAGAGGTTT
>JANJGK010000041.1:3675980-3680980 GCA_039081455.1 Macrobrachium rosenbergii
AGTAGCTAGTTCCAAGGAAACTAGAACAAATTTATCGCAAGAGTCACATTACAGTGATAACAAATAAATGAAGGAGTCTTCATGGCATAATGATTTACAATAATGGAAATGCAATCGTTAATGTTAGAGTACACACACACATACACACACACACACACACACACACACACACATATATATATATATATATATATATATATATATATATATATAAATATATATATATATATATATATATATATATATATATATATATATATATATATATATATATATATATATATATATATATATATATATATATATATATATATATATATATATATATATATATATATATATATATATGTATATGTATATATATATATATATATATATATATATATATATATATATATATATATATATATATATATATATATATAAACGTGAAAGTTTATATATATTTAAAAATTTTCTTTACAGCTTTTGCAAACATGACAAAGTGGTGCGTGCGCATCAGTTTATACTTGAATGCTGAAATGTGACTATAGATATGTATAAATTTCGTGTCGAAGAACTAGAAAAAAATTGTTGACAAAAGATCTGTTTTTATTTGTTGGCAGTGGACCATATAGAATTATGTAAAATTTAACTCTTGTTCGTAAAGACCGAAAGATATATTAGAAGGCTATAACTATCATGTGCCAGTTATATGTATGTATATATATATATATATATATATATATATATATATATATATATATATATATATATATATATATATATATATATATGTGTGTGTGTGTGTGTGTGTGTGTGTGTATACATATAGACAGGGATGCTCTGACGTCTCAAGAATATCTGACGCACCTGACACGTAAGCAGTTCCCTAGTTAGGATGCTTGCCAGACACCAGCTAAACATTCCTTCAAGGCTCTTCCCAATGCCTTTAGCCACACTTATTCATCAGAAATCTACTGTGTATTGTAATTCATAAAATATTTGTGACGTATGTGCTTTTCATATATATATATATATATATATATATATATATATATATATATATATATATATATATATATATATATATATATATATATATATACATGTGTGTGTGTGTGTATGTATGTATGTATGTATGTATGTATACAGTATATATTTATATATATATATATATATATATATATATATATATATATATATATATATATATATATATATATATATAAAGATAGATAGATATAGCTATGGATGTGGCTATATTTATGTATTTATATCTGTGTTTGGCCGTCTATACACTAAAGACTGATACCGTGATATGAGTACACTGTACAACTCGGATGAAATCTACCACGAGAAGAGCCAATGTTTAATGATACAGATCAAACATACTCCAGGGCAAAGGAGTGTCTAATGAAGGGCCGTGAAATCCCTTGTGGGAAGATGTGCCTTCAATTGCGAAAGATCAACATCTCTTAAGGCAAAGAACAACCCCTTCTCGCGTCTCTGACACGATGCAAATGGTAAATGATCGCATTTTCATCCCACTTAAGGTATGAAAGTCACCGAATTGCCGCAACATGATGTGGGCCCCCTCATATTTTTTAAGGATCTCAGTCCAAGCCAAAGAGAAAATAAAGTTCCGAATGATATATGGTAAGGTTTTGAAAGCAAGTGTGATGTGGTGCTGGTAAAAATAAAATAACTGATATGTTTAAAGAGGGAAAGCTGGATGTTTTTCTTGAGAAAGAATTTGACATTCGCAACATTCTCATCCCAGCTTTGATTTTACATTCATTCATCATGTTTGCTGCATAAATAAAATGTTTTTTTGGCGGTGCGTTAATAATCATACAGCATTTTGTTCATTATCTGGATATCACTTCACTCTGTCACTTTATTGCCGCTGGACCTCTGTATATCCCTGAACATCATTTTGCTTTGCTCCAACTTAACCCAGTCAATATGGATTTTTTGTGTTAATTGCATGCAGTTTGCAGGAGGATGTCTTTCTGCATCGTTTTCGTGGTTCAACTAGTTTCCGTCCTTCCTGAAAGGAATATTGCCGTCAGTGCACTTCACGTCGTGTGCTTCAGGCATCATTAAAGGGTGTTTACAGCGTCCCTTAGGTGCCTAGGTACATCCGCTTTTAGCCTTTTAATTTACTTCCATTCCTGCTTCCTCTTCAGTCATGCAGTCCAAGCTTTCTAACCAGTACTTCTTAGTACAACTGTGGGGTTTTCTTATAATTCCAGTTTTTGAACGTGTACTTCATCTTTATTATCTGGATCGCTTTATCTTGCTGTCAAACCGCTCCGTCTCTCTCTTTATATTGTCTCTGGCGCTGAATGGCAGAAAGTGCCATTCAGGGCTTGACTTTCAGTGTTTTGCGGGACAGCCTAAATGTCATAAAATCAAGTCTTCAAATACCTTCCGGATTTTTCTGTCCTTTTTCACTCCTACTGCAATTTCTGACATTGTCAGCATTTTGGATATGAAAATCGATATCAACAGTTAAGTTGTTGTAAGCATATTTTCAGTAAGCATCCAAGAAACATGACCCAAATATTCTTTGATACAATTAGTATACTTATATTGAGTCTTTGTAAGGATCTAGATCTTATTACATTAAAAGGGGTGAGACGGTTCTATACTGTTTTACTATCTTACTTTCATATTCTTCTCTTTATCACTGAATGTAAACTATAAACTGTATAGTACTTTCTTCCAACGTTGGATATGGTGTGTACCTCCTTCACATCTCTTCTAGAATGTCACTACAAAACTGCTTTAACGTAAGTGTTTTATTTGATTCTAGAATGCCATTTTTTTTATGTTTTGTCTTGAATGATTTCTGATCCCCCACAAGCTTCAGTTTCGTAGACGTACCGTCTACGTGAATTGTATATTGACAATCCTACTGCAAGTGAAAAGGCGGGGTATTATTTTCCGAATTGTATCACTTCGTGACACTTAAGATACAGATGACATTTAAAATAAATTGAAAAATATTACTGATTCCTACCTCTGCACGACAAGTAACCTCTGCTCTATAAATCCATAATCACAATTTCTCGAGTTGGTGTAATGTCGATGAGTCATCTCTTACTGACTAAACTTTGAAGCAATATTGAAGTATTAGGCCCCCATTAACATTCGAAGTGGAATTTCTTGAAATTCTTAAGTTATTTGCACGTCAGTTCCATATTGATGATCTGAATGATTACAAGTCTTTGCCTAGATAACGCAGCATTAACATGGAGCCATGGATTAACGTGTATCATGGTAAAATATGTAATAATCTCAGTTTTAATCTGTTGTATATCATAACTGGGTACTGAGCAATTACTGCAGGTGTAAATTATTTCAGCTCTATTTGCATATTTCATTGAAGGTGTGAGTTCGTTAAGAAATTTCAAATAGCAAAAGCTCGACAGGCACCTAAAACCTAAGTCTTTGGTGTGGAAGCTACATTTACATCTGCTTTCTATTTCATGCAACTCATTCTTTCGCAAAAGAAACCGAAATTCAACGTTCAATTCTAATTTGAAATGGTATAAATTTAAATATAAAATTTAGCTGGTGTGTCTTGTTTCATTCTAGAACAAATACCATCTGTTAAAAATGTTTTAAAAGTAAGTGTTGGTTTGAACATTCGTCAAATAAAGACGCAGCTGTAATGACTTGTGCTTAAGGCATCTGTCGAATTTTCGCTATTTAAAATATCTTACCAAGCTTGCACAGCGAATGAAATATGAAAATGAATGGCTAAAATAACTGAAATTTTAAGAAATTGCTCCATAAAATGTTTGATTTACACTCATTAAGATTAAGAATAGTGAATATTTATCCAATATGTATTTCTATCCATGACTTTATGCTGATATTCCCTTACCTGATCAAAAACTCTTAATCATTCAGACCATAACCATTTACACCCATAAATAATCAATAGGACTTCCCAATTCCTCAACTAATAAAAATCGTAGGTTATTATAAGGTTACCAAATATACAGAAGAGAACATTTTCCTGAATGTGAAGGAAAACGAATTTCTTTTATAATTTTTGTATAAAGTTGTAAGAAATGTAATTTTAACCAGAAAACAGAAACAGTATAAATGAACAGAAGCACAGAGCGACTCTACGTGTAAGTAAATATCTTCGTATCTGTTTATAAGCATAATGAGAAATTAAACCTTATGTCACTATAGTACGATACGTTCACGCTCCTGGCATGCATATCACATTACAATATAGCTTTAATTGCTAAAACACTGGTCTCTTTTCATCCCTGTACTTCAACAGATGAGTTGTCATTTACGTAAAAGATATTTACTTTACTTACTGTAATCTTAGAGAGTATTAGATTTTTTTTATTTCACTGAAAAGTCTGAAGTTATTTGCTCGATTAATTAGTTACAAGTAAATAGCACTGCATTAGTCCAGTTTACGGGTAAAGTAGTCGTGAATAATAATTTTGATCATTTTTTCCTTTCATCAAATTTCGTCAGCCGAAACTAAGAATAAAGTAAAATTTTGCTGGTACTCACCAGAAAGTACTAAATTCCATAGGTCAACAGTCGTGCTATAAAACTTTCATGTAATGAAGCTTATCATCTAGCTATTTGAACAGAATAAATCATGTCAAATAATGAGATAGGTTCCTTTGATTATGCATAATATGGTGTTTATCTTACATGTGACTAGCAGAGTGGGAACTGTTCGTGAATTTAAGAAACGTTCTCTCTAAATCATAGCTTATGAGGAAGTGGAGCATTAGGCTATTCTTTTTATCCATTTATTTATTTTTTCTTCTGAAACGATAGAACTAAATTTTTGCATAACATGAAATTTTCTAAAAGGTGTAAAGCATAAAACTGATTCCATCCAGGCATTTTACGTCATCGTATGCTTAGAGTTAAAACATTACTCATGAAATCCATTAAACTTTTCTACAGTTCAGAACCCGTTTTTAACTCTGCTAATCTCTAGTACTGAGGAGGATTTATGCGCCAAA
>JANJGK010000041.1:3683480-3711745 GCA_039081455.1 Macrobrachium rosenbergii
ATTCTTAATTACTGCAAGGGAAATATCTTATACAATCTCACTAGGCAACACTAATTATACTTTGTATACTCCAGTTCATATTACAGGAAATATGGTTCCACCAGGGTCTTTAGTCAATGGCTGAGAAGGGGGAAATTAAAAGAAAAGAAATACAGTGGGAGAAATAGCAAAGGAATGGATACTAAAGGTCATTCTCAGACTTACCTTCACATTGGCTGCTTGCGCGCACTTGCAATGGACGCCTGGGGTCTGTGAAAAAACATGTAATGTTGGTTCCACTAAGAAAAAGTTATGTATATCTCTGTTTACCCAGACCACTGAGCTGATTAACAGCTCTCCTAGGGCTGGCCCGAAGGATTTGGCTTATTTTACGTGGCTAAGAACCAATTGGTTACCTAGCAACGGGACCTACAGCTTATTGTGGAATCTAAACCACGTTATAGCAAGAAATGAATTTTTATCACCAGAAATAAATTCCTCTTATTCTTCATTGGTTGGTCGGAGACTCAAACTCGCGGCCAGCAGAGTGCTAGCTGAGAAAGGAACCCACTCCCCTAACGAGGAACTGGTTCCACTAAGAAAAATAAGGACAAAGGACAGAGTTAGCAGGAGCAATAACAAGGGTGTACCCTATAGGACGGCTTGTTTCTCTCTGACCTGGGACGACTTGTGTTCTTTGAGGGCTTGGCGTGTTATTTTCCATCCAGCCCTCCATAGCCTCTGGTAGTCTGAAAATGACAGAAACATCGCCGATACATAGTACAGGGAAGAGTAATGCTTAAGAACACCCTCACTAAAGATGACATGGTGAAAACCTTCCTGTTGGATAGGTCTCTAATACTAACTTATAAGCTGTTAGTTGAATTTTGAACACAACAACCAGACAGCTTACCTCTCTACTTTCCACAGAAAAAAGCTTTTTCTGGCTTTGTCTTTCTTTTGGTTTTGACTATATTTCTACTAAAACACTGCAGAGAGGTTGAACAGCATAATATTTATAAAAGCTCCCCCACTTGAGGAGGCATTCACTCCCTTTAGGGTGTGAAGGTCTGTACTAAGCAAGCTGTTCACCTCGACTACCTAACTCTTTTCCCCCGAGCAGATTTGCCCCATGCAATCTAACTAGCTAGAAAGAATATAAGCTTTAATCACTTACTTCTACATACTCATAACTCTACTCAAAGGTGCTTATGTCTATTATGTGCTACCTCTTACAATCATGATGTTCAGACCTAGCCAAATGGTACATTCCATGGCATCTCCTATGACCTAACCTAATAGAACACCGCCGTAGCACCAACGTAAAGGATAATGAACTAGCTAAGTTACAGGGTTACAAGTATACTATGTCTTGCATTACAATTTGTAAGTACTGTTCTGTACATGGTTTTACCTCATATGATAAATGTTTGCCTCACTGAGGTCTTAGGCCATGCATGTCATGAGCTCAGTGGCTCACTTCACAATATTTAGAATGGCTGGTTTTCAGTCACAATGTACTTACGTGGTTACTGCTGCTCATTGTAAGGTGTAAGTGACAAGGTTATTGGTATGATGTACTCAATCTGGTCTAGGTTGTTAATGAGACAGAGCTCATGCTGGCTACCTCCTCTGAGCAGGCGCCAGGATCACTCTGACATGAAAAGGCACTGTGGCCCAGAGGGCACGAGTGCCAGGATGAGCTCATGGCTCTAGCAACTACTTGGCTCTCTTCTGCACCTTCTTCTTCTTCTTCTTTGGGTTCCTCCAATGCCTATCTATGTCAGACCTAGGAGGTAAGGAGGGCACCAACTCTGGGGAAAAGCCAGAAGGGCTAGCGGGTGCGAAGTCAGGGGTAACTTCAGAAGCTACAGGAGGGCTCCCTACTCCGGCTGCTGCGACAACCGGAGCAAGAGCGATCTCGACCTCTGTGTCCGGGGAGGCCAGTTCCTGGTCTCCCAGAGAAGGTGTAGCAGTTTGATCCACCAGTGGTTCATCCTCTGGGGACAGATTTGGTGAGGAAGAAGTGCCAGGTACTGGAGGCTCACAGGTTGTGAGGATGATTGTTGTGATGGATTCTGGATATCCAGGAATAGGATTTGCCTCATGGTCTGGATTTGGCACAGGGTTCTTTTTGAGTGGTAGCTCAACGTCTGAGTCGGATGGAGTGTTTCACTGCTCAGAGCTTGCAAGTGGCACTGGCAGTGATTGAGGGTCAGGCATGCCTGACAAGGGGTCCGGAGGTGCAATACCTCACGGATGGCTTGAGTTGGGCTGAGACAGAGATTCCTGTCCCAGCTGGAGGTCGGAGCCTCTTGGAGAATCTGGAGTGAGAGCATCCACTGGGCTTTGCTTATTTGGGCAGTCCTCCCAATTAGTGGAGTGGCCTGTCGCCTTGCACGTTCTTCAGCAGTGTCCCTTCTTGGAGAGGGAGGACCTCGTTGCTGGCCGTCCTTTCGTGGAGAGGGAGGACTAGGCCTAGATGGGTTTGTGTGTGTCCCTTTTGGGGGGCACACCAGTCAAAGTGGTTGCGCCTTGATACATTGCTCCTATAGTCTGGGCCTCCGTGAAGGAGGTAGCGTGACTGCGGAGTGGAGTTGGGGAAGGGCTTTCCCAGAGGAGGTCCCAACCCAACAGGAAATCCACTCCGGGCTGAATTCCACCCACCACACCAAGGCGGTGGGGTAGAGTGCCCCAAGGTGTCGAAACTGTGGGTTTGCTCATCCACTGTGGCACTGGCTGGCATTTGGGCCCTGGAAATCAGGCTCATGTCTGCTGAGATATTGACTGTGACCTGAAGGACCACAGGCAGGCTAGATCCCTTAAGGGGGCCACTGAGATGAACTGGGTCTCCAGTCTCTTGGGGTGAAGTATCTTCAGTGGCCCAGCTGCAGAGAATGAGGTACTAACTAGGTTGAAGAACTTGGTAGTGGGGACATGATGTGGACAGGTCAGATGCCCAGCACTGTAGTGGCCGGCAGCACCACAGGATCAGCACGGCCCCTTGTGGGGGCTCGGTGACCTGTGGTGACTGTTGGTGGAGTGGGTTGAGTGGATGTAGAGGGAGAGGAATTCTGGTTATTAGTAGGAGGCTGCTTACTAGTGCCTAGCTTGTAGCAGCACTCAGCTTCAGTGTGTCCTAACCTCCTACAGTCCGTTCTTCAGGTGAGTCAAGCCTGAGAGGTACCCGGGTGGCACTATGCGCCACTGAGATGTGCTGTGGGACTGGTTAAAGGTATCCATGAATCGGCCATATGGCAGGCTTCCATAAGGGTGGTGGGCTGTCTTTCATTGAGATATACAGCAAGGGGCCCAGGCACGCATTGGTAAAGATCCTTTCCTTCTCGGTGGTGTTGTAGTTGTCAAAGAGTGCCTCTGTTTCCTCCAACCATGCTTCTGGCTCTTCCTCAGTCCACTTGGGGATGAGGGAATTAATGCTCGAGATCGAAGCATTTGGTGCAGCAGGTGTGGGGCCAGAGGCTTGTTGTATAGCCATGGCTTCAGCATTTTCTCTTCTAGCCTTTTCCAGTTCAGCTCCTTTTTCTTGAGAGCTAGCTCACTCTCCTTGAAGGCTAATTCATGCTCTCTTCTTCGTTCTTCTCTTTCATCTTCCAGCTGCCTCTGTTCTTCTTCATACCTCCTCTGTTCCGCTTCATAAGTCCGCTGTTCCAGTCATTCTTCCTTCTCTTGCTTGGCCAAGTCAGCATCTCTATGTACTTGAGTAACTTATTTAGTCACCAAAAGGACTTTTTATTGTGTTCCTTTTTTTTTCTTTTCTTTTGGTGGCACTATGGTGCCAGTGCATTCCTAAGAATCAACACCTTACTTGAGTCCAATCTAATTTGAGTAAGAGGAAAATGCACTCTGCCTAAGCAGAGTGTAACTAATAAGTAGGAGAGAAAGGGAAGGTAAAAGAAAGTGATAGGTAAGCTATTCAGTTTAGGACATTGCTTCAAATTAGCGGCACTGTGGAAAGGGAAAATAAATTGTGGTTACTTTTGGCACTTGTGGGTGACTAGTTCCTAGTATCAGCTGTGCTACTTCCTTTTCATGCAGAGGGAGGAAGGCTACTTTTTACACTCGGGTCTGGATAAAAGACCCCACTCATGACCGACAATTTTTTATAAATGTGATTTTAGCTTAACCTGTCCTCATCTATCTGTGGGACAGAGGTGTTTCTGTTTATCTGCTTTATTTTGATTAATTATTACTATGTCAGCCCGTTCTTTCAATGAAGATAGTGCATGTACACTTTGGATTTATGTTGAATGGTTAATTGAATGGATGAGAGAGAGAGAGAGAGAGAGAGAGAGAGAGAGAGAGAGAGAGAGAGAGAGAGAGAGAGAGAGAGAGAGAAAATAATCAGGTTTCTTATTTTGAGATACATCTTCTTGGGTTGTTTTAAGGGATTGTGTTAGCAATCTTAACTTTCCCTGTTGCCCCTGAGTCATACATCTTACACTGATAAGTATGGTTAAATGGTGAAGCTCTTTTCTTTTTACATAATTCCTGTGTCAGTGTATTTGTATAGGAACTTTTCTTGTTATATTTCCTAAATGAATAATTCCCTGACTAAATCATTTCTTGCTTTTATCTATTGTATGGAATCCTATACCTAATTTCCCTATAATATTGAAGTCTATTTTTTCCTAAGAGTTTGCGAGTATGATTACTACGCAGGCAAAGTAGTTCCTGAAGTGGAGAAAATGAGGCAGATGACGCTATTGGACTCGTGACATCACACAGGTAAAGCAATATCACAAAATAACAACAAGGGTTTTAAAATGGCGGACTGGAGAGCTGTCAACCCATTTCCAAAATGTCAGATGGGTCCCATTATAACACGGCGGTGGATTAAAAACAAACTGCTGGGAGGAGACTGGCGGAAAAATACACAACTTCCTGAGTCTCACTGTGTTTATTTCACAATAAAAGCTCGAAACACTCGAATTCCTCTCACAAAACAAAAGAAGCTAATGTGGGAATACAAATTTTAACTAAATATACCAACAATGCAAGTTATTTTACGTTAAGGAGCTGGAAAATAAATTTACTAAGAGCTACACTTTTTTTCTCTCTCTTGCACTGAATTAGCCACTCCAAGCATCCGCCATGCTTACCTCAGGGCCGTTCGAGGATGAAAAGAAATGTACCTGTGAACGTCCTAATGTCTGGAATTTATGTTAATTGGAAATACAAATTATGAAATTTACCCCCGTTATAATTGCTTTGCGATATTAATGGCAAGGAAACGCAATATTATTCCGCAATATGGAAGTTTATTAACTTGGTCATGCTTAGTCAGTGGCCTCTCTGTAGTGACTAACTATTGCTGGTTTGTAAATTCTACAGACTTCATAAATTTGTCCGTCCTATCCTACGAGAGAGACGCTAGGCACACGTTCTCCGTTCTGTCATGCAAATAGCTAACTAGTTCAAAAATCAATACTATGCATTAATCCTTGGCAGGGGAAATAGCAAAATATTTAATCCTTACTTGATAACTTACATGACCTTGGGCGAAATGTAGTACTTGGTTTCTGAACGTGACAAAAGAGTTTCTTTAAAATTTTGTAAATTGCAAATTATAGCTGCTCTCATTTACTGCACACCCCCTACCTACTCAAATTCTTATAACATTGGTATTCTTAGTATTACTTACCTTGAACTGTATCCTTGTTTGGAAGAATTTAGCATGAAATTAATATGATCTGACTTTTTTCTTTGAAATTAATTTGTAGTTAATTTGATTCCAGATTCTTTATCTCTGTGAATTGGTTAGAGATCCTGGCAATGTCGCCACTGTTACATTGCTCCTTTGGCTGATGGATTAATTATTAATTACTGTGATTAATGCAGCCATGCGATACCGAAGACCCAAGTAATCATATCAAATAAGGCTGGAAATTACCCCAAAAGATAGACAATTAACTTAATTATATTAGGTCTCCAGTTGGAACTAGGTTACTGAATATTTTGATTTACTATTGACTAATAAATTAAGTGTCCCAGTGGTCACCCACTCAGTCCAATACAATGGATTCTACTGAGGGAATCTACATGAGCCAATAACAGCTCTCCAATTCATCCCCGTTCGGGCATGGTAAAATCCCCCTTAATTTAACTTCTATGATGCAACAGCTGATAGTGCTAGTACGTAGTTTCTAGATTATTAAAGGCTATTCCTCTTCCAAACATAGATATCATCAGGTCTCAAGGTTTGCCTGAGGATTACTTATAATTACCCTCTCCCTAATTCTTAATTACTGCAACGGGAATACCTTATACAATCTCACTAGGCAACACTAATTATACTTCATATACTCGACTTCATATTACAGGAAATATGGTTCCACCAGGGTCTTTAGTCAATGGCTGAGAAGGGGGAAATTAAAAGAAAAGAAATACAGTGAGAGAAATAGCAAAGGAACGGCTAGAAAGGTCATTCTCAGACTCACCTCCACATACGCTGCTTGCACGCACTTCCAAAAGACGCCCGGCGTCTGTGAAAAAATGCATAATGTCGGTTCAGATAAGAAAAAAAAGGACAAAGGAGAGAGTTAGCAGGAGCTATAACAAGGGTGCGCCCTGTGTTCTTAAGGGCTTGGTATGTTATTTTCCATCCAGCCCTCCATAGCCTCCAGCAGTCTGAAAATGACAAAAACATCGCCGATACATAGTACAGGGAAAAGTAATGCTTATGGACACCCTCAGTAAAGGTGGCCTGGTGAAAACCTCCCTGTTGGATAGTTGTCTAATACTAACTTATAAGCTGTTAGGAATGGGTGAATTTTGAACACAACAACCAGCCTGCTTCTCTCTCTCTACTTTCCACAGAGAAAGCTTTTCCCTGGCTCTGTCTTTCTTTTGGTTTTGACTATATTTCTACTAAAATACTGCAGAGAGGTCGAACAGCAGAATATATACACACACACACACACACACACACACACACGCACACACACACACACACACACATATATATATATATATATATATATATATATATATATATATATATATATATATATATATATATATATATATATATATATATATATATCAACAATTGCCTTTGTGGCATTAGCCTCTTTGATACTGACTTTTTCATGTTTTCTCACTTCTGCTTTCAATCTTTCTTAAAAATTCTGTATAAGGATACAGTTGGGGTGTTGTTTTCATTCAAGTCACTTGCTACAGTCCGTTTCACCTTTGTCACAGGCTATGTCAAGAAAGAACTAAGGCACAATAACATCCTCCATTCTATTTATAACTCCAAGAGGATGACAGTTTGGGATTGTAGGGGCTGCTATTACTTTTATTTACATGCTTTATTTGCTAGGGGGTGGTTTATTATTTACATTATATTTACATAATTTGTTATTACATAGTGTAACTACATTATTGTATTAGTTTGACATTCTACTTCTACATTTTATATTGTTAAAAAAATTATTAATTTTTTCGTCTGTGGTGTTTTGGCAGGGCTTGTTTTGGCGATGACCTTCATCCTGCCTCCTGTCCCTGGGCTGGTGAGAGGGTAGGTCCTTATCTCCTTCCAACTGGACATTTAGGGCTGGCTTGTTCGCTGTTATACATACAGCTTCTGTTATTGTCCTGTCCTGATATATATTGTATTTGTATCTTATTCTGGTGTTGTCTATCAGTTCTTGTAACGAAGGTTTCTTGTCTGTGTAGTGTTGAAAGATGGCCCCCGTGTTTCTGTGCGCAATTAATCTTCATCTAATTGTAGTTGATGTCCTACCAATGTAGCTCAACTGGAAGGTCTACATTCCTCCTCGGGGCAAATAAATTCATGAACCACATTGGTAGTCATCTCCTTCGGCGTGGGTCCACAGTTGCTGTTTTTCATTACGAGGGATGCCAGTAGGTTGGGCTTGAGGCTAACAAGACAAGAGGAAACAACCAGAGTAAAATATTAAAAAGGAGTTTAAAGCAAGCTGTCAAGGAGCATAAAAAGAACAGACATAATTATGCACAAAAGTGACAAAACAGCAGTGTACTTTTTCATGTATAATCAAGAATACAAAGAGAAGATGAACAATATTTTAAACGACATAACAAAATTCATTTAAATCAAAAAAGACCCTACAGACCAGTTAAAGAAGAAAATGGCACGAATGCCAAAAGAGGCCAACATACAGTGCCATAAGAACATTTTCCCGAACACTGTGGGAGACTTCAGCCCTGGATATTATTATGGCACAGTTAAAACTCATCAAAATGGTAATGCACTCAGACCAATCATATCACAGATCACATCCCCCGGCTACAAAATAGTCAAGACTCTGAATGACATAATCACCCCATACATACCAATTAAATACACACTGAGATCAGCAACGGAATTCATAGACATCTTGAAAACCCAACCAAAGAAATTTTATCACTGGACGTCAAAAGCTTCTTTACTAACATACCAGTAGACACCACCACAACATAGTCCTCAGTCACATGTACCGTTCACAAGGAACCCCAAAGGATCAGTAGTCCAAAGATCTAGTTAAACAGGTCTAACACTCGTGAGCAATAGCAAAACATAACGTCGCTGACGCCCGTCTTACCTCGGTGTTGTGTCTGCCTTTGCTAAGTGAACCCAGCCAGTCAGCTATAGTTTGAGATAGCACACGAAAGCAAAAAGGTTATTGGTTTCTAATACCGAATAACTGATCAGTTTACAGTTGTAAAACTGAAAGGATAACAACAAAGGGGAGGGTACAAGTTTCTTTAAATTTCCCAAAGACAGTGAATTAAAAAAAAAAAAATGGCTTCATGCCTCCCACCATGGCGATCTCATCGGTGGTGATGATTATGAAGATGACTTGTAGAAAGACCTGTAAATGTAATGTTGTGCCATCCAAAGGCATTATATAAAGGTAAGTTGAAATTTGTATATCATCATATTTCCAAGTCTAGTTGTGATAACAAACAAGGTATTTGGCACCGTTAGGCTTATGTTAGACTTCAGAAATTCTGCATTACTGTTGCATTCTTTAAAATTTTTGCACTCTTGTTTTTATTAAAGTTTGTGCATTATACAATAGTAGGGTACAGAAAATGTGCAATTAAAGGTATGTCTGATATGACAGGTTCAGTACCGATATGGTCTACTAGAGAAGACTGGGCTAGAATATGTACTAGAAAAAGAAATGTTGAAGAAATGCTGTGTGCTTATAAAAAGTAATTATACCTTAGTTTTACCAGACCACTGAGCTGATTAACAGCTCTCCTAGGACTATACAAATGAAACTCCAGTTCGTGGAGAAAATTATTATTCTGATGATATGGGAGTATCACACCAAGAGTTACAAGTAAAAATAAGAAAAAAAAGTTGAATCAACGGATCAAAACTCTTGAATAAGAGAATAAAGAATTGAGGGAATCACTTAAATTGGATGTTGAAAAAAGAACTAAAGCACTTTCTGATGCCAATCTTTAGCAGGACACAAATTCAGGCTTTAGTCACTCAAAAAAGAGTCACTTGGACAGACAATGATATTTTTTCTGCCCTAACTTTGAAAGCCTAAGATCAAAGGGTTATAAGTATTTAAGGACAGTTGTTTTGGATGCCATTTCCCAGCCGGAGTTGCTTAAGTAATAGCGCAAAGGTATTCGAATGCGAGCCTGGTATTTTGCATTTCGTCCCAACCTTGATGAATTTTTGCAGTCCGGTTTAGCCTTGATGAATTTTTGCATTCCATCCCACCCTTGATGAATTTTTGTATTCCGTCCTAGCCTTGATGAATTTTTGCATTCCATTCCAACTTTGATGAATTTTTGAATTCAAATCTAAAACAACGAGCCCCTGTTAAAAACTTGCTGTCATGCCAGTAGACGAAATGAGCATTACCAGTGAGTAAGTATAAGATAAAGAACAAATGAACTTTATAAGCCACACAACGAAGTTCTTGTTATTATGTTGAGAGGCTAAGTTGATAAATGGAAACAACTAGTTTTTTATAATTTTGAAAATTTTTATGTACAAAATATACTCCTTGACCTGATAGCTTGTGTTGAGAAAGTAGGATTTAATGTTATAGCTCTGGTTCATGATTTAGGACCAAATAATTTATGAATCCGGAGAAAATTGGGAATAGAACCCATGTAGGATCAAGTTTCTTTTAAAAATCCTTCTGCATATCGGAGTGTATTTGTATTTGCCGATGCTCCTCACAAGATTAAGCTAATAAGATGTAATTTTTTGGAGCATGGATTTCACACAGAAAAATTAGATTTTATTTCATCTGCTTCTTAATGTGTCAGGAACACAAAGGCAATGTATAAAGTGTGTGACTCAGTTAATGTCCAAAACATTTGCCAATGCTGTACAGTTGTTAGGAGAAAAGGGTTTAATTTCATCCCAAAACTGGTTGGTGACAGCTGATTTCACTGATTTAGCAGATGCCTGATTTGATTTGATGAATTCCAGTGAAAATGTATGGGGATGTAAAATCAAGAAATGCATATAGTGTGGATACCAGAAAGAAATTTTGGGTAGGATGGTACACATGATGAGTACTATGAGAGTGAAAGGTTATGCAAGTCGTTATTTAAGCTTTCAGAAAGGTATTATTCCTTCTAGCAAGTCTTTGATTGGATGGTTTGATATGTTAAACTCTTTATATAGTCTAGAATCAATCGAGACTGCTTGTATATTTTTTTTAATCAAATAGGCTTATGCATGGTCCTCATGAATACCCAATACTTAGAGTTTCAAGTACCGACTTAGATCCTTTTTATTAGGGAAGGAAACAAAACTCTTTAGTTATAAGACTAACTCATTCTCTGAAAATGACGATTCTCTCTGCATACCTGGTGAAACGTTAATTGGGGATAAAGTGCTTTCGAATGATGATGAAAATGAACGACAGTTAGCATTAGAACTCTGCATAACCAGCAATTTGTTCGAAAATATTGACATTGAAACTAAAAACAACAATGTAGGGGCCAGTCTGGAATTTTCTTGTATAGGCTAGTTATCAATAAAACCCCATGATGCTACTGAGTAAGAATCTTTATGCTATATAAGAGGGTACACTGCAAAAATTTATCTGCAAATATCCTGAAATAGTGGGGAAAGCCTCCAACAATGACGCTAAAAATGGATGGACTTTATGAATAGGGGAAATTTGCATGTTCCATCACAAAAATTCATGGAACAATTAAAATTAATCAGGCAAGTCTTTAAGGCAATCCATGGGGACACACTTAGGGAAGGAAAGGATTGTGTCGAAAAACTGGCATCTGAGATGTTCCTACTGAAATGTAAACATTTTTTTTTTTTTGCAAAGATAAGCAATTTCTTCAGAATGCGGTACCTAAATAGGACCATGAGAATTAACAAATATAATACTTCTAAGATGAAAAAAACATGGGATAAGATACGAAAGAAAGAGAGATAATATCAGTTAGTTAGGTATAGCACAGTATAACTATAGGCTTATTAGCATGCTAACAGCCATTTCTTATTGAATATTTCTTAAATCAAATAATGTATACCGGAAACTCTGCAAATAAAATGTATTACAGCCACTAAAGGTATTTTTTAGCTTAAAAAAAACTAATATTCATCAAACTTGTGGAAAAACTCCATACGCCTCATAAGAGAGATCAAGAAACTAGTGGCGGGTCGGGCGTCGCGTCGGTGACGTCACAGCCTCTCGGGAGTGTAACTTAGACCTGTTTATCTAGATCTTGAGTAGTCCAATCGTATGGGCGTCGGGCATTTACCCACTGTACCACTTGGAAAGCGACACATGTGGAGCTGGACAGAATACAACAGCTGCTCACAAACAACGGATTGAATATAAAATTATACAATCAGATGTACGAAAGTTTTTTTACCACTTCTACCAACAAAACAACTCGACAGAACAGCATGAGGAGGAGATAGGACAGCAGATAACAACATATTATCAAAGTAGTTTTAACAAAGAAAGAAAATTATTAAGGAGGGAGTCAATCTATGAGCCCCCCACACCAACATAAACATACTGGTATATTGCAAGTCCAACCAACTGGCATCCCTTGTAATGAAAAACAGCACCTGCAGACCCATGTCGAAGGAGATGACTACCAACATGGTTTATGAATTTATTTGCCCCGGGAAGGAATGCAGACCTTCCAGTGAAACCTGCATTGGTAGAACATCAGATGAATATTAATTGCGCACAGAAACTTGGGAGCCATCTTTCAACGCTACACGGACAAGCACAACAAGAAACCGTTGTTAAAAGAACTGATAGACACCACCAGAATAAAATACAATACATATCGGGACATCACAATAACAGAAGCTGTGTGTATAACAACGAACAAGCCAACCTTAAACGTCCAAATGGTAGGTGATATGCCCCTACCCTCACCCCACCCTAGGGACAGGAGACAGGGTCAAGGTCATTGCCAGAACAACCCCCGCCAAAACACCACAGACGAAGAAATTAATAATTTTTTTAACAATATAAGGATTAGAAGTAGAATGTTATTACATAATGTTATTGTACTTACACTATGTAATAACATATTATGATAATATAATGTAAATAATTAACTACCCCTTGGTAAATTAAGCATTGTAAATAAAAGTAATAGCAACTACCCCTACCCCACCATCCCAAACTGCCGTCCTCTTGGAGCTATAAATAGAATGGAGGATGTTATTGTGCCTTAGTTCTTGCTTGACAGAGCCTGCGAAACAGGTGAAACGGACCGTGGCAAGTGACATAAATGAAAACAACACCCTGACTGTGTGTCCTTATCCAGAATTTTTAAAAAAGATCGAAAGCAGAAGTGAGATAATATGAAAAAGCCAGTATCAAAGAAGTCAGTGCCACAAGGCGATTGCCTACAAGAAAAATTGTGAAGTAGAAAAACTCTTCCAGAAAAACACACACACGTACATATATGTATGTATGTATAAATAAATAAATAAATATATATATATATATATATATATATATATATATATATATATATATATATATATATATATATATATATATATATATATATATATAAATTCATACATATATATATATGTGTGTGTTTTTCGGGCAGAGTATCAAAGCCAGTATCAAAGAAGTCACCCCCACAAGGCGATTGCCTACAAGAAAAATTGTGAAAGAGAAAAACTCTGCCCGAAAAACACACCCACATATATACTGTATATATATATATATATATATATATATATATATATATATATATATATATATATATATATATATATATATATATATATATATATATATATATATATATATATATATATATATATATATATATATATATATATATATATATATATATATATATATATATATATATATAATTTATATACACATACATACATATATAGACATATATATATATATATATATATATATATATATATATATATATATATATATATATATATATATAAAGAAAAAGAGTAGGTGAGATCAATATTGTTGAGAATGTTTATTAGGGCGTATGATGTTGACACGATTACCTTGGAAAGTTACAGTAACTGAGTGGTTAAGTTAAAACCCAAAAACTAATTCCATACAAATTAACTGCAACTGAAAATAAGTGGTTACAAGTTTTGTCCAAAGTCTGTATAGACTTCCTTCGCTTTATACTAATGGAGAATCATTCGAAGTGAGGGAGAGAGAGAGAGAGAGACAGGAAGAGGGTATAAACGAATCCAAATCACTGGTTTTATTGAGACTGATGGTGGCAGAATGCATTCGATTTAAACATCTATGAAGATAGGAGGAAAAGAAACCTTCCCGGACAAATAGGATGAGAATAAACTGCAAGGTTTTCCATGGAAGATCTGCTCTGCTTTATGCACTCGGATAGATAGTGTATTTATATGATCATTTACGAGGTGTGTTGAACCAAACAAAGGGGTACTAAGAGAAGTTAAAAGGATACCTAGCCCTGCGAGAACTTCGTTTGAAAACCTTGGAGGTTGTTGAAGTTGCTGAAAACCAAGCACCTGGAGTTGCCTACTAGAAAACGTTTATGGCTCTTTAGAGTATTAATGAAAACGTGCTTTTGATGTTTTCCGTTCCATTCCTATAACTTAAGTGTCGGTATTGTTCTATTTTATTGTTCATGATGTACGCTGTTATCTTCCATTCGTTATACGAAAGATGATTATAGAGAAGTTGTGTCTATACGTGGAGTTTTTTTTTTCACTTTCTTTTAGCCAGTAAGTGGAGCAATGCTCGTACTTTGTCAGTTATTTAAAAGAAAATTAATTGTAATGTGACATGTAGAACCACAAAAATATCTGAATTTCATTTACCAATAGGTACTACGATTTTATAGAACATTTTACCAGAGTGTTGTTTTGTAAAAAAATGCAAATTTATTGAATACGGTCGTTCATTATGCAAGGGTATATCAGCCCATAATCAATATAGGAAAGTTACACAAGGAAATTATAGCAATAATAATGCTTTTGAGGATAAAATAAGACACTTCTTTGTATGGTATACTTGGCAGATTGTTAAAATTTGCCTTTAAAATCTTTAGGACTTACATGGATACTGTCCAAAGGGAATGAAATTAACAACGAGAACATTAGTCCTTGCAAAGCTGAAGGATTGTAAGTGTATTTTAACAATATACCAAGATTTACAAACAAGAGAAGGGACTTATTATATCCTCCTCTTAAAAACACTTGAATGTCCTTCATCGTCTTTACCAGTGTCTTTCTTGCAAAAGATGCTGTAGAGTAAAATGAGATTCCTTTTATAATTCACTAAATTCTGGGATGGCTAAACGTTCGTAGGGGAAAGAAAAGTGAAGTAATGTTTTTAATTTGGTCAGAGTAAGGGATCCGATCAAGAAACATAAAAGGAAAATATAAATAACTGAGAAATATATATATTTTTAATTTCTCAGTTATTTCAGTTTGTATTTATTTATGTACAGTAACTAATAGTAAATTGTTTTCATAAACAGAAGAGGAAATAAGAAAAGATTTTTTCATACATGGATAAAATACATGATAGTTATGTTAAACCGTCCCATAACCTCGATTTCATTGTGTTCTTTTTTATATAATGCATATAATGGAATATTTAATATATATTATTGTTAATATGTCTCCTATGTATAGTGTTATAATATTAGAGAGTAGAAATTATTTATGGTCAAACATGAATTCATAAAAATTCTAATGACCAATATTCATTATACTTGGGCAGATTTCGGAACAATTGTACTTTCCTTTTAACCATTTTATTTTATATGTAATAAAGATCAGTACCTAAAATTCTGTGCTTTTGTTAAACTAGAGAGTATTTTGGCTTTAGTGAGAGGAACAACTTTGTAATGGAATCATTTGCTCTTAAAAACCTTTATAGCTTCATCCCGGTTCAATTACGTTGCCATTTTGAGGCTGCATCCCTGAAATTGTCACATTATATTAATTTTTTTCTTTTTTTTTTTATTTCAAGAATGTCAGTGAAAACTAAACCGTCTAGTTTTCAGTACGCTCGTTAGAACAATGGTGCTGATAGACAAGAGTGTAAATTTTTGTTTTCATTTTGAGGCGTTTGGTTTTTTTGGGGGGAGGGGCGAGCTGGGTTGTGTGTGTTTAAGGATGTGGGCTTCCGGAAAAATTAAGAACAAGAATTTAAATGATTAAAATTTATTTCAGCTTTGTTGACGCTATTTTGATAACAAGAGACTGGTCTCTTATTACTGATAATTAACTTAACGTTTATATTTCTTTCAAACAATTAGTGAAATCGCTAATGGTACAGTTGTACAGCTATGCTTAGATCTGAGGCAATATGATTCTTTTTGTACCGTACACAATCTCAGACTCAACGTAACGTTGCCAAGTAGCGTTAAAATTTTTTTTTTTTATTTCCAATGTCATACATGTCGGCAAGTTTACGAATTCACAGCTAGCACTATTTTCCCTATAGTTATATAAACATGATCTATTTTGTGCACTGGTATAATTCGTAACCTGCGTGATTTGACTTTTTTTTTTTTTTTTTTTTTTTTTTTTAACATTGCTTAGCTCAAAGCACAGTGGGATAATGTTAGCTGTTCCGTCAATGACAACGGGCTTAACATGCTCCTCGGCCTGGTCAACCTCGCTACCTCTGCAGCACATAACAGTAGACATAGTAAGCTGAACAAGCGCAACAACATTGTCAAAATAGGAATATGAATTACAACAAGTTTTCTTTGAATGTTGAAGTTTTAGGTTGTGTTCAAGCTACCTGTATGTTGCAAAATGTTTATAGGCCTAAAAAAAATAACCTAAGCCTTCTGAGATGTAATCTCTCTTATTTGTAGAGATTTCGTTGAGGAACAAAATATGATTTTAATTATATGGAGAAGGTGGCTATTAATCGAAATATATATTAGTATTAATGTCAAGGCCTATGGAACACTTGTTTTTTTTTTTACCGGTTTAAAGTATTATTTTCTTAAAAGCCTTTCTGCTCGCTTTTGGTGTATAATTTAATCATTCATAAGGTAACTTGAATTGCAAGAATGTGTAGATAACTTCATATGCTTTCTGGCCAGAAATTGTTAAGAATTGTAACTTAAATCTTTTTATTTTTATGAAAATCCAAATATTCCTCTAACAACTATAAAATAAATGGTTTCAAGATAATTTCATTGCCGCCACTCATTGTAAACCTATGCTACACCAGGTGGTTCTTGTTGCGCCGCCACTCTAAGGAGTGATTCCACCGAGGCAACACAGGTAACATGTCGCATGCGACTTGACTGGCTTTCAACAAATACAGTATGTTGAATGCGGCTTTCAACCAGGAGACATGTTGCCTGCGACAAGGAAGCACCGTTGTTGCTTGTAGCATGCTACATGCTATGTTGACTGTTGAATGCCACAAAACCTTTTCCACCAATTCAACAAAAATTAAGCCAGTTGTCAACACGATGTCTCAACACGCAGTCTCTGCTGCTGCATATTTAGTGATGTGTGTTTGCATAAAAAAATTTAAAGAAATAGCAGCAAGTCATAAGCAAACCATTTACTTCTCTTAATGGGACAGGATTCAGATTTCTTTTGGGTTAGGCTTTTGTACTCACGGCGAAAAGCAGTACGCAAATTCTTGATCTTATTTTTAACTATTGCCACGTCACAGTTAATTTCTCGGCTAATACCAGCAGTGCATCTAGTTTAGCATGGTTATTCTTGTACTCTGCCATACGTATATACCATAGAACAGCGAGTTTCCTGTATTCTTCTATAGATTCTAATGGTGTTTTCTTGCGCCCAATTCATCTTGTTCCTTTCAACATGGAATCCTTCCTGCGACTGTTGGGAAGGCGTTCAACACTAGGCAACAGTCTAAATCTTGTCGCATGTGTCGGGTTATACGGCAATATGTTGCCACCTGTCGCATGCCACACAGTCGCATGCTGCTTGTTGCCTTCTGCTGAAATGATGGAAACACACTTGGCGTATGCGACAATGTAGCATGCCACATGTTGCCAAAATGTTTCCTCGGTGGAATCTCGCCTTAATGGCTGCTTCGCTCACCCGTTGATATCAGTGGATGCATTCTACTTTTCTATTTACGTTTTTACATTTTTTCAGCGTTGAGGCGTAAAAACAGTCAAATAGGGCTATTTCAAATTTTGTGGTTGCATTGGAAACAATGTTAATCTTATGGCAATTTTTGTTGTTTTTTTTATTAAATTTTAAACAGAGGAGTGATGATGACTTTTTTTGTCATGGCTACACGTGATATTTTCTTACAGTTTTGAAATATATGACAGATTTCCCTCTTACGAAACATAATTATGACCTTGTCGTAAGCAATGATCGTGTTTTCGCACTGAAATAATATGGAGCGTGTTAGGTTGGCAGTTCGTGAATTTTCAACGAAATCCTATGCATTCATGTGGTATCACTTAAGAGCACAGTAGTACATATGAAAGAGGCTAGACAAAAACATGTTATAAATATCTTAAGTATATGGAAAAATCATTTTAAAGGAATTCATTGAGTAATATTGTTATAAGTTTATACAGAAATCATTAGAAGGACAGAGGAATGGGTGGGAATTACCTCCTCGAAGCCCTTGCGTTTTGACGGCATACATTTAGACAGAGCAATACACTCTCGCGTTTAGGTGTCTCTCGTCTTCTCTCATTCTTTCTCTCTCGATCCTACTGACGACCTACAAGAGTTATCTAACAACTAAGTAATAATTTGTTACTTACACTAATAGAGGTACAATTTTTTTTTTTTTTTTTTTTTTTTTTTTTTAGGGAAAGCTTCCATCCCCCCGCCCCACCTCTGAATCCAGCTCGAGAGTAAACACAGTCAGTCCAGTCGTTTACTACCAGAGCTACGAAAAGCAGACAAAGAGAGAGAGAGAGAGAGAGAGAGAGAGAGAGAGAGAGAGAGAGAGAGAGAGAGAGAGAGAGAGAGGCAAAACCAATAGAAGCATCTTCCTCAGAAAAAAACGCAAGTGGATGCAAATCGACATTTTTGCAAGAAATACTGCCGGGTCTTACTCGCAGATCACCAGCCAATTTTGCCCAGATATTCTAGCTTGAGGGTTTTCATCTTCCGTCTAAAGTTGCGTAAACAAACCTGCCACCTTGTTTCTCTTAGCCGGTGGGAATTCTCGTCTCCAAAGGACAGGATTACGATCAATTTATCCCCGGTTTGTCTTTCACCAGATTGACAGCGGGTTTCCTCTGAATGCGAAGATATTGGGGTCACATTTCCAGGAGATAAAGCTAAAGAGCAGAGAGAAAAGATTATGTATCGATATATGTCTGAGTGAGAATGATATTAAAATACAAATATTGATACATGAGATCTAGAGAACTTTTGTACAGCTTAATCGCAACAATATCAAATTAAACCAAATTTATAATATTCTCTTTTAAAAATACATTAAAACGCATAAAGAAATGAATCGTAGTTAGAAATAAACGTCTTGCTTAGGTGGCTTGTTATTCACAAACATTGGTTAGGTTGTCTATGAATAACGTACTTTGAAATATACGATTTTAAACTTGTCAATAGCCTTGATAATCCTGTAAGCTTTTGATGTGTATAAACCGTGGAATTAAGTTTGAATAGATACGTACAGACAGAATATCAAAGAACGTAATATAATACTAAGCGGAAACTTGAGAGAGAGAGAGAGAGAGAGAGAGAGAGAGAGAGAGAGAGAGAGAGAGAGAATTTTAAGTTTCAGATTAATGAACTTTCATAATTAATCATAATCGATTATTACATATATGACTGATAGTTTTGGCCGTGCCCTTCAGGAATATTCTTTGGCTTTAGCTCTTATTTTTTTATGGCCTCCTACAGTTCGTCTCCTATTTACATCTGATAGATTAAATGACTGTAAGTGTAGATTGACTGATTTATGTAAACTGGCGCTACAACAGTTTGACTGTGAGTGGGAAATGCGCTAAACGCATAATACGTACTATTCTTTTCAATTTAATTAAATTGACAGACAAAGTCGGTATGAACTGGCAAATAGCAAAGGAGTTGCAAAATAGGCATGGCTCGGGTAAAACAGGAGTATAAAAGTCAGTGTTTCAAATACCTGGACAATGATGTATGGTCCAAGAAAATAATGTCTAATGTATAAATTTGACAAATGAAACTATGAAAGAATATACGAACAGTTACGTCGATGATAAAAAAAATAGATTTGAAGATAGCAAGTATACAGCACAATTATTTTTAATAGAAATAAAACAGTAAAGTGGGGGAACGTTCTGGAATGGAGTGTAAATGCCAAAACGTCAAGAATGTGGTTAGTAAAAATAAAGTTACAGCTCTCCACAATTCTTGTTCCTAAATAGACCGTTTCTAATTATTTAACAAACAGATATACCAAAGAGCAAAACATCTGAGAACCATGAATTTCTAGGGGAAAACAACTCTTCATTATTTGGACTCATATCGGACTAATTTTCAAATATCTTTGAACAATAAAATTCCAGATTTCATGGAACCAGTGAAATATACTCGTATGTTTCGTCTTTCCTGGACTTCAGAGTAATGATTTATGAATTCATTTGTAATCTTACACTGAATAACATTCGTGAAATAATGTACGAAATAAAATCATTTGTAGGAAATTGATACATGGAGTAAAACATATATCAAATTCATCACATCAGTTCAAGTATATACAGGATTTTAGCATAACGTATCGTAAATGATTTAGTGTTAGATTTTTCTATCTGCGCATGTAATTCTTTTCACCACGGAAAACTAGCTATATATATAATTGCTATAACTATATAGACAAACACGCACACTCACACACACACACGCACACACACACACACATATATATACACACACACACACACACACACACACACACACACACATATATATATATATATATATATATATATATATATATATATATATATATATATATATATATATATATATATATATATATATATATAATCTTATGAGTATTGGTGCAAGATCAATTCTTACCACGTTAGGGATGCTTCTGACTGGCAACCAATATGTCATTACGTAATACAAAAAAGTGAGAATTCAGTAAGGGAATGTCTCAGGAGAGAAATTCCGGTTCCGAATTAATTACATGTATTTACAAAAATCCGAAGAACAAATCACAGTGAGCCATGCACACTAGCTCTTGGCACTTTCAGGTTAAAATTAACAATAGTTAATATTAAGAATGCCACTCAATTAATAATGAGACATAAATAAATCAGCTAGAAGGCTTAATTGATGGATGTAGGGACACAGAAGGATACAGATGTTCTACATCGTTCAGACACCCCTTTTCTATTCCTTTAATGAAGCTCCTTGATTGTATAATGAAATGGCTCTCAGACAAATGGATCTTCTACACGTGGCACCTAGGGTAGCACAGGAAAGTTAAAGTGGATTGGCCTGACAAAGAGATCGAGCGATAGCTCGGAAGTCACGCTCAGCGGCGTGTTACTTGGTTAGTCTATTAGCTGCGTCTCTTTCCTGACACTGTTGTCAGCCATTAGTTTTACTTGCTTTCCCACCGGCTTTCATAGCCCCAAGCAATCTAGGTGTCCTGGCTGAGGAGGGCAACTCCAGTTAATTCTGGCTTTGTGCAGGTTCATGTTTCAGCCCTGGAACATAGATCCTGTGTGGGAAGAAGAGGGATCAGCCGAAGAATGATTGTCTTGGGAAAAACAGCTTAAGATAAACTCTTTGCATAGGCTTTAGTGAGGGAAAGTGTACATCCTAACTCATTTAATGGGTGCAATTTAATTAACAGGGAATTGTCTTTAAGGCCACTCCCTGATGTGAGTGTTATTTCCCCGAATTTGAGCATGAAGAGATGCCAACAAGTAGCAGCTCCCCCTACTAGTAGACATTTTACACCTCTTTCGAGTGTGAATGTTTGCAAATCAGCCCAAAATGCTTACAATTTACTGTCCTTTTCCTCTAGCTTTTGCAAAGCATATGAGATTAAAACTACGTCAAGGTGGCTGCTTTTGAAAATGAACAACTGTTGAGCTGGCATGCACGAATACTTTGGCAGCACATGCAAATTTTAATACTATTTTGTGTAACTTGCACTATAAAATGTATTTAACTTGTGGATATGTCACTTAAGCAAATGTTACAATAGTGAGACTTAAGACATTACAACTATAATGCTGTATGCATATAGGCTAGGATGGAGTTCTGCCTGTTAGGGTAGAGACCTGACTTGGCTAAAATAAAGTACAGTTTCATACAAATCTAAAAAGCCTTTATACAGTCGTGTGGCTACTCATCTGGTGAGTGCCATGTTACCTTTACTGGTGGGTTGGCACTATACCAGGTGTGGCACTAGTGTCGTCAGGGCATAGTGGCTCTGTGATATACGATTAATTTTCCCTTTAGAGGGGTTTAAAACTTGTTATGCAAGCAATTGCATGAAAGGAAGATTAAAGACTTGGAGTGCCAGAGGGTCTGGTTAACACTGCATTGGTCAGAGTGTGACGCTTAATAGGGTAGTTAGGCAAGGTAAATAGTTAGTGGTTACAATGCTTAAGTTAAATTACAAATTATTAAAGTTACAAGAAAAAAGTAAGTTACACATTTACAAAGAGTGAGAGTAAAGGGAGTAACCTGACATCTGACTCTGGTTGGGTGCCAAGGTACTCAATTGAAGTGAGGCACTGTGCCAGAGGGGCACGGGTGCCAGGAGAGTTCTGTGTCTCTCGTAGGCTACCTGGACTTTCTACGTCTCTGACTTTCCTTCTTTGAACTTTTTTTAGGTTGATCATTTGACGTTTTAGGAGGCATTGGTGACCCTAAGTCTGAAGGGAGGCGCTGGAGTGCCACCTGTTCCAACTGCTGCAACAACTGAGCTCTGCAACCAGCTGGGTTATGGAAGAATTTTCCATCAAAATCTCATCTTCTGAAGACTGGGAAAGAAAGGACGGAGTCTTTGTGGTCATGCAAGTGAAACAGGTTACAATGATCAACTCAGGAACAGGTTGCGAGGCCGTGTCAGGGGGTGAGCTTCCGCTGAGGTCAGGGGAATCCGGAAGGGACCTAGTAAACTTCAGATTGGCTCTCTTACTGACACTGGTAGCTGGGCCAACCCGGGTGAAGAAAGGGGGGCTGGACTGTGATCTCTTGAAGGGAGATGTATGGCATGCTCTGGCACTGGCACTAAGGCAAGAGCAGGTACAGGAATCAAATTTAGAATTGGCTCAACGTTCCAGGTAGATGGAATGTGGCACTGCTTAGGGCACTCAAGTGGCATTGGCAGGCAATTTGAGGCACGTTTGTGATCCCCTGAAGGGAGATCTACTGTGTGCTCTGACACTGGCACTAAGTGCCAGACACGGGAACTAAATTTGGCAAGAACTCAGCGACCGAGACAGGTGGACCTTGGCACTGCTCAGGGCGCTCAGGGAGCACTGGCAGTGGTTCTGAAGCAGGTCTATGAGGACTATTTGTGACTGAAGGAGACTGTGAGAGGTCAGAGCCCCTGGGTTGTATTGAGTTAGGTGGGGACAGAGAGTCCTGTCCCAGGAGGAGGTCATAGCTTCCAGGAAGATAATTTGCTACTGCAAGCATGCAGAGCTTGGTTCTGCAGGGCCTGGTGACCCTCAAACGAACTGTTGGGAGAATCAGTTTTACCCAATTAACACTCTTGATGGTGACAAGTTTATGTTTTTCAATTTTAGCTCCATAAGGGACCTTGTCTTCCCTTCTCAAGGAGACTTGTGTGCCAGTGTCTTCAAATGTCTTGACCTGGCTTCCAGGGTAGCTTCCTTGAGGAGGTGCCACAAATATAGTGCCCTCAGCTGGAGGGCCTAGAGATTGATGATTGTTAACCACCAGGGCAATGGCAAGTGTAGCTGCTTTGCTAGGGCAATTCTTCCAGAAGACGGAGTGCCCATAGACTTTACATGCAGCACAATAAATCTTGCTAAAGTCCTTTAGAGGAGCTTGTGAAGGTTTAGGATGTTCCTTGGATTGATCAGGGGGTGGCATTGCAGTGGCTCCTCCCTTAGATTGGTACTGGGAATCCAAGTGACCCTTCCTCTTGCAATGAGTGCAAACAGGATTTTGGAAGAGGGTCTATTCTTTGGTTGGATTTGCAATGAGGCGTGACTTAGGGGGATGATCTTCTGATCCAGGGAACTGGCAAAAGGATGATAAATGTCCCAGTCATCCGCTCAGCAGCAGCACTTATTGAGGGTCTTGGGACGTTTCTCACATAAGTATGGGTCTAAGGAGCTAGGAGAGTAATAGAAGTCTTCCAAACGCTGTGACGTCGAAGGCCTCCAGCCAACACTTGACAGCGCGAGTTTTATGATAGGCACAATCTGTCCAAGTTTGACTTGCTTCCTATGGTTGGCCATGCCAATGTTGTCTCCAGCGTTCAGGAAAAATTTTGTAGGCCTTGCTGACGGCTTTCCTGACCTCTTTGAAGTCCCCTTGAGCATCATCAGGTAAGGAGCGGAGAGCTACTAGACCCTTGCTGCCCATGTGTTCGCCAAGGATCAGGGCAATCTCTGCTGAGGTAGGCTCGAACCTGGTGAAGATGTGTTCCATTTGTTCAAGCCAGGCTTCAGGTTCGGCGTCATTCCACTTCAGAATTAGTGAGCTTAGGCTGTTGAGGACAGATTGTGGCATGGCTGGAGTGGGATGCTCGCCCCTGTGTTGGGTGAGTGCAATGGCACTCTCCTGACAAGACTTTTCAAGTGCTAGCACATGGTGTTGCTAGCTTTCCTTTTCTTGTCTTTCTAATTCAGCGAGGGCTCTTTTCTCCTGGACCAAGGCTGGTTCAGACTGTCTCTCCTTCTTTGTTTCTCTCTCCTTCCTTTCTGTTTCTCTCTCCTTCTTTTCTCATTCCTCCTTCTCAGCCCCCTCCTTCTTTTCTGCTTCTCTTTCCTTCTTAATGGCAGCTACCTAGTCTTGGACCCATGAGCTCAGTTGCTTCCTACAGAGGTTCAACCCCTTCCTGATTTCTGGCTCTGTAGTCATCGGCACACATGTTGTGGGCCTAAGGTACCAAGCAAGGTAAAAAGTAGGTCAGTGTTAGACCGTGCAAGCAATTGCACAGACTGGAAATTAGCACTCTGCTTTGGCAAGGTATGGTTATACAATGGTGTGGGCCACTAGTAAATGGGAGTACCCCCTTATTGAGGCGGCACTGGCACTAAGTGCAAGATCATTCCTTAGGACTGGCGTGTGGCACTGGGCTGGATGCTAGTTGTAGTAATTCGGGCAAGGGACTACGAATACTGGGCAGTGCTCCCTACTAAAAGGGGTGGCACTGGGAGCATTCCTTGGAGCAAGTAGGTGGCACTCAAGGGCCCAAATGGGTTACCTAAAATGTAAGTAAGGTGAAGGATATGCTGGTGGCGCTCAGTGCCAAGAGGCACAGGTGCTGTTGTGTTATGGAATATAGTTATTGGTGGTGGCATTTAAGGTGCCATGGTCCAGACGGCCAGATATGTGGCACTCCCAGCATGGATGGTCGTGGTGACACTACAAAATTAGCAAGAAGCGCAAATCTGTGGGCAGTCAGTGTGCAGTGAACCACTGGTGACACTAGGCAGAATATGAGAAACTTTTGTGCAGCACAGAAAGTGCTCTGTAGTTAATGTACAAACGGCATACACACTTTTGCCAAGTACAGAGGTGTGGTTCCGAAGAGCTGGTTTGGTTGTTTGAGGGAACAGTTCTGATTTGTTCCGAAGAACGGTAATTTGTTCCGAAGACCATCAATTTGTTCCAAAGAACGGTAATTTTTTCCAAAGAATGGCAATTTGTTCCGAAGAATGGCAGTTTGTTCCGAAGAACGGTAATTTGTTGTGAAGAATGGCATTTTTTTCCAAAAAATGGTAATTTGTTCTGTAGAACAGTAAATTGTTCTGAATAACGGTAAGTGATTATATGGTTCCAAAGAACTGGTAAGACACTGTGAAAATGGTACACAGATGGAGAGTGAGTTTAATGACTGGATTTATGGCACTTGGAGGTGCATACTCATTTTGGGGAATTGAGTAAAAATGTGCTCTTGATACACAACATTTGAAGAGCTTGGACATGAACAGTACCACTTAAGTAAAAGGCGTGTGAATTCTGTATTTAATGAAGTATAAGTTTGAATGGGTTTACGACTATCCCATATTTATTTTCTGCAGACCAGACTTCCAGTATTTGATTGCTTATACTTGTAAATTAGGTTTGGTTTTCTTTTGCTCTGGGAAAATAGTAAAGCAATAGTTTGTACGACCTAACAATGAACACATAAATGTTTACAGTGATATTTATCACTTACAAGTAAGGGTTAAAATGCTCATCTCAATTGCATTAGTGTATCATTAACAAATGAATATGCTTATTAAAGAGTGGATTCTTATTAAAGAGTTGCCACAGTCGGTAAAATTATAACTCTACTATCATAAATTATTGGCAGTTTCATAATAAAACAGCTCACATGTTATCCAAAAGAAGTTAAAATGACGTTGTACAATAGTAAAGTGATCATGTGTGTGAGAATGGAATGTGCTAAAGCCGTGGAATGGCTAATGACAGGTGACAGGGACTCGTGACGTTGGTAGGCGAGTTTTATGTCAAAGCCACAGTCAAAACAAACAGACAGTATGCGAGTCTGCTACTCTCGCCATCAAAACAAACAAGGACTTTCTATTTTTACGAGATACTACAACTTTGCTTGAAATCAATTTATGCACAAGCATATGCAAAGTTACTAACACTCAAAATACAAAAAGATAGTTCGCAGTGACTAGGATTCTCAAAATTTTACGTTAATTCTCCTACAAACAAAGCTAGACTTCAATGAAAACGTGTTGGTGATGACAGGTCTCTGTGCATCTGCACCCCTCTGTCGGCCTGCAAATTTTGCCTTGAAAATAGAGTAGTTGCCAGATACTGCCTTCCTAGCTCAGCGATATAAAAAATATCTGCTATACAAATGGAGAGAAATTTTGCACTTTTCTCTCGAATTGTCACTATTCACTTCCTGGCTAAGTCCTAAATATAGCTAGGTCATCCAACTTTGCCAACATGCAATAGCAATAATCCTTGAATAGTCTACCTAACTGGCAATGCTGCCTGAGTGGGATGAATGGAATTCCTAATGCACAAGTTAGGACAAGTCTTGTGAGCATTCTGTCTACAATTGGAAATTTACAATTCCTAGTCACAAATTTACAAACAACAAATGTGAAAATGGATACTTAGGCTGTATAACCATCAATCCAACTGTATTGCTAATAGAATGTAGATGAAATTTTACATTAATTGGTTCATCTCAATTTACAAGTCCAGCTAGCAATGATTGATTAACCTATTCACTGGAATCTTGCACTGTAATCTTGCAAAATGTCTTGGCGATGTATCCATTTCTTACAAGTACTGGTGCAAGACCAATTCTTACTGTGTTGGGGATGCTTCTGACTGGGAACTAATGCGTTGTAATACAAAAAAAAAAAAAAAAGTTACCAAAGTGAGAACTCAATAAGGGAAGGTCTCAGGAGAGAAATTCTGTGTCTGAATTGATTACATGTATTTACAGAAATCAGAAGAATAAATCACAGGAAACTGTGTACATTAGGCTCTTGGCACTTTCAGGTGAAAATTAACAATTGACAAAATTAAGAGTGCCACCCAATTAATAATGAGACATAAATAAGTCAGCTAGAAGGGCCACAGGATACTAATGTTCAACAACATTCACACACCCCTTCTCTATTCTTCAGGCGAAGCTCCATGGATGTAGAATAAAATGGCTCTCAGACAAATGGGATATTCCACACTTGGCACTTAGGGTACCACATGGGTGTTATGGTAAATTGGTCTGGCAAAGAAATTGAGTGATAGCTCGGAAGTCACTCTCAGCGACGTGTTACTTGGTCAGTCTACTGGCTGTGTCTATCAGACCTTGTTGGACCTCAATTTCTCGCTGGCTTTCATAGCCCTAAGTAATCCATGTGTCCTGGCTGAGGAGGGCAATTCCTTTTCATTCCGGCTTTGGGCAGTTTCATGTTTCAGCCTGGGAACACAGATCCAGTGTGAGAAGAAGAGGGATCGGCTGAAGAAAGAGAGTCTTGGGAATAACTGCTTAAGATAAGTGCTTTGCATAGGTTTTAGTGAGGGAAACTGTAGACCCTAACTCATTTAATAGGCACAATTTAATTAACAGAGAAGCTTCTTCAATGCCACTCCCCTATGTGGGTGTTATTTTCCTGAGTTTGAGCATGAGGTGATGCCAACAATTTAATACTTGTAACAATACACACACTCACACTCACGCACATGTATATATATATATATATATATATATATATATATATATATATATATATATATATATATATATATATATATATATATATATATATATATATATATATATATATATATATATATATGTATATATATATATATATATATATATATATATATATATATATATATATATATATATATATATATATATATATATATATATATATATATATATATATATATATATATATATATATATATATATATATATATATATATATATATATATATATATATATATATATATATATATATATATATATATATATATATATATATATATATATATATATATATATATAATATATATATATATATATATATATATATATATATATATAATATATATATATATATATATATATATATATATATATACTATATATATATATATATATATATATAATATATATATAATATATATATATATATGTAT
>JANJGK010000041.1:3711845-3731845 GCA_039081455.1 Macrobrachium rosenbergii
TACGCTGTTATCTTCCATTCGGTATACGAAAGATGATTATAGAGAACTTGTGCCTATAAGTAGAGATGTTTTCACTTTCTTTTTACCCAGTAAGTGAAACAATACTCGTATTTTGTCAGTTATTTAAAAGAAAATTAATTGTAATGGGACATAGAGAACCACAAAACTATCTGAATTTCATATACCAATGTGTACTACGATTTTATAGAACATTTTGCCAGAGTGTTTTTTGTAAAAAATGCAAATGCATTAAATACGGTCATTCATTATGCAAGGGAATATCAGGCCAGAATCAATATAGGAAAGTTACACAAGGAAATTATAGCAATAATAATGCTTTTGAGGATAAAATAAGACACTTTTTTGCATGGTAATCTTGGTAGATTGTTAAAATTTACCTTTAAAATCTGTAGGACTTACATGGAACTTGTCCTCAACGCCAAAGGGAATGAAACTAACAAAGAGAACAGTAGTCCTTGCAAAGCTGAAGGAATTTAAGTGTATTTTAACAATATACCAAGATTTACAAACAAGAAAAGGGACTTATTATATCCTCATCTTTAAAACACTTGAATGTCCTTCATCGTCTTCACCGGTGTCTTTCTTGCAAAAGGTGCTGTAGAGGAAAATGAGATTCCTTTTACAATTCACTAAATTCTGGGATGGCTAAACGCTCGTAGGGGAAAGAAAAGTGGAGTAATGTTTTTAATTTGGTCAGAGTAAGGTATCCGATCAAGAAACATAAAGGAAAAAATAAATAACTAAGAAATATTTTTTCTTTAATTTCTCAGTTATTTCAATTTGCATTCATTTATTTACAGTAACTAATAGTAAATTGTTTTGATAAATAAAAGAGGAAATAAGAACAGATTTTTTTATACATGGGTAAAATACATGAAAATTTTTCTTAAACAGTCCCATACCTCGATTTCAGTGTGCTCTTTTTTATATATTCTCATATAATGCATGCAACGGAATATTTAATATATATTATAGGTAATTTGTCTCCTATGTATGGCGTTACAATATTAGAGAGTACAAATTATATATGGTCAAACACGTATTCATAAAAATTCTAATTACCAATATTCATTACTTAGGCAGATTTCGGAACAATTGTACTTTCCTTTTACCCATTTTATTTTATGTGTAATAAAGATCAGTACCTAAAATTCTGTGCTTTTCTTAAACTAGAGAGTATTTTGGCTTTAGTGAGAGGAGCAACTTTGTAATGGAATCATTTGCTCTTAAAAACCTTTATAGCTTCATCCCGGTTCAATTACGTTGCCATTTTGAGGCTGCATCCCTGAAATTGTCACATTATATTAATTTTTGTCTTTTTTTTATTTCAAGAATGTCAGTAAAAACTAAACCGTTTAGTTTTCAGTACGCTCGTTAGAACAATGGTTCTGATAGACAAGAGTGTAAATTTTTGTGTTTTCATTTTGAGGCGTTTGGTTTTTTTGGGGGGAGGGCGAGCTGGGTTGTGTGTGTTTGAGGATGTGGGCTTCCGGAAAAATTAGGAACAAGAATTTAAATGATTAAAATTTATTTCAGCTTTGTTGACGCTATTTTGATAACAAGAGACTGGTCTCTTATTACTGATAATTAACGTTTATATTTCTTTCAAACAATTAGTGAAATCGCTAATGGTACAGTTGTACAGCTATGCTTAGATCTGAGGCAATATGATTCTTTCTGTATCGTACAAAATCTCAGACTCAACGTAACGTTGCCAAGTAGCGTTAAACTTTTTTTTTCATTTCCAATGTCATACATGTCGGCAAGTTTACGAATTCACAGCTAGCACTATTTTCCCTATAGTTATATAAACATGATCTATTTTGTGCACTGGTATAATTCGTAACCTGCGTGATTTGACTTTTTTTTTTTCTTCTTTTTTTTTAACATTGCTTAGCTCAAAGCACAGTGGGATAATGTTAGCTGTTCCGTCAATGACAACGGGCTTAACATGCTCCTCGGCCTGGTCAACCTCGCTACCTCTGCAGCACATAACAGTAGACATAGTAAGCTGAACAAGCGCAACAACATTGTCAAAATAGGAATATGAATTACAACAAGTTTTCTTTGAATGTTGAAGTTTTAGGTTGTGTTCAAGCTACCTGTATGTTGCAAAATGTTTATAGGCCTAAAAAAGATAATCTAAGCCTTCTGAGATGTAATCTCCCTTATTAAAGAATTTATTAGTAGAGATTTCGTTGAGGAACAAAAGATGATTTTAATTATATGGAGAAGGTGGCTATTAATCGAAATATATATTAGTATTAATGTCAAGGCCTATGGAACACTTGTTTTTTTAACTGGTTTAAAATATTATTTTCTTAAAAGCCTTTCTGCTCGCTTTTGGTGTATAATTTAATCGTTCATAAGGTAACTTGAATTGCAAGAATGTATAGATAACTTCAAATGCTTTCTGGCCAGAAATTGTTAATACAGAGATGTGAATGAAAGCGTAATGTATTTATAATAAGTAAAGAAATTTAACACACCTAGGCCTAGGAACAAAATCTTGGCTTTAAGAAAAGAATAATTGTATTGGCGAATGTTTGCTGGTGATCCATAATTTTTGAAGTGGTTAAGAATTATAACTTAAATCTTTTTATTTTTATGAAAATCTAAATATTCCTCTAACAACTATAAAGTAAATAGTTTCAAGAAAATTTCATTGCCGCCACTCATTGTAGACCTATGTTACACCAGGTGGTTCATGTTGCGCCGCCACTCTAAGGAGTGATTCCACCGAGGCAACACAGGCAACAGGTAGCATGCGACTTGACTGGCTTTCAACAAATATGGTAAATGAGGTTTTCAACCAGGAGACATGTTGCCTGCGACAAGGAAACACCGTTGTTGCTTGTAGTATGCTACATGCTATATTGACTGTTGAATGCCATTATGCCACAAAACCTTTTTTTACCAATTCAACAAAAATGAAGCCAGTTGTCAACACGATGTCTCAACACACAGTCGCTGCTGCTGCATATTTAGTGATGTGTGTTTGCAAAAAAATTTAAAGAAATAGCAGGAAGTCATAAGCAAACCATTTACTTCTCTTAATGGGACAGGGTCCAGCTTTCTTTTGGATTAGGCTTTTGTACTTACGGCGAAAAGCAGTACGCAAATTCTTGATCTTATTTTTAACTATTGCCACGTCACAGTTAATTTTTCGGCGAATACCAGCAGTGCATCTAGTTTAGCATGGTTATTCTTGTACTCTGTCATGAATATATACCATAGAACAGCAAGTTTCCTGTATTCTTCTATAGATTCTAATGGTGTTTTCTTGCGCCCAATTCATCTTGTTCCTTTCAACATGGAATCCTTCTTGCGACTGGTGGGAAGGCGTTCAACACTAGGCAACAGGTTAATCTTGTCGCATGTGTCGGGTTATATGGCAATATGTTGCCACCTGTCGCATGCCACACAGTCGCATGCTGCTTGTTGCCTTCTTCTGAAATGATGGAAACACACTTGGCGTATGCGACAATGTAGCATGCCACATGTTGCCAAAATGTTTCCTCGGTGGAATCTCGCCTTAATGGCTGCTTCGCACACGCTCCGCTCACCCGTTGATATCAGTGGATGCATTCTACTTTTCTATTTACGTTTTTACATTTTTTCAGCGTTGAGGCGTAAAAACAGTCAAATAGGGCTATTTCAAATTTTGTGGTTGCATTGGAAGCAATGTTAATCTTATGGCAATTTTTGTTGTTTTTTTTATTAAATTTTAAACAGAGGAGTGATGATGACTTTTTTTGTCATGGCTACACGTGATATTTTCTTACAGTTTTGAAATATATGACAGATTTCACTCTTACGAAACATAATTATGACCTTGTCGTAAGCAATGATCGTGTTTTCGCACTGAAATAATATGGAGCATGTTAGGTTGGCAGTTCGTGAATTTTCAACGAAATCCTATGCATTCATGTGGTATCACTTAAGAGCACAGTAGTACATATGAAAGAGGCTAGACAAATACATGTTATAAATATCTTAAGTATATGGAAAAATCATTTTAAAGGAATTCATTGAGTAATTTTGTTATAAGTTTATACAGAAATCATTAGAAGGACAGAGGAATGGGTGGGAATTACCTCCTCGAAGCCCTTGCGTTTTGACGACAATCATTTAGACAGAGCAATACACTCGCGTTTAGGTGTCTCTCGTCTTCTCTCATTCTTTCTCTCTCGATCCTACTGACGACCTACAAGAGTTATCTAACAACTAAGTAATAATTTGTTACTTACACTAATAGAGGTACAATTTTTTTTTTTTTTTTTTTTTTTTAGGGAAAGCTTCCATCCCCCCGCCCCACCTCTGAATCCAGCTCGAGAGTAAACACAGGCAGTCCAGTCGTTTACTACCAGAGCTACGAAAAGCAGACAAAGAGAGAGAGAGAGAGAGAGAGAGAGAGAGAGAGAGAGGCAAAACCAATAGAAGCATGTTCCTCAGAAAAAAACGCAAGTGAATGCAAATCGACATTTTTGCAAGAAATACTGCCGGGTCTTACTCGCAGATCACCAGCCAATTTTGGCCAGATATTCTAGCTTGAGGGTTTTCATCTTCCGGCTAAAGTTGCGTAGACAAACCTGCCACCTTGTTTCTCTTAGCCGGTGGGAGTTGTCGTCTCCAAAGGACAGGATTACGATCAATTTATCACCGGTTTGTCTTTCACCAGATTGACAGCGGGTTTCCTCTGAATGCGAAGATATTGGGGTCACATTTCCAGGAGATAAAACTAAAGAGCAGAGAGAAAAGATTATGTATCGATATACGTCTGAGTGAGAATGATATTAAAATACAAATATTGATACATGAGATCTAGAGAACTTTTGTACAGCTTAATCGCAACAATATCAAATTAAACCAAATTTATAATATTCTCTTTTAAAAATATATTAAAACGCATAAAGTAATGAATCGTAGTTAGAAATAAACGTCTTGCTTAGGTGGCTTGTTATTCACAAACATTGGTTAGGTTGTCTATGAATAACGTACTTTGAAATATGCGATTTTAAACTTGTCAATAGCCTTGATAATCCTGTAAGCTTTTGATGTGTATAAACCGTGGAATTAAGTTTGAATAGATACGTTCAGACAGAATATCAAAGAACGTAATATAATACTAAGCGGAAACTTGAGAGAGAGAGAGAGAGAGAGAGAGAGAGAGAGAGAGAATTTTAAGTTTCAGATTAATGAACTTTCATAATTAATCATAATCGATTATTACATATATAACTGATAGTTTTGGCCGTGCCCTTCAGGAATATTCTTTGGCTTTAGCTCTTATTTTTTTTATGGCCTCCTACAGTTCGTCTCCTATTTACATCTGCTAGATTAAATAACTGTAAGTGTTGATTGACTGATTTATGTAAACTGGCGCTACAACAGTTTGACTGTGAGTGGGAAATGCGCTAAACGCATAATACGTACTATTCTTTTCAATTTAATTAAATTGACAGACAAAGCCGGTATGAACTGGCAAATAGGAAAGGAGTTGCAAAATAGGCATGGCTCGGGTAAAACAGGAGTATAAAAGTCAGTGTTTCAAATACCTGGACAATGATGTATGGTCCAAGAAAATAATGTCTAATGTATAAATTTGACAAATGAAACTATGAAAGAATATACTAACAGTTACGTCGATGATAAAAAAAAATAGATTTAAAGATAGTAAGTATACAGCACAATTATTTTTAATAGAAATAAAACAGTAAAGTGGGGGAACGTTCTGGAATAGAGTGTAAATGTCAAAACGTCAAGAATGTGGTTAGTAAAAATAAAGTTGCAGCTCTCCACTATTCTTGTTCCTAAATAGACCGTTTCTAATTATTTAACAAACAGATATACCAAAGAGCAAAACATCTGAGAACCATGAATTTCTAAGGGAAAACAACTCTTCATTATCTGGACTCATATCGGACTAATTTTCAAATATCTTTGAACAATAAAATTCCAGATTTCATGGAACCAGTGAAATATATGTTTCGTCTTTCCTGGGCTTCAGGGTAATGATTTATGAATTCATTTGTAATCTTACACTGAATAACATTCGTGAAATAATGTACAAAATAAAAGCATTTGTAGGAAATTGATACATGGAGTAAAACATATATCAAATTCATCACATCAGTTCAAGTATATACAGGATTTTAGCATAACGTATCGTAAATGATTTAGTGTTAGATTTTTATATCTGCGCATGTAATTCTTTTCACCACGGAAAACTAGCTATATATATAATTGCTATAACTATATAGACACACACGCACACTCTCACACACACACACACACACACACACACACACACATATATATATATATATATATATATATATATATATATATATAATCTTATGAGTATTGGTGCAAGATCAATTCTTACCACGTTAGGGATGCTTCTGACTGGCAACCAATATGTCATTACGTAATACAAAAAAGTGAGAATTCAGTAAGGGAATGTCTCAGGAGAGAAATTCCGGTTCCGAATTAATTACATGTATTTACAAAAATCAGAAGAATAAATCACAGTGAGCCATGCACACTAGCTCTTGGCACTTTCAGGTTAAAATTAACAATAGATAATATTAAGAATGCCACTCAATTAATAATGAGACATAAATAAATCAGCTAGAAGGCTTGATTGATGGATGTAGGGACACAGAAGGATACAGATGTTCTACATCGTTCAGACACCCCTTTTCTATTCCTTTAATGAAGCTCCTTGGTTGTATAATGAAATGGCTCTCAGACAAATGGATCTTCTACACGTGGCACCTAGGGTAGCACAGGAAAGTTAAAGTGGATTGGCCTGACAAAGAGATCGAGCGATAGCTCGGAAGTCATGCTCAGCGGCGTGTTACTTGGTTAGTCTATTAATTGCCTCTCTTTCCTGACACTGTTGTCAGCCATTATTTTTACTTGCTTTCCCACCGGCTTTCATAGCCCCAAGCAATCCAGGTGCCCTGGCTGAGGAGGGCAACTCCAGTTAATTCTGGCTTTGTGCAGGTTCATGTTTCAGCCTGGGAACATAGATCCTGTGTGGGAAGAAGAGGGATCAGCCGAAGAATGAGTGTCTTGGAAAAAACAGCTTAAGATAAACTCTTTGCATAGGCTTTAGTGAGGGAAAGTGTATATCCTAACTCATTTAATGGGTGCAATTTAATTAACAGGGAATTGTCTTTAAGGCCTCTCCCTGATGTGAGTGTTATTTCCCCGAATTTGAGCATGAAGAGATGCCAACAAGTAGCAGCTCCCCCTACTAGTAGACATTTTACACCTCTTTCGAGTGTGAATGTTTGCAAATCAGCCCAAAATGCTTACAATTTACTGTCCTTTTCCTCTAGCTTTTGCAAAGCATATGAGATTAAAACTGCGTCAAGGTGGCTGCTTTTGAAAATGAACAACTGTTGAGCTGGCATGCATGAATACTTTGGCAGCACATGCAAATTTTAATACTATTTTGTGTAACTTGCACTATAAAATGGATTTAACTTGTGGATATGTCACTTAAGCAAATGTTACAATAGTGAGACTTGAGACGTTACAACTATAATGCTGCATGCATATAGGCTAGGATGGAGTTCTGCCTGTTAGGGTAGAGACCTGACTTGGCTAAAATAAAGTACAGTTTCATAAAAATCTAAACAGCCTTTATACAGTCGTGTGGCTACTCATCTGGTGAGTGCCATGTTACCTTTACTGATGGGTTGGCACTATACCAGGTGTGGCACTAGTGTCGTCAGGGCATAGTGTCTCTGTGATATACGATTAATTTTCCCTTTAGAGGGATTTAAAACTTGTTATGCAAGCAATTGCATGAAAGGAAGATTAAAGACTTGGAGTGCCAGAGGGTCTGGTTAACACTGCATTGGTCAGAGTGTGACGCTTAATAGGGTAGTTAGGCAAGGTAAATAGTTAGTGGTTACAATGCTTAAAGTTAAATTACAAATTATTAAAGTTACAAGAAAAAAGTAAGTTACACATTTACAAAGAGTGAGAGTAAAGGGAGTAACCTGACATCTGACTCTCGTTGGGTGCCAAGGTACTCAATTGAAGTGAGGCACTGTGCCAGAGGGGCACGGGTGCCAGGAGAGTTCTGTGTCTCTCGTAGGCTACCTGGACTTTCTACGCCTCTGACTTTCCTTCTTTGAACTTCTTTTAGGTTGATGATTTGACGTTTTAGGAGGAATTGGTGACCCTAAGTCTGAGGGGAGGCGCTGGAGTGCCACCTGTTCCAACTGCTGCGACAACTGAAGCAGGGGCAGTTCCTTGAGCTCTGCAACCAGCTGGGTTATGGAAGAATTTTCCATCAAAATCTCATCTTCTGAAGACTGGGAAAGAAAGGACGGAGTCTTTGTGGTCATGCAAGTGTCACAGGTTACAATGATCAACTCAGGAACAGGTTGCGAGGCCGTGTCAGGGGGTGAGCTTTCGCTGAGGTCAGGGGAATCCAGAGGGGACCTAGTAAACTTCAGATTGGCTCTCTTACTGACACTGGTAGCTGGGCCAACCCGGGTGAAGAAAGGGGGGCTGGACTGTGATCTCTTGAAGGGAGATGTATGGCGTGCTCTGGCACTGGCACTAAGGCAAGAGCAGGTACAGGAATCAAATTTAGAATTGGCTCAACGTTCCAGGCAGATGGAATGTGGCACTGCTTAGGGCACTCAAGTGGCATTGGCAGGCAATTTGAGGCACGTTTGTGATCCCTTGAAGGGAGATCTACTGTGTGCTCTGACACTGGCACTAAGGGCCAGACACGGGAACTAAATTTGGCAAGAGCTCAGCGACCGAGATAGGTGGAGCTTGGCACTGCTCAGGGCACTCAGGGAGCACTGGCAGTGGTTCTGAAGCAGGTCTATGAGGACTATTTGTGACTGAAGGAGACTGTGAGAGGTCAGAGCCCTGGGTTGTCTTGAGTTAGGTGGGGACAGAGAGTCCTGTCCCAGGAGGAGGTCATAGCCTCCAGGAAGATAATTTGCTACTGCAAGCATGCAGAGCTTGGTTTTGCAGGGCCTGGTGACCCTCAAACGAACTGTTGGGAGAATCAGTTTTACCCAATTAACACTTGATGGTGACAAGTTTATGTTTTTAAATTTTAGCTCCATAAGGGACCTTGTCTTCCCTTCTCAAGGAGACTTATGTGCCAGGGTAGCTACCTTGAGGAGGTGCCACAAATATAGGGCCCTCAGCTGGAGGGCCTAGAGATTGATGATTGTTAACCACCAGGGCAATGGCGAGTGTAGCTGCTTTGCTAGGGCAATTCTTCCAGAAGACGGAGTACCCATAGACTTTACATGCAGCACAATAAATCTTGCTAAAGTCCTTTTGAGGAGCTTGTGAAGGTTTAGAATGTTCCTTGGATTGATCAGGGGGTGGCATTGCAGTGGCTCCTCCCTTAGATTGGTACTGGGAATCCAAGTGACCCTTCCTCTTGCAATGAGTGCAAACAGGATTTTGGAAGAGGGTCTATTCTTTGGTTGGATTTGCAATGAGGTGTGACTTAGGGGGATGATCTTCTGATCCAGGGAACTGGCAAAAGGATGATAAGTGTCCTAGTCATCCGCTCAGCAGTAGCACTTATTGAGGGTCTTGGGACGTTTCTCACATAAGTATGGGTCTAAGGAGCTAGGAGAGTAATAGAAGTCTTCCAAATGCTGTGACGTCGAGGGCCTCCAGCCAACACTTGACAGCGCGAGTTTTATGATAGGCGCAATCTGTCCAAGTTTGACTTGCTTCCTATGGTTGGCCATGCCAATGTTGTCTCCAGCATTCAGGAGTAATTTTGTAGGCGTTGCTGACGGCTTTCCTGACCTCTTTGAAGTCCCCCTGAGCATCATCAGGTAAGGAGCGGAGAGTTACTAGACCCTTGCTGCCCATGTGTTTGCCAAGGATCAGGGCAATCTCTGCTGAGGTAGGCTCAAACCTGGTGAAGATGTGTTCCATTTGTTCAAGCCAGGCTTCAGGTTCGGCGTCATTCCACTTCAGAATTAGTGAGCTTAGGCTGCTGAGGACAGATTGTGGCATGGCTGGAGTGGGATGCTCGGCCCTGTGTTGGGTGAGTGCAATGGCACTCTCCTGACAAGACTTTTCAAGTGCTAGCACATGGTGTTGCTAGCTTTCCTTTTCTTGTCTTTCTAATTCAGCGAGGGCTCTTTTCTCCTGGGCCAAGGCTAGTTCAGACTGTCTCTCTTTCTTTGTTTCTCTCTCCTTCCTTTCTGTTTCTCTCTCCTTCTTTTCTCATTCCTCCTTCTTAGCCCCCTCCTTCTTTTCTGCTTCTCTTTCCTTCTTAATGGCAGCTACCTAGTCTTGGACCCATGAGCTCAGTTGCTTCCTACAGAGGTTCAACCCCTTCCTTATTTCTGGCTCTGTAGTCATCGACACACATGTTGTGGGCCTAAGTTACCAAGCAAGGTAAAAAGTAGGTCAGTGTTAGACCGTGCAAACAATTGCACAGACTGGAAATTAGCACTCTGCTTTGGCAAGGTATGGTTATACAATGGTGTGGACCACTAGTAAATGGGAGTACCCCCTTATTGAGGCGGCACTGGCACTAAGTGCAAGATCATTCCTTAGGACTGGCGGGTGGCACTGGGCTGGACGCTAGTTGTAGTAATTTGGGCAAGGGACTACGAATACTGGGCAGTGCTCCCTACTAAAAGGGGTGGCACTGGGAGCATTCCTTGGAGCAAGTAGGTGGCACTCAAGGGCCCAAATGGGTTACCTAAAATGTAAGTAAGGTGAAGGATATGCTGGTGGCACTCAGTGCCAAGAGGCACAGGTGCTGTTGTGTTATGGAATATAGTTATTGGTGGTGGCGTTTAAGGTGCCATGGTCCAGATGGCCAGCATGGATGGTCGTGGTGATACTGTGCAAAATTAGCAAGAAGCGCAAATCTGTGGGCAGTCAATGTGCAGTGAACCACTGGTGACGCTAGGCAGAATAGGAGAAACTTTTGTGCAGCACAGAAAGTGCTCTGTAGTTAATGTACAAACGGCATATGCACTTTTGCCAAGTACAGAGGTGTGGTTCCGAAGAGCTGGTTTGGTTGTTCGAGGGAACAGTTCTGATTTGTTCCGAAGAACGGTAATTTGTTCCGAAGACCATCAATTTGTTCCAAAGAACGGTAATTTTTTCCAAAGAACGGCAATTTGTTCCGAAGAATGGCAGTTTGTTCCGAAGAATGGTAATTTGTTGTGAAGAATGGCAATTTTTTCCAAAAAATGGTAATTTGTTCTGTAGAACAGTAAATTGTTCTGAATAATGGTAAGTGATTATATGGTTCCAAAGAACTGGTAAGACACTGTGAAAATGGTACACAAATGGAGAGTAAGTTTAATGACTGGATTTATGGCACTTGGAGGTGCATACTCATTTTGGGGAATTGAGTAAAAATGTGCTCTTGATACACAACATTTGAAGAGCTTGGACGTGGACAGTACCACTTAAGTAAAAAGCGTGTGAACTCTGTATTTAATGAAGTATAAGTTTGAATGGGTTTGTGACTATCCCATATTTATTTTCTGCAGACCAGACTTCCAGTATTTGATTGCTTATACTTGTAAATTAGGTTTGGTTTTCTTTTGCTCTGGGAAAATAGTAAAGCAATAGTTTGTACTACCTAACAATGAACACATAAATGTTTACATTGATAATTATTACTTACAAGTTAGGGTTAAAATGCTTATCTCAATTGCATTAGTGTATCATTAACAAATGAATATGCTTATTAAAGAGTGGATTCTTATTAAAGAGTTGCCACAGTCGGTAAAATTATAACTTTACTATCATAAATTATTGGCAGTTTCATAATAAAACAGCTCACATGTTATCCAAATGAAGTTAAAATGACGTTGTACAATAGTAAAGTGATCATGTGTGTGAGAATGGAATATGCTAAAGCCGTGGAATGGCTAATAACAGGTGACAGGGACTCGTGACGTTGGTAGGCGAGTCTTATGTCAAAGCCACAGTCAAAACAAACGGACAGTATGCGAGTCTGCTACTCTCGCCATCAAAACAAACAAGGACTTTCTCTTTTTACGAGATACTGCAACTTTGCTTGAAATCAATTTATGCACTCAAAATACAAAAAGGTAGTTCGCAGTGACTAGGATTCTCAAAATTTTACGTTAATTCTCCTACAAACAAAGCTAGACTTCAATGAAAACATGTTGGTGATGACAGGTCTCTGTGCATCTGCACCCCTCTGTTGGCCAGCAAATTTTGCCTTGAAAATGGAGTAGTTGCCAGATACTACCTTCCTAGCTCATCGATATAAAAAATATCTGCTATACAAATGGAGAGAAATTTTGCACTTTTCTCTCGAATTGTCACTGTTCACTTCCTGGCTAAGTCCTAAATATAGCTAGGCCATCCAACTTTGCCAACACACAATAGCAATAATCTTTGAATAGTCTACCTAACTGGCAATGCTGCCTAAGTGGGATGAATGGAATTCCTAATGCACAAGTTAGTACAGCACTTGTGAGCATTCTGTCTACAATTGGAAATTTACAATTCCTAGTCACAAATTTACAAACAACAAATGTGAAAATGGATACTTAGGCTGTATAACCATCAATCCAACTGTATTGCTAATAGAATGTAGATGAAATTTTACATTAATTGGCTCATCTCAATTTACAAGTCCAGCTAGCAATGATTCATTAACCTATTCACTGGAATCTTGCACTGTAATCTTGCAAAATGTCTTGGGGAGGTATCCATTTCTTACAAGTACTGGTGCAAGACTAATTCTTACTGTGTTGGGGATGCTTCTGACTGGGAACTAATGCGTTGTAATACAAAAAAAAAAAAAAGTTACCTAAGTGAGAACACAATAAGGGAAGGTCTCAGGAGAGAAATTCTGTGTCTGAATTGATTACATGTATTTACAGAAATCAGAAGAATAAATCACAGGAAACTGTGTACATTAGGCTCTTGGCACTTTCAGGTGAAAATTAACAATAGACAAAATTAAGAGTGCCACTCAATTAATAATGAGACATAAATAAGTTAGCTAGAAGGCTTGATTGATGGACGTAGGGCCACAGGATACTAATGTTCAACAACATTCATACACCCCTTCTCTATTCCTTAGGCGAAGCTCCATGGATGTAGAATAAAATGGCTCTTAGACAAATGGGATGTTCCACACTTGGCACTTGGGGTACCACATGGGTGTTAAGGTAAATTGGTCTGACAAAGAAATTAAGCGATAGCTCGGAAGTCACTCTCAGCGACGTGTTACTGGGTCAGTCTACTGGCTGTGTCTGTCACCTGATATTGTCATCAGACCTTATTAGACCTCACTTTCTCGCTGGCTTTCATAGCCCTAAGTAATCCATGTGTCCTGGCTGAGGAGGGCAATTCCTTTTAATTCCGTCTTTGGGCAGTTTCATGTTTCAGCCTGGGAACACAGATCCTGTGTGGGAAGAAGAGGGATCGGCTGAAGAAAGAGAGTCTTGGGAATAACTGCTTAAGATAAGTGCTTTGCATAGGTTTTAGTGAGGGAAACTGTAGACCCTAACCCATTTAATAGGCACAATTTAATTAACAGAGAAGCTTCTTCAATGCCACTCCCCTATGTGGGTGTTATTTTCCTGAGTTTGAGCATGAGGGGATGCCAACAATTTAATACTTGTAACAATACACACACACACACACACACACATAGTCTTATTTGCCTGAAGAATCCGCCCATACCAAGGCTGATATCATTGTATATATATATATATATATATATATATATATATATATATATATATATATATATATATATATATATATATATATATATATATATATATATATATATATATATATATATATATATATATATATATATATATGTATATATATATATATATATATGTATATATATATATGTATATATATATATATATATATATATATATATATATATATATATATATATATATATATATATATATATATATATATATATATATATATATATATATATATATATATATATATATATATATATATATATATATATATATATATATATATATATATATATATATATATATATATATATATATATATATATATATATATATATATATATATATATATATATATATATATATATATATATATATATATATATATATATATATATATATATATATATATATATATATATATATATATATATATATATATATATATATATATATATATATATATATATATATATATATATATATATATATATATATATATATATATATATATATATATATATATATATATATATATATATATATATATATATATATATATATATATATATATATATATATATCAGCCTTGGTACGGGCGGATTCTTCAGGCAAATAAGACTATTAACGAAGTACTATCTCTCTGGACATGAGTGAATGCACAAATTGGAGGGTATTGCCTTACTATACTAATTTCTTGGCAAGAGACGCAAGTTACTTATCCACTGTTCAAAGAATTACACACTGGATATAACAAGTTCGCTGTTTAAGTCGAAGAGACAAAGAACTTACTTGAGTGGTGAAATAAGAGAGAGAGAAATGATTAAAGGAGTCAAAGAAGTGCAGTGGCTAACCATTTCCCTTCCAGGGACATACCATATTTGCTTCCTGGTACAGCTTGCACACACAACTCTAGGTTGACAAGATCAAAGCTTCTCTCAGGTGGTGTCTGGTAATGAGTCACGATAGATCCAGTGTGACTGAAAATGATGGTCATCGCTCGGATGGTCATTGCTTCGCCATGGTGACAAGCAGACTAACTGCTGATGTAGGGTGCTTGTTCCTTTTCAGGCCTCGGTTGCTGTTTGGTACTTTGATCCAGGAAATGTCACTGGCTATGACCTGCAGGTTAGAAAAATGGTCTTTGGTCAGTAAAGTGAGGAAAAATCAGTGCAAGTTTAATCAAATGTTAGAATCTAAACAGAGGAAACAGCGACCTTTTCCAGGTGTTTTCCCTGGTGAGGCATTATAGGCCAGACCCTTGAAGAGTACTGCTTGGCCACTCCTAAATTCTATCCTGTCACTCCAACCCTTGTGGGTCTACTTACACCTCAGTGTCTTGATATGTTTCCCTTAAACTCTGTGAGTTAGGGATCCAGTGGCATAGAAAACTGTAAAATCTCCCCTCTTTAAGCAGACATTCCACTGTCTTTCAGGTGTAGGTCTGCACTAGTGAGCCATTGGTATCGATTATGTTAAGTGCTTCCCCCTAATGGGTCCATGCCCATGCAAATGGAAATAGTCTAAGAGGATGTAACCTCAACCTATCCCCAGAGGAGGAACGGGCTTACTAGCTTACTTAACTTAATATCCCTAACACTCTGAGGGCCATATGCAGATATTTAACTGGGCTGTCTCTGATGACAGTCAAAATGTGATCTTAGCATAATTTAGGATTCAAGTTGCACACTGTTACTAATGATACACATTCAAACAACCACTGAACTTCAGGCTGGCTCTCGGCCAGACACTGGTAGCGGGGTCGAGAAGGGGGCCAGATTGGAATCTCCTGAAGCAGGATCACCAGTGTGACTCTAATGCAGGCTCAGGCACAGGATTTGAAAAGGAGATATGAACGCAGGACCAAGAGTGCTGGGCATTCATGTTTGCACCTTGAAAAGAACCCCTCTGTGGGGGCTCAACAACCAGACTGGTTGGAGCACTACACTGGCCAGACATAGGCACTGGCTGCAGCTCAACAGCAGGGCTGAAATTAACATCAGCAGCTGACAGAGACTCAGATAGGGTAGGACCCATGACTGGCCCAGAAAGGGGCTGAGGAGGGCGGGTCGTGTCCTAGGAGGAGGTCATAGCCTCCTGGAATTTTATTTACTACAAGATCCTACTTTTATGGGGTCTAATGACCCTCAATTGGACTATCAGGACTGTCAGTTTCCAATTATCTATGGCTTCAATAATTATAAGCTTTTTTTCTTCAATAAGGGAGATTTGAGAGCCAGGGTCTTCAAAAGCTGAGACTTGTTGAGTGTGATGACCACCTCGAGGAGGTGCAATATAAATAAGCCCCTCAGCTGGGGGTCCTAAAGAGGAAAGATGAGTGGCCACCACAGCAACAGCGGTGGCAAGTTTCTTCCCAGGGCAATCCCTGAAATTCGTGGAATGCTCATATTTCTTACAAGAATGGCAGTAAACCTGGCTATAATCTCTACGAGGAGCGGTACAGTCTGGGTAGGCTGGGAGTTCTGATTAGAGGGGGGCTTTGACATAGCTCCCCCTTTAGCTTAACACTAGGCTTCTAAATGCCCTGTTTTCTTACAGTAAGTACATACAGGTGGTGATAAAGATGGTCCGTTTCTTGGTCTGGCTGATAAGGCAGTGGTGTCAGGAAGAACTATGTGCCTGTTTGAGGTGCTGGCAGACGGATGGTACATCTCGTATGAATTGACCATACAGCAGCAGTCAGTGAAAAGTCTTGGTTGTTTCTCATTAATGTATAAGGCCAAGGGACTGGGTGCATAATAGAGGAAGTCCTTTAGTTGGAGTTGATTGAATAAGTCATCAAACTCCTGCACTCCGAAGTGTCGATCCAGCGCTGCAAGGCGCAAGTGTTTTGTTAGAACCATTTGGCCCAAGTTTGGCAGATCTCCTTGGGAAAACTTCGGCATCTTTGCCTCCAGCCCTCAGGCATAATCTCATATGCAGTTGCTATGGTCTTCTTGACATCCTGCAGGTTTCCCTTGTCAGCATTTTCTAAGGAATTTAAGGCGTCCTGACCCTTTCCAGTCATGTGTTTTGCGAGAATCATGACCTTCTCAGTGCCAGTCAGATAGTACTCAGAGAAGAGGGTTTCTACTTGGTCCAGCCATGCTTCTGGCTCTTCTTTGTTCCATTTAGGCATGAGATGAGGGAAGGAGCAGACACCGAGGTTGGATTTTCGGCTTGGTGTTGAGCCAGTGCCATAGCACTGTCTTGCTTGGCTCATTCGATTTCAGCCTCCTACTTCAAAGCTAGTTGATACTGTTGCTCTTTCTCCTTCTCTTGTGCCAAGGCTAGTTCATGCTGTTGCTGCTTTTCTTCCTGCTTCTCCTTCTCTTGTGCCAAGGCTAGTTCATGCTTTTGCTGCTTTTCTTTCTCTTGACACTGTTCCTCTCTCTTGTTCTTAGCAGCATCGATCTGGCCTTGAACCCAGTTTGCCAGATCTGTCACGTTCAGCCCCATAAGTTTCCCTGTCGCTGTGAAGACTTTCATTTCCTCAATGACGGATGTATTTCTGATGATTAAAGCAGGGTCCAATTTCCCCAGCAATGTTCAAAGTTTTAGGATGGCCACACAAACAATTGCGTGGAATGAAAATGGCACTCTGAACTGGAAGAGCATATTCAAAATAAGGCAGTGGGCACTACTGTAATGGAAATGTCCCTTAGGAATGGTGACACTTGGAATGGGAATGCCTCCTTGTAATAAGGATGACATGGGCACTCTTATGCAATATAGTTCTGAAGAACCAGTGGATTGTTCAAAGAACAATGGATAACATGCCCACGGACGGCACCGCCTATAGTTCATAGGTTATGGGATCTGAAGAACAGGATAATTTGAGGCACCGAGGTGCAATTAATGGGTTTACAACAGACAAATTATGCTTATTGATTCACGAGGAACGATGGACTGTTATGAAGAATAGTAGCCTTTGTTCATGAAGAACTGTTAGGTTAAGCTTGCATGAAGCAATCAATAGTCTAGCCAATCATGCATAGGCTGGGTGCTTAAAGCAATTAATTAAAGGGCACGTAGTGGATGATAGTACATACATAGGTTGGTGTATAAAACACAGGAAATGCTCAACTTGCCCACGGACACAGTGGTAATCTGTGGAGCAGAGGTGTTGTTCAATCAGAACAGGGTGAAATTAAATAAACATTCAGTGCAACAATGGCACAAGAATAAGCAGTGTGGGCAACACACATAAAAAATAAAATTAGCACAGCAAGTGCAATGGTCCATTCAGTGCAAAAATGGCACGAGAATAAGCAGTGTGAGCAATACACACACAAAAAAAGAAAAAAGATTAGCACAGTAAGTGCAATGGTAATTAAGTACAGGCTGCTAATGAGTTTGTAAATTTCCCAATTGGGATATATGTACTCGATTATTGCAAGGCAATGGTTGTATATGTATTGAGTAATATATAACCAAATGTTTACAAATCATGCTCTCCATAGTTCATGTAAAAAAATGCCACATTGGTTAAGGGTATTAAAAATTCTCTCTTGACTGAAATGAGTTACTTAGCGTAAGAAGGGATATGTGAAGTTTGCATTCTTTACAAATGAAGAATCACTATGCTCTCAAGCTAAGATATTAAGGTGTGTTTAGTTTTCACGCTAAAGTGAAAGATTTCCGTGGCAGCAATGACAATTAACTTGTGGAAATATACAAAGCAGCAACACTTACTATGAATGAAATGACAACACAGCGGAGTGTTTGACAGATGACAGCTACTCCAAGATGGCTGCTTTATTTTGACAATTCAAGGTCTTTTGCATCAATGTCTGAGAGATGACAGCTACTCCAAGATGGCTGCTTTGTTTTGACGATTCAAGGTCATTCGCATGGGTTGAATGGCTGGTCGCCTGCCCACCGTGTGCATAAACCAGTGTATATATGCACTCACTAAGTTCTCCTTTCTATTTACGAGATACAAAGTTAAATATACAGGTCTGTTCTTCGTGAATTGCATACTAACAGATGTTATGTTAATGATGCTTTTGAAAATACAGCTACTCTCTATGAATGAAGAATTTTGAAAAAGGTGAACGAGTTGGGAGGTGAAGCAGAGCGAGACTGTTGCCTGGTGTTATGGTAGGGTTGCCAACGCGATAATTCCTGTCCTATGCTTCATGGTTATGAAATTCCATGGCCCTAATTGAAGAGGAATTGTGCACTTTCCTCTCAATATGCATGCACTGAGCTAACCTAGCTACTTTCTGCTAGTACTGACCATGGCTAGCTAATTTCTACTGCTACCTATCACTGCTAGCTTATTTCTGCTACTACCTACCACTGCTAGCTTATTTCTGCTACTACCTATCATGGCTAGCTAATTTCATGCAAGGTTTGCTTCATGCTATGTTCCCTATCTAGTTTGCTAACACTTCCCCATTTCTCAAGCATATTCAGTGCTTTGCTGCTTGTATTTTAAAATGTAGCATATCATACCTTCAATAAACAAATTAAACTCTGTGGTTCAAAAACCACATTATTTTTCATTTCTGGTTCCAGGTTGCCTTTGGAAGATTAATGTGCAGGTTCATTTCAATTGCTAGAGATGGGGGGGGGGTTGATTTTACTTGAATTTTTAAGTTAAATCTAATTCCAGTTCTTTAGCACATCCTGCCAAGCACACCAATGTTATGGATTATGAGGAGGTGACTGCATTTTTAGTTTACTCTACTAATCTTAGCCTTACAAAAAACCCTTGTGAGACCACAAACAGAGTAAGTGAAAGAACAATTATCAGTTGGTAGGTTGGCAAGTGAGGTTATGCTTCTTAACACTGGTTTATTTTACACACACAACATGGTAAATTTTACAGTGGGAATGATGGACAAATCTCATTAAATAAACAGGTGAAAAAGGGCACAACTATTTACTGAGTTCATAATTAACACATCAATTCACCCAACAGGATGTCTGTAAATAGGCACTTGCAAGTGGTCAGTAAGCCAATCGGCAATGCAATGATATCAGTCTTGGTACGGGCGGATTCTCCAGGCAATCAGGACACACAGGAATGGCTACATAGGTAACTTGCACTGGTAACACTCCTGGAAGTGAAATAATTCCAGATAAGACTACTAAATGAAGTACTATCTCTCTAGACATGAGTTAATGCTCAAACTGGAGAGTATTGCCTTACTATATTTACTTCCTGGCAAGAGGCACAAGTTACTTTATGTACTGTTCTAAGAATTACACACTGGA
>JANJGK010000041.1:3734345-3756845 GCA_039081455.1 Macrobrachium rosenbergii
TGGACAATCTGCTCCCGGTTCTGAAGCTGACTCCTCCATGAGCATCGATGCGAACCCGCAACAGCCTCCTAGTACATCCGACATAGATCCCCTGACTACATCAGGGCCACTTGTACTTATATAAAACGTTGGATGTAAATAAGGGACTGAGCTGGTCTTTAAACTTGAAGAGAGCGCCAACGGTTCGGGGGTCCCTCGGGATGAGCTTGAGCTTAAGGGCCGGTAATTCCTTTCGAAAGATGTTGAGAAATTTCTTCCTGAAAGAATCATCTTGCATATAAGGGAACGCTGCGTATAAATTCATCTTAGGGACGGTGTAATATAGAGGAGGTGGCATCATCTTTTTGTTCAACATGCTATTTAGCTGTTTAAAAAACAGCTTGGATGGAAAACAGTTGTTCCTGAAATAATTAGTGAGATATGTTATTTCGTCGTGAAAAGTTAGCCAGTTAGATGACAGAGTAAAAGCCCTGTGGACGAGGGAAGAAAGAGCATTTAATTTAAAACTGAAAAAAACAAGAGCTATAAAAATTCATAGCCAAACCCGTAAATGTATCTTTATGATATATGCCAGTGTAGAATCCTACCGAGTTCCTGGACACCAGAACGTCCAAAAATGGGAGCTTGCTGTTAGATTCTTTTTCTAGAGTAAATTTTATGTTGGGGTGTTGGGTATTTACGAAGTCCAAGAAAGAGTCTGCATTAAAATCTCGTTTAAATAAGACAAACGTGTCATCAACATAACGTTTATGCGCTCTTCCAGAGAGTTCATAAAAATGTTGGCAAACGTAGGTCCCAAAGGACTTCCCATGGCCATTCCTTCCACCTGTTTATACAAAACGCCATTAAAAATAAAGGCTGTGTCCAGCACGGCCAACTCTAAATATTGTTTAAAATAATTCTTGTTGAAATTATGAAATAAGACATCGTCATCAGGAAAAAGCTTATTGTAATACTCAATGCGAGTGCAGTAGTTTGTTTTTAACTTCCTTCTGGGTAGGTTGTCACAGCCTTTTACTTGTTCTTTTAGGACAGGTTTTAGTAATTTTATTGTGAACGTTTTATTGTAATTGTAATTCTGATTTGTGATTTTGATTTTAATTTACTGATTGCCATATTCGCTGTTTGCAGCCTAGAAAATGCAACTATGAAGAGTTGTGAAACGTCGGCATATTATAATAAAATGCATAAGGACAGTGCCTTTCCCTGACCCGCCTTGGATTGTTCTTCGAGCTGTTGCTCCGGAAGTTAGAGGTATATATATATATATATATATATATATATATATATATATATATATATATATATATATATATATATATATATATATATATATATATATATATATATATATATATATATATATGTGACTGCTAAATGACATGATAAAAACGAAACTTGATATATCAAATAGCAACTGAAATTCAGGTCTAAAAAAAATGTTATCGTCTAGCCCAAAATACTTAAAATTCAATAAAAGAATAAATTATTCAACCGAATTCGGATCGAGAATGACTTTTTAGTGTTTTTTTGTGTATTATACTCTGATATTTCATAGGGTACTGTCCATGATTGCATTAACAATATCTCTATGTGGACTCTTTCCCAAAAACTGTGCATAATACAGCATTTTGGGCTGTTAATCACGATTATGAGAGCGAAATTACAATGCATTATTATTACTTCCGCACATGTATATACATACACACATTTAATCCACTACGTAAGTATTTACTTTGCGAGTATTTACTTTGCGAATAGAGAGGTTCAAGGATGTTATACAGTATTTTGTAAGTTTAAGACTTTGGAAAATATATCTATAGTGCATAAAATCTTTCAGTTCGAGAAACTCCGAGGTTTTAATTGCATAAGGTTGTATACGCAACGAAGGAAAAAGTTACATAGTAATAAAGATTGCAAAGTTGAAAATCCAAAGGCCGTGCTACGTAGTAAAGTGTGCATTTGATATTCATGTTTAGGTTGAGAAAGGAAATATATATCAATACACACACACACACACACACACACACACACACACACACATATATATATATATATATATATATATATATATATATATATATATATATATATATATATATGTGTGTGTGTGTGTGTGTGTGTGTGTGTGTGTGTGTGTACGTATATACAGTATGTGTGTGTATATATATATATATATATATATATATATATATATATATATATATATATATATATATATATATATATATATATATATATATATATATATATATATATATATATATAGTGTATAGGTAAATCGGTTTAAGTGTATCATAAGTATCCTTTCTCAACCTAAACATGAATATCAAATACATACTTTACTACGTAGCACAGCCCTTGGATTTCCTCCTCTATAATCTTTATTACTATGTATCTTTTTCCCTTGTTGCGTATATTACATTATGCAATTCAAGCCTGGAAGTTTCTCGAACTGAGGGATTTTATGTACTTTAGAAATATTTCTCAAAGCCTTACACTTACAAAATACTGCATAATATTTCTGAGCCTCGCTATTCTCAAAGTAAATACATATGGAGTGGATTAAATACGTGAGTAGAGTTTATACTTAAGCAATAGATTAAATATATGAGTAGATTGTATACTTATGTAGTGGGTTAGCTATGTGAGTAGATTTTATACTTTTGAAGTGAATTAGATATGTGGATAGTTTGTATACTTATGTAGTGGATTAGCAACATTAGTATATTTTATACTTATGTCCTGGATTAAATATGTGAGTAGATTATATACTTGTTTTTTGGATAAGCAATGTTAGTATATGTTATATGTAGTGGATTATATATGTGGGCAGACTGTATACTTATGTAGTAGATTAACTATGTTAGAATATTTTATACTTACGTCGTAGATTAAATATGTGAGTAGATCGTATATTTATATAGTGGATTATCTTTGTTAGTAGATTTTATACATAACTAGTGGATTAAATATGTGAGTAGACTGCAAACTTATTTAGTGAATTAACTATGTTAATATATTTTATTCTTACGTAGTGGATTAAATATGTGAGTAGACTGTATACTTATACACTGGATTACATACGTGGGTAGATTATATGAGCATATCAGAATTCCACCGTGGCCCTGTCAGGAAAAGAGAAAATCTGTCTTTCTCTCTCTCTCTCTCTCTCTCTCTCTCTCTCTCTCTCTCTCTCTCTCTCTCTCTCTCTCTCTCTCTCTCTCTCTCTCTCAGACAGGTGGAACTTTATTACGTCAATAAATAAATCACTCTCCCTGTTGGGGGAATAAAAATGTCAATCACTGAAAATCGCAACTCAAGAATTATCAGAAAAACTGTGTTCCCTCTTTTTCAGTATTATTACTAATAGTTCTTCCAATTATTATTATTATTATTATTATTATTATTATTATTATTATTATTATTATTATTATTATTATTATTATTATTATTATTATTAATGACATATACAATGTTTTATCTCTTTAATTAAAATCAGTATTACGGATTTAACAGCCAGTTTCACCTTCCATTCTTAATACACGTTATTTAATTTTGTTGTCATTTTCTACAAATTCTAAAATAAATATAAATATTCTTACTTCTCTTATAGATTTATATTATTTTAAACTGAGCAAATTCTTCTTTTTTGGCAAAATATTATTTTTTTAAACATAGGCAAGAAGCCTAAAAGTGAGAAAAAAAGTCACATGCAAATTTTATTTGCATACGTATGAGTAGGTGATCAACACACATCAACAGTTATAGAAGTAAAATAATATATTTTCACAAAGATTTTTTTTTTTTTGTTAATAATAATAATAATAATAATAATAATAATAATAATAATAATAATAATAATAATAATAATAATATTTACTCATTAACCCACGCTTTGAAAATGTCTGTAATGCACTTTCCTCTATTTGCCCAACTAGAACAATTCACATGAATGCACCTAATGAATAATAGCATGACAAATTATATTAAGTCAATTTCCTTCACTGCGAACGGATGATCATGCATGTCGTGGGTGACATATATACCCAAAGAAAGAAATAATTATCCTTAGCATCACTAGTAAGCATTTTTGCTCTTATTCTCTCATGCTGAAATGTATTATAATTTGAACATTTGTATTACTGACTACTCGTATGTCTGTGTCTCACCGTCAGTGTTGGAGGGGATATCTGGTAATGTTAGTTAAGAATTTTATTTATATTTTCTTATGATGATATTAAAAATTTTACATGTTCCTTTGGTAATATCAGATAAGATTTTTCCATGTTCCTTTGGTAATATCAGTTAATGTTTGTTGCGTGTTCCTTTGGTAATACCAATTGAATCTTTATGCATGTTCCATTGGTATTATGAGATGAGATTTTTTGCATATTCCTTTGGTAATACCCAGTGGCGTTCCTGAGGGGGGGGGGGGGGAGCTGTTTGAAATCGCCCCCTCCAGGCCCCAAAGTTAGGGCGGGGGGGCAAAGTGCGAAATTTAACCATTGCTGCTATGACAGGACAAGCTAAATCCAGTGGCCCCAAAATGATCAAGGGTCCCATTTATATTTGGACCCGAAAGTTTGGGGCCCACCAAAGGGCCCCAATTTCCAATTTTGTGAACAAAAATGGAATAAAAATGTTATATAAAGGAAATAGGGCTCTCCAGGGGTCCCCTCCCAACCATAAAGCCCATTATAGACCTTCTCATACGGATCGGAGGAGGGTGGGTAACGTTGATTGGGGTAAGGGCAGGGCCAATCTAAGGCAATTGATTACTGCTTATAGGGATCCTAATTATCCTCTGAGGATCCCCATAATGGTCCCATCATATCGCCATCAGAATAAATTACCTCATCCTTACCATTTATCATTATGTTTAACTGGATTAAGTGGATCTTCAATTATTCAATGTACACCGAGTTTTAAGAAATAAAATTTCTGAAATTTGCATTTTCAAGTGTCTTTAAGATGATCCTACAATTGCTCATTTTCTAAAAATTTTCCAGGGGGCTTACAGCGCTCCCCCAAACCCCCCCAGCTGCTTTGGCTCGCTTCGCTCGCCTCCCAAATGGGACTGTGCTCCCCGGGCCCCAAAATGTCTAGGAACGCCCCTGATAATACCACTTAAATATTATGCACGCTCCTTTGGTAATATTACTAAAACTTTTTGCATATTCCTTTGGTAATATCACTTAATTTTTTTTTCATGTTCCTTTGGTAATATCTCTTAAATTTTTTGCATGTTCCTTTGGTAATACCACTTACATTTTTTGCATGTTCCTTTGGTTATTAACACTTAAATTTTTTTGCGTGTTCCTTTGGTAGTTTCACTAAAATTTATTGCAGGTTCCTTTGGTAACATCACTTAAATTTTTTCACCTAAATTTTTGCTTTTTCCTTTGGTAATATCACTAAAAATTTTTGCATGTTCCTTTGGTAATATCACTGAAATCTTTTGCATGTTCTTTTGGTAATATCACTTAAATTTTTTGCATGTTCCTTTGGTAATATCACTAAATTTTTTGCACATTCCTTTTGGTAATATCACTTAAATTTTTTGCATGTTCCTTTGGTAATGTCACTAAAATTTTTTTCATGTTCATTTGGTAATATCATTAAAAAGTTTTGCATGTCCTTTTGGTAGTATCACAAAAAATTTTTTGCATGTTCCTTTGGTAATATTACAAAAATTTTTTGCATGTTCCTTTGGTAACATCACTTAAATTTTCATGCATGCTTTTTTATGTCCCTCGGTAGCATCATTTAAGGATGTTTACACGTTCCTATGTTAACATCGGTTAAAAAGTTTTGCATGTTCCTCTATTAATATTGGTTAAGAATTTTTGCAAGTTCCTTTGGAATTAACGGCTAAAATTTTTCGCTTGTTCCTTTTCCAATGTCGGTTAAATATTTTTGCAAGATCCTTTGGTAATATCGATTAAGAACGTATGCACATTACTGTGGTTATATCCGTAAAAAAATTTTGCATGTTCCTTTGATAACATCTGTTATGATTTTTTTGTAAGTTCCTCGGAAACAATTTTTGCTTCTTTGCTTAACAGCTTCTTTGGAAGATTTTCCCTTTAGTTTTTTAAGTTCGCTCAATGTTTCGTCAATTTCCAGAGCTCTCAGGAGGCAGGTTTCAATTCTTCCTCCGTTTCGAGCTTGATCTGAAGGCCTTTGTGTGAAAAGTTTCTTGCTATCGGAAAGATTTCCTTCTTTATCTTATCTCAGACCACAAAACTTGCTTTTAAAAGATGTGTTTAGCTCTGTTTGTAAACAGTGCAACCTGTTCCATGTAGACTCTAGGGCATGAACTATATGGAAAATCCCAGTTTACAATATTAAATAATTACTGAATGACAGTAATTATTCTAAATTTAATATATTGAATAATGTTATATGAAGCGTGCATGGCCACTGTTTCATTCACCAGTTTATGAGTGTGTGTGTGTATATATATATATATATATATATATATATATATATATATATATATATATATATATATATATATATATATATATATATATATATATATATATATATATATATATATATATATATATACTTCATGAAGCTACAAATGTCGTTTAATATCAAATTCACGCTACCTCGAGAGTATCTCCGATGGAGAATTATCACCGAAGGGGAATTTATATAAGTGATAAATGAACAGGTACCACTGGCGGAGGTGGGTCATTGCCGAGGCTAAGTACAATTTCCCCGCTCACGACGGGGAAAAAACAGTACAGCAGACTCGGTAACGATTTATACCTCTCTTGATGGCGCAGTGGTAACGTCTATGGAGTCGTTGAATGGGTCCATGTCAAGGGTTCGCGTCCCAGTGGTACCTGTTCATTTATCACTTATATAAATTCCCCTTCGGTGATAATTCTCCATCGGAGATACTCTCGAGGTAGCGTGAATTTGAAATTAAACGACATTTGTAGCTTCATGATTGTATATAAATCACGGTGTGATAAAAAAATTTCATATATATACATATATATATATATATATATATATATATATATATATATATATATATATATATATATATGTATATGTATATATATATATGTATATATATATATATATATATATATATATATATATATATATATATATATATATATATATATATATATATATATATATATATATATATATATATATATATATATATATATATATATATATATATATATATATAATGTGTATATATATATATATATATATATATATATATATATATATATATATATATATATATATATATATATATATATATACACATTATATATATATATATATATATATATATATATATATATATATGTGTGTGTGTGTGTGTGTGTGTGTGTGTGTGTGCGTAATTATAATAGCCACAATCCCCTCTTAACTTCTTGAATCCTTCGTGATTTTTTGGGATACGCTCATTACTACAAAGCCTTGAGTTCCAAGTGCAAGAAATTGAAGTGGTTGTGAGTCAGATAGTGGGAAACGAACCCGTGTCACCATAATCACAAGGAGTTCACGTTGCCGACCTGACCACTAGAAGGTCGGCAATGTGACCTCCTTGTGATTATGGTGACAGGGTTTTGTTTCCCACTATCAGACATCACAACCACTTCAGTTTCTTGCACTTGGATCTTAAGGCTTTGTAGTGACAAGCATATCCAAAAAAAGCGAGAAGAATTTGAGAAGTTAAGGGAACATTGTCGCTATTACAATTACATATGTATCTGGTAAAAAGTGACCAGTAGATTCTACACAAACACACACACACACAGACATATATATATATATATATATATATATATATATATATATATATATATATATATATATATATATATATATATATATATATATATATATATATATATATTGTACATTCACAGTATACACACACACTAACATCATAGTAAGAGCAACCAGAAGTGATCTGGGACTCACAGTCATTCGAATGAAGATAATTCATCAGCCAATATCAACTGATAGGTAATGTAGGCAGAAGTGGCCATAATTATTCCTTTTAGGTAAAATTATCGAAGCCACCTCCTGTCAAGTGAGGCTGATGAAGGTAATATGGAAGATATTTTGTTGCTCTCCAGTTTCTCCTGAAGCTGAGGTGATGCTCCTGTTGATTCCACTGCTCGTCTTCGCCAAGACTTGCAGCTACTGCTGCTGTTATGAAAGTGATTGTAAACTATATATATAAATACATGTTAACAGCCCGAGTTCGAGGGCCAACTTTTTATTGATGTATCTGTTTTAGGAACAGAATTAAGTATCTCACCTTCCTTGAGATGTTACTGGTAGCCGTGGCTCTTCCCTTGGGTCAGCAGATCCCTTCTCCTTCATCATAAGACACACACTAAACCTTTCTTTACACAAAGGCCTACTGAAATGAGACACTGATATAGAAAACTAGTCTTTATTGACAAAATTAACGAAAGTTACTTAGCAAAAGCCACGTTCATAAATTGGAGTGATTCACACGTAACTAGGGGAGATACTGACTCACAAGCAAGTAGGATAAAGATTCTATGCCAAGCTATACTAGCAATTAACATCCTGGTCATCAAACAAAGTAATAAGGTCATAAAGACCACAACAAAAGCTATATCATATGTAAGAGTAAAAACACCACTTCCAAATATTTGTCCCTCCCAGGACAATGTTCGAATTCCTGTAGAAAGAAATATATCATTATATTAAAACCTGCAATGAATGTACATATATACATGTTCAAACAGAAAAATGCATAAGGCAGGCACAACGGATTTCACTGCAGCACTATATGAAGTCTTGAAAAAATATATAAGTGATCATGAGTTATAGTACTCACTTTCTATGGCTGCTAGATAAGGTATTTTCATGGTGGTGGTCTTTAAACACTCATGAGGCAACACACACACCACCCACCAAAACCAAAGTCCCCCTGTGAGTCAATGTTATTCCCGCCATATATCATGGGGGATCACACATACACACACACACACACACACACACACACATACCTCCCCAGAACTGGGCATTTCCGGTGCATCAGTACAATGTCCTGTCATGTGGTTTCCATGTGTTTGGACCATGATCAAATAGCTCTGTGCATCTGACTGCGCAAATTCCAATGTCAGCGCAAATCCACCTGCAGTGAAACGAAACTCACAGGTCATCACATAGTTCTTCTCCGTTCAAAGGCTTAATAGGAGCTTGGACCACCTATTTCTGGACGTCCCTGTCCAGATATGATAACTATCCAATCGAAAGTTCAGTAGGGGCCAACTCCAACATCATAGCAAAACATAAGCACTAGATATGAAAATTATGTCTCCTAACACAGATATTATTCCAATAACAGTTCATTCAATGTATGCAACACTTGAAATCTTGCATTCCTGGTGATCCAACTACGCTGAACGGCCTGCAACTGCACAAGCCTATGGTTTCCTTTGCATCCTGAATTCCTGGTGATCCAACTATGCTGAACAACTTGCGACTGCACAAGCCCATGTTGAATGCGGCACTCACGAATCCTTTGTGCCAAACAGGTGTCTCCCAGCCATGGCGGCGATTTGTAGATGTCCTGCCCAACATCTCTTGAAAACCCTGGATCTTCTCACAAAAGCGCAGGCATAGAAACCTGCAGGGGTATCATAGACAGCTCCCATACCTAACTTGTATAAGCTGAGGCTCATAGAAGACATTCCGAACAGCTCTGCTGCGAGGAAGTGGTGTCTTTCGTAAGTCAGTCATATCGACGGTCAACTCCAAAAAGTAACTAGTCTACTCACTATGCCATATTATTACTGAACCATTAAAACTACTAGGGCAAAGGTCATATGATAACATGTGAAACAATTCCAAGTTGCTAACTGGAATTTCCACAATCAACTCTCTATCAGGTACACTAACTCTAAGATACTATTCATAAAAATTCTACCCAGTAAAAAATTACCTGAGAAACCTACCAATATACTGAATTCATTAAAGGCAGTCCTAAACATCTGAGAAGTTATATATCTCGCAAAGTCATCAAAGTTTTACTCTGGTTAGCAAATACTGTCGAAACCTGCTCAATTCTCAGCAGAATAGCAATCGACATACTGACAATCGCTCTTATGATCATAACAACTACAATTACCAATGGCACAGCCCTCTTAATTCTAAAAGTGAACAGAAAAATCCAAATACCCAAATTTGGAAGCCATATTAAAGTCTTCCTAAACCCTAACTGATTTACCCAAATCTGTAACAGATCAGACAAATTCTGTTCGATATACTAATTACCCCAGCCCCCAAAACAAAATCCTAAGTAACAAAACCTTATTCTGTAGCTCTATATTCAAAGATATTGCTTCAGGCGACAACTATACATCATAAAATTCTTACATAATAACGCACGGTGAATGTAATAGAAGGTACCAAATGATTTACCTTGTCCAAAACACTGTTCAAATTTTCGCACATGGGCCAAACACAGAATATGTCATCAACGTATCGAAACCAAAGAACCCCCTTAGGCTAAATAGCAGGCAATATTTTTACTTCAAAAAACTCCATAAATAGGTTGCTAAGAACTGGGGAAAGGGGATTTCCCATAGCCATCCCAAACTTTTGAAGGTAATAATTTCCGTTACCTTCTATTAAATTCACCGTTGAAGAGGAAAATAATTGTTCATTACCATTCTTAGATGTTTTGGTTCATAGAAGGGATAGAAGTTTTGTGTTTGATGTTTACAGGAAACCTACCAACGTCTGTTCTTATGTCCACTATTATTCAGATCACCACGTTAATGTAAAACTCGCAGTTATTTGTAGCATGTTTTTAAGGGCATTAAGGATATGCAGCCCGGAATTCTTAGACTCGTAATTTTGTAAAATTTACGACGTAGGAATTATGTTAAAATACCCAAAGTTTTTAATCGACAAATCTTTACAGAAAGCTAGAAACATTTTTTATTCCAATAACAATAGGGAGCCTTTGGTGAGAGAAAATATTTTGACACTTCCATATAACGTAAATCTTTGTTTCATTGAAAAATTACTGAAAATTTTCAAGATAACTGTTGTTTATAAGAATTCAGGGACACTTCAGAATATCATTGTTCGTAACTCCCCAAAACAAATTAATGGCTGCATTTACACGATTCCTTGTGCTGGGCGTAGTAATAAATACCTTGGTCAGACTGGTAAAGAACTCGATTATCGTCTAAAACAGCATCGTTACGCAGTTCGAACAGGCCAATTGACAAGTGCTTTATTTGTACATATGAATGATTTTAACCATTGTATAGACTGGAAAAATTCATCTGAGATAATTTTTTGTAACCACATTGTTAAGAGAAATATAATTGAATCTGCCTTTATTAAGCATTTTAACAATCAACTTATGAATATTAGTTCGGGTCTTTTTAAATTAGATAGTTACCTTGTTCATAAAATTGTAGGGAAGTACAATGTTACCTTTTAGCAATAGCCTGTTCTAACTGTAGTTTCAGTTCTTAAGTATTTTTAAAGTATTTATTTGTTTGGTATGTGACAATTTGACTTCAAACTAGTGATTGCATTCAGTAATGATGTTTGGCTTGTTAGTGGCTTTGATCTTTGTTTTGTGAAGTTTTCTTGTTTATGTCTCTATTTATTTATTTTACTTTGTACCTCGAAGAAGTGTATGCAATACACGAAAGCGCTTGGTACCTGGTCTTTAATTTTCACCTTTCATGTGGTCGTCTACACACACACACACACACACACACACACACACACACACACATATATATATATATATATATATATATATATATATATATATATATATATATATATATATATATATATATATATATATATATACAAGAGATGTATGTCCTTTGGTGTCCTAGCGTAATTCCTAGAAAGATATATTATAGCAAACATTATTACATCTCCAGAGCACAATTAGTTTCATTAAGAAATATAGCAGCTCGGCAGGTTCCTTTTATAGTATGTTTTTTTCTATTCCCCTCACTAATTGTTTTTCCTCCTCGTGGAGTTCATATAATAAGTTTCCTAATAACGGCATTGAATGGATCCATATACGTATATTGATTAATATTACATAAAAAAACAAGCTGGTTGAAATACTAAATAGCCAAGGTAATTCACTGTATTTAGTCACTGCCTTTATCGGGTACTGACCTATAGAATCTCTTCTATAGGTCTATAACACTGTGTATAACAGTCCTAGTATCGCTTTAATCCGTATATTACTCAATTTGAGCCTCAAAAGTTCAAACAAAGATGCTATGCATTACTATCCTAAAACAATTCACCTAGTATATTAATAATTTCTTTAAACTTTCATCCATTTATTTTATTTATTTATTAATTCATTTTTTTAACCAAGTTATTTCTTCTTTCTATATTTCGTATAATCTTCTGTAACACATTTCAAACAAACACCATATTCTTTGGAAGCTTGACTTTCAAGTCAGTGGCTCCTGCAGGCTTATCCTATGTGAGTATGGGCTTATCTTCCGAGTAATAACATTAATAATGATAATTCCAACGTTTTTCGCAATTTATAAATATTCTTCCAATTTTCAAGTAATGCCAACTAATGACACTAAGTCCTTTGTTCTTGTTGATTGAGGCTAGGGCGGACCGAAATGTTCATTCTGATGATATGCAAGTTACAAAGTTAGTCATGATTAAGAGCGTTGTTAATGATGCTGAAAGTAAGAACTATGGTCATGACTGAAAAAGCAAAGAGTACTGATTTAGGAGTAAGAGAAAGGAATATAATTTCTGATACACACTTACACACACAAATGCACACAATCACACACACGAATACACTCACAAATTATATCTTATATATACATATATATATATATATATATATATATATATATATGCGTGTGTGTGTGTGTATATATATATATATATATATATATATATATATATATATATATATATATATATATATATATATATATATATATATATATATATATATATATATATATATATATATATATATATATATATATATATATATATATATATATATATATATATATATATATCGTTCGGGAAATTTCAATTCAAGTAAAATGCACAATAGTATTTCAAAGAAATGTAGGGCATTTGATTTGTCTCATGCCATTCTTCAACTTTTGCAGACCGAATATCTCAGTTTGATAACTGACAATAAAATGTGGAATTTTCTTGATAAACCGTGATAAATTCCCTTTAAAACTCGAAAGGTACTTTATCGTAAAGCAAAGGAATAAAGAAATGTCGTCGGCGCTTCGGTAATATCTGATGCAGAGTAATTTCTTTTCGTCGTTGAGTACCACCTCGTGAGCAATGGTACAATGACATTTCTTGTAACGTTGCCGAAGGTGACAACTATTTTCTGTGTCGTCTCTCTCTCTCTGATTGGAAATGGAATTTTTCTCTCAGGTCGAAGTGTTGCAATTCTCACGAGGAGCGTCGTTATTTTCTAGGAGAATTTCTTTTTTTGATTGTTGGAAGCCATCTCCTTTAATCGGTGCTTTTGTTGTTTCGTCGATAATGGCTTTACTCACAATGATTATCTGCAGTTTTCCAATCAATCGACATTTTTTTCTGAGACTATTCATTTTCTTAGTAAGAGTATGTAGATTTTCTTAATAGACTTTTATTTAATTTTGAAGATAGAGCTTTCTGTTAATTTCACTTTATTTTTAGTAAAAATTTAATATTTCCTTACATGATCTCAAAAAACATGTTTTCACTCATCTGCATATTTGAATGCATGCGTGGGTCTAGTCTAATGTAATGTGCATATTTATATATATATTTATGCTAGTCGTTATCATTGAAATTATCGGCATTTTCATCATTCGAACATTTTATGGTGTAAATTTGTTTCGAATATAAGTCTTTTTTCTTGGTGGTATTTACCAAGGTGTAGGTAATATTCAAATGCAGTAAAAAATGCAATCACCTACAACGCTTATAACGAATAATAATAATAATAATAATAATAATAATAATAATAATAATAATAATAATAATAATAATAATAATAATCGGTTTCGCTGTAGTTCAGGACTTCATGATCTCAACGACAATTGATCCAAATAGTCCAGTTGCCAAACCCCACTTTTTAAGGGAAGCATGCTTTGACGTCATTATGAAGTTTCATATCTGATTCTTCATCTCTGGGCCATTCTGAATCAAAATCAGCCAGGTGCCAGCTTAGCACCCTTGAGGAATTTTTTATACAGGCGATAAACAAAATGGCCGCCATGCCTTTCTGATAAATTCCATAAATTCTATATCTTCACTTGTAGACCACTTAGAAACGTGATCTTGATGTCTAACCCCATGTTTTAAGGTAAAGGGCTCCAAATATGATGAAATAACAAGCGTATAATGAAAATTAATATCATATTACCAGATTACTATAAAATAAATACCACATAATTCTTAACTTTTTCTGAATTAATAGCCATAATTTATTTTGAATTGTGGTTTTCAGCAGTATCTTCACTGTAAATCACAGTTTTTTCATCTATAAATAGGTTTCAAAACATCAAGAAGTTGAGAAAATAATGAAATAAAAATGTATGTATGAAATCAGCATCAGATTCATAATGGCCATAACATTAAATAATGATCAACAACAATGTACAAATCATATTTTCGGTCATATCTTAATTTGTTTACTACATAATTTAGCGTAATTTTTATATCTGCATAAAGCTTACTTTTTGGGTTGAAGAAGCAATTAAAGAAATCAATTAACATATAAATAGTTCACAAAACCAAAAGTGTTCAATTCTAGAACGTATAAAAAAATAACCTGTAGATGTTTCTGGAAATCAAGTGTTCATTTGCAAAACATGTCACATTTATTTTTGTTTTGAAACTCATACACATAATTATAATTTATATTTAGAAACTCAAATACATCTTTTTACATTAAAATATTCTTTAATATTTGAATTAGCATAAATCTTTATGTTCAATCATCAACTTCTGTTGCATTGTACATTGTCTTGGTGTGTTCATTGTAACAATCTGGTCCAGCATTACATTTACAAAACACTGAATAGGACGTCTGTGCCATAACACAACCACACCTTCCCGAAGAACATTGACGATTGCTGGAACATCCACATTTAATAAGGTACAAAATGCTCAAAGGAACGGCAGATACATCTGAAGGCAGTGTTGTCGGATGCATTGGAAGGTGTCATGTCTATCAATGGTGTGTAAACAGCTCTTGTGGCAGGCTTTGGAAACCGTCCCTGGTTCCGGGCAAGCCTGTTGTTGTATCCATTGTACTCTGGTGTGGAACTTGGATTGTCTATTACTCTGCACATGAACTGCTGGTCAATATAATGTGCTCTAGAAAGAGACACAACCTGTGGTGACACACTGCGTTTGCTCAAATTCTCTGGCATATCAGGTACTTTTGGTCCATTATGCTTATGAACTTGTACTGATAGAGAAACTTGATTCTTCATTTCCTCCTTGGAGATGCGGTTGATAACTAGCGCTGTTGAGAGACCGTCATCCACATCTGAACTGGTGTTCTCATTTGCCTGAGTCAAAAGCAGAGCGAGAGCATGAGTTGAGTTAAGACCATTAGGGGAGGAAACATTATCATCATAGTTGTCAGCCAATGCCTGAATTAATCCACGTTCACTGTTAAACAATCCTTGCTACTCTGCTTTGTTGGATGCAGCATGTGCAGCTGACGCCTTAAAACGAAGTATTTCATCATATGAAGCACAGATGCCAAAAGAATGACACTGAATGAACTATCAACTGCTTCTCTTTGAGTAATACCCCAAGAGCTACTTGAAGATTTGTTGGCTTGTTTGTAATAAAACTTGTTACAATATTTCCAGTGAAAATGCTTTGATTGGTATGGGCTAATTTTGGTGAGATGGCTTCCGAAAGATTGGCAAGGGTTGGACTTACTGCCTCTCCTGCAATTTCTTTTGATAGTCGTGTTGTATATGTTTTATTATATGACTTTAGTTTTTTTTATCTCTTGTATGATGCTCTTTGCAATGTGATTCACTTCTTTATATTCCTCCTCTGTGTCTTCCACTGTACGTGCATGCCCTTTGAATACAAGTAAACTAGCATATCCATTTCCAGACAACTTTATGGTCAGATCCAAAGTGCTTTGTAACATGTTGTACAAGATGACGACGTGACAGCTTTTCCCCATCAAAGGAATTGTACATTTGAAGCAGTTCTATTGAATTCCAGATGTGATTCTTGTTCCATTCTATCTCTTTAAAAAGCTTGTAAAGGGCTGTGTCAGCATCTTCTGTTGTCATTGTCTTTCGGATGGAAGATTGAATAGCTCTTGGAGACATGAAGGAATTATAACAATCAAGTTGATATTGCGCATTTGCAGCATGCAAGTCAGACAGTGCCCCTTGGATTCGAAGACGAATGCCATAAGCTAACTTATCATTGTGCTGGTCACAAACCTCTAAAATCCTCCCTTTAAAGGAAGTTTGGCCTTTGCCCCTATCTGCTGTTTTGCACTGCACCACTTTCCTCCATCGATGGGGATTGCGAGGATCTATCTTTTCACACAGATGACCACAGATGAGGCAATGCTTTTGGAAGTGAAATTCAGTATTGGATCTTCTTGTCCTCTTGGATGGAGGGGCTTCTTGCTTGGGCTGTTTATGTCTTCTAATATGGTGTTCAGATGAATAAGTAGATAGATACACAGATCTTATGACAAAAAATTGTTTGAGTGTCTGAGAGGTTTTCATGCAGCCCATCGCCTCGACGTTTACTACTAAGAATGATTGTTTCAATTCTAGTTCTACTGTAGGGGCAGTAATTACTTTGTTGGAAGGATTAGTACAGTTGAAGAAACAAGAATTATTCTCCTCTAGATCAGATGAATCAATCATGAAAAACTTCTACTTTTCAACTTCACCTGGAAGAAAGAAACTATTGCTAAATATATAAAAAATTCATTTAACACCTCATTTGTCTACAATATAGGGTATAGAAGTATAGTAATAACTGACATAAAAAAAAACAATAAACAGCATAATGAAATTCCTGTAAAATAATTAAATTTTGCCTACCAGAATCGGGATACTATGTGCTTCAAGTTGAGGCCTGGCTGAATAGTGCATTTTCCATAAATCACAGGTGACTTTCTCATTTAACCTCTTTAGTTCATCATATTTGGATTCAATGACCATAAATCATGGGCAAAGAAACAAAACTTATGATCTTAATTGAGAAAGTAGCTGAAAACCAAATTTCCGTAACTTTTGACAACGATTTATCATTTGCCTCTAAGAGATCGTGAGATTTGATGCTAACTTTCATTCAGACACTTTTTATTTCATCATATTTGTATTCTTTAACCTTAAAGACATGGGCTTAGACACCCAGATCGCGCTTCTAATTGGTCTACAAGTGTAGATATGACCAAAAATGGAATTATCAGAAAAGGCTGGCCACCATTTTGTTTTTTGCCTGTAAACAAAATTCCTCAAGGGTTCCAAGCTGGCACCCGGCTGATTCTGATTCAGGTTGGCCTAAAGATGAAGAATCCACAAAAAAACTTCATAATGACGTCAAAGCATGCTTTTCGGAAGTTCTGCTGGACTAAAAAGAGCGCCAACGACAAGCGTGATCACGAAGGAGAGGCGACAGCCAGTCGACGATGAGCACCAGAGAAGCATTCCTACCTGTATAATGTACCACCATACCAGTTCCTCACATAAAACAACATTATTCAGGCTCAGGATTTATTAAATTTCTTCTTTCGAGGAGCCGGAATGTACGAAGAGGTTACACAGATCTAATATACTATTAAGATTGCCCTCAAAGAGAGACGGAAATTCTTGTGCCATGAAGTAGCGTTCGAGCCTGATATGAAAGAACATATGTAAAGAGATGTAATTTCGTTTTCCTACTAAAATACACCTGAGCAAGTTAAGACCCTCTTTATCAGCCGAAGATATAGACATCTGGGACCGGTAGATACTCGATGTTTTCCATTTAAATAAGAAATTCGCTTAATGGAATTAATTCATGTAATTCTATGGCTAAAGACATTCTCATCATAGAGGTTTAGATACTTAGATTTTTGCGTATTACTCGTATAAAATACAAAACCCTTTCAATGACTGTATTACGCTTTGCACAGATCAACAGGTAAAAATGTATCAACATTTTGAAAGAATCTTAGTATTCTCGTGGTTTTGAACTTGATAAAAAACGTGACTACGTAGAAACACCCTGTATTCTCATTTACCCTGAAGATGTGATAATTTATTCTGATCACAAAATAAAAAAAAATCTTTGTACATATAAATACACACACACAAACACACACACACACACACACATATACATATATATATATATATATATATATATATATATATATATATATATATATATATATATATATATATATATATATATATATATATATATATATATATATATATATATATATATATATATAATTCTGTGGGTGTGTGTATGGGTGTGTGTCTGAAACGACAGAGAAAATCACGGACGCGTTCGATGTTAATATATGGAAATGTGTTTGTTAAGCCTTTAGCTTTGCTACTACAGTATTTCCCGCATTAATCGGATTATAACAAGATATACAATTCATATCTGATGCAGACTTATTTCAGACGGTCTGAAAAAACGTCAAAATAGGATAACTCTTTTATACTGTGGTTTTGCTTCCATGTGTCTGATCTTCCATTTTTTATTCCTGAATGTTAGGTAAAAATAATTCCTTTGAACAAGTAATTTAACGGAAATTGTCTTTTGCAGTTTATTTATTTATCTAAGAGACATTCTAAATCAAATACGAGTATTTGACAGTGCAAGCTGAAGATAATGAAATAGGTTCCTTTATAATTTAAAAATTTTATTTACTAGTAAAGATTTAACTGAAGTGAGTAAAAAACCCATTCCCTTATGTACTGCACACCTATTGTGCTTCATAAATGTTGAAATCTTATTTTTATGTAAGAAATTATTACACTTTGTATAAAGGACTGACCTAGATATCGCGTCCTCACCACTGAGTATAGATTGGTTAGTAATCAATGAAGAATATCCAATCTGTTTGCTATGTGGAAAAGAAGCTTATTCTGTCTAAGGAAATTATTCTCCATTTGGGTTTCTTTTCTTGATCTGTTTTCTCATCATCTTTTAATATACATTAGTGATAAGGCCTCAAATTTTCATTAATATTGATATTTGTATTAAAGAATTATATAAACGTAAGTATTGATATTTATAATTACTTCTACAAACACTTAAATGCCCGTATAAAATAATTATATACATATTCAATTCCTAGATTCATTTGCTCATTAAAATTTCCTATAAGTACATTATTGAGAGAGGTATCCATTATTTTATGACATTTATGACTGATAAATTTTGAAGTAACGCAAGTTCATTCATTATTAAATAGGTACAACTACATAACATATTTATGAACACTACTTGAATAACTGCAGTGTTTATGGTAATCTGCATAATCTGGTAGTCTGAATTTAGTAGAACCATAATTTAGCATAACTGTAATTATAGTATGTTTAGTGCTAGTCGTTTTACAATAATAATAATAATAATAATAATAATAATAATAATAATAAGCTTCCATAACGGACAAGGTCTTACGTGCTTAACTCTAGATTCTGCCATTAATGTAGATAATTCAGTGAAAAGCGCACGGTAAAGTTTGACATTATACTCCTATGATTTATGAGTGTAACAAAAGATTCTTTGAAAACTATGTCATATGCAGCATTATACCAATGTGAACTTCATTTGCGATCTGTCATCTTAGTTTGATATATATAAGAAGATGTTCCGATCGTCTCCTTTAAGTAAAATCATGTAATGGTAGATTTTATAAAAATAATTTCGATAAGGATTCAAATTATGATTGTAAACCTCTTTTAACTGTAAGTTTTTCTACTTATTTTCTACTTTAATTCTATATTCCCGTGAGGTCGGGTATTGTTTCATCTCTGGGTGACATTCGTTTAAATTTATGGTAAAGGTACGGAGAGAGAGAGAGAGAGAGAGAGAGAGAGAGAGAGAGAGAGAGAGAGAGAGAGAGAGAGAGAGAGAGAGAGTATGATTCCCGAAAACCCATATAAAGATAATATTCCTCTAAGGCCTTCATGTCATCTTTTGGTCATTTTAAGTAGAAAACAATGTATATAAGTATCAAGTCTCCTCTCTTCTTTCGATAACTGATCCCTTCTTTCCGTATTTCCTATACCTTCTCTTACTTGAAGCTTGATTTCAAGTAAATGGCCCTATCGGGCTTGTTCTATATGCTTAAGGTTCATCTTCTGAATAATAATAATAATAATAATAATAATAATAATAATAATAATAATAATAATAATAATAATTAGGATTGAAAGCCATAGTACTGTTAAAAATATTTATGTACAAAGTTAAAAACGAAAAGGAGAGACTTTCAGATACTACTTGGTATCCCTCATCCGTCCTACTAAGCGGTAAAACGGTGGAGGGAGTGTTAAGACAACAACGGGAAACTGGTATGAAGCGGATTCTTCTAACAGTGTTGGTCGGGTAACCTTTTACATCTTGGGGTAACCCCTGTTCGATTGTTTCTGCTGGCGAGTCGGTTGGAACGACGAAGTGGTCATACGGGTGATTCCAGCTCATCAGAGACTCCATGGGTACCACGACTCTCAGCTATAGCAACATCAGACATCTGGGATAAAAGAGAGGCAGGAGTGGCACCAGGGGTCTAACAGTCATCAGAAACAAGAATCTTAAAATCGTCGACAAAGTTGCCAATAATTAGCTAATTAACAAAATTATCTTCATCTGCGAAGGTTTTGTTCCCTTCAAAAGCACACCCCTTTCTTATAACAGGCCCTTCCACTAAGCGACGAACACCAACATCTCCACTCTTAAATATGACAGAGGCACCATTCCAAATGGTGTTGTGACCTGGAACGAACGAATGAGAAACCACGGACTTATCCGGTACATAGATCTCGTAGTCCCTACGATGTTCAGAAAGTCTTACATCCAAACCTCGCCCATTTTCTCCATAGTATTTTTGAGGGCAATTGGCACAGGGGATTTGGTAGACGCCAGGTGTTTTCCAATTATTATTATTATTATTATTATTATTATTATTATTATTATTATTATTATTATTATTATTATTACACATTAACCTATTTCTAATTGTATTTTTAAATTTAAAGGCAATTTGAACATCGTTTTGATAGCTATTTGCAAGATAAGAATTTTCCTGTTTCGGATTATAAGCAATGGATAAATACTATTTTTGACCATATTAGGATTACTTGTTGCACTCGCACCATGGTATATTCGTTTTGCTTTGGAGAGAGCTCGTTTTCTAATGTGAGCGGGATACTTCAAACCTTTAAAAACATTCAAGATATGTTGAAACTCGAGTTGTAAAAATTCAACATCACAAATACGAGGAGCTCTAAGACAGAGGTTGACAATAATATTCAATAAGATTCATGCACGGATTGGACAGAATGGGAGATAACTTTGACCCCATAGACACACCAAACAATTGCTTATAACACACATCATGAAAATGAAAATAATTAGTAGATGCACAAGTCTAACTAATGTCAGCATTAGTACTCTTACGAAAGACGGGAAATTTAAGTCTATTACTTACGTTATCTCTGATGAGCAAAACATCCAAAAATGCAAGTTTATTGTCTTCCTTCGATTCAACAGTAAATTTAATAGAAGGTACAATGCTACTGGCAAGATCAACCAACTGTTGCAGCCGTGTGCCGTCCCCCTGAAAAAGAATAAAAATATAATCAACAAATCTGACCCAGACCAGTGGCTTAATGTGTGGGTTAGATTTGTTGATTATATTTTTATTCTTTTTCAGGGGGACGACACACGGCTGCAACAGTTGGTTGATCTTGCCAGTAGCATTGTACCTTCTATTAAATTTACTGTTGAATCGAAGGAAGACAATAAACTTGCATTTTTGGATGTTTTGCTCATCAGAGATAATGCAAGTAATAGACTTAAATTTCCCGTGTTTCGTAAGAGTACTAATGCTAAGGGGTACGTACATGCACTTCTATTCTTTTCATCCGTTGAGAATAAAAATTAATATTATTGTCAACCTCTGTCTTAGAGCTCCTCATATTTGTGATGTTGAATTTTTACAACTCGAGTTTCAACATATCTTGAATGTTTTTTTAAGATTTGAAGTATCCCGCTCACATTAGAAGACGAGCTCTCTCCAAAGCAAAACGAATATACCATGGTGCGAGTGCAACAGGTAATCTTTATATGGTCAAAAATAGTATTTATCCATTGCTTATAATCCGAAACTGGAAAATACTTATCTTGCAAATAGCTATCAAAACGATGTTCAAATTGCCTTTAAATTTAAAAATACAATTAGAAATAGGTTGA
>JANJGK010000041.1:3761845-3771486 GCA_039081455.1 Macrobrachium rosenbergii
TTTCATCATTGTTTTGACAGAGATTTTATATAAGGGAGCATAGTTTGGGATAAGGAGAAACTATGGATTTATTGCTAATTATTTTTATCACATTGCGAGGGTGAATTAACGTATATAATTTTAAGTGTCCTAGTTTCGTTATACATCACTTAGCCGAAAGCAGACGATTTGCTTTTCAGTTAAACCAAGAATAGTGATTCGCAGTATCTGATTAAATATTCTTTTGAGCTTAACAAACAACCTAAAAGTGTTCACCTGCTTAGCTTATTTCAGTTTAGGTACATGTTTACGTTCCGTTATTTAAAGCAATCCATTATTAGATTGGGAATAACATCAGATTCATTGCCTTTAACCGTCTTTCATTAAAATACGTGGCTTTCATAATTCTTTGATTCATTACATCACTAACTGTAATACAGCGTTAATCCTTTATATATTCAAATATCTTCCCTTTTCATACATTTGTTAGGTTAGTTATGCATCAGCATTTATTTACAGGTCCCTTAATTAAGTAATTCGATAAACTTCTTGCATGAATAATCATTTAAGCTGTTACTTATATGCTTGGCATTTTTTTACGAAAAATTTATTCGTAAACCATATCGTCACTTTCATTTTTCATATTAGGGTTTTACAGTCACTTATATATTAAATTAAAAAGCGAGGGAATAGTTATCAAACTTTTATTCATTTATTGGACTGACTAATTAACAGGATTTCAGATATATAAGTTGTCATCCTTTCCCGCACCTTTGCAAACGCAGACCTTTCTAACATTTTATAAACTGTCATTTATCCACTCTTTCATTTACACCGTCCGTAAACAGTTTCATGAAGGTTTTTAATGATATTTTTCTTTATTTTCATATGATTCAAACAGTTTTCATTTGAGGGTCTGTAACTTTAAATTTTTCAAATTTTATTAATACTAGTGGATTTGGGCGTTAATGCATTGGATTTATGGAACTGAATGCCAAGGGTACCATAATTGAGAGGCTCAGGAACTAAATAAGATGATTTTATTTTCTTTTCTCTAAATAAGATTATTTTATTCTCTTTTCTCCGTTCAATTTTGCAAAAGATTGCACAAGATTTTTTTACAAGGGAGTAAAGGTGGCTAAATGTATCCTGGCAGGCAAGGGATGTTGCAAACCTTTTGGTTATAAATTTCATCGGTATCTGTAATTATACGAGTTAAAAAGAATACCATAAAATATTATTCAGAACTATTTGGATTAGTCGTTGGTAGGATGGCATTGAATGAACACATCTCTCATCACAGTCTTCTCTAATAACCTGATAAAGTACGGGATCATAAAAGGAATACCGCTTCTTTTCTTCTTATCATTATCATCGTCATTGCCATTATCATTAGTAGTAGTAGTAGTAGTAGTAGTATCGTTGTTGTTGTGCTTGTGTTTCTTTTTATTGTTTAACATTAATTGAATGCGAAAACGGACAAAGCCCTTAAGTCTGAGATGAGGTTGTTAATAAATTAGATACTAATTGTTCTTTTGTCGAAATGTTTCGGATAAAAATGGTTCTCCACACTACATAAAAATCAGTGAAATTAACTCGAGCTCCTTCTCCTTTTCCTTAAATAGCCTAAGAGGCAAGCAAACCTCTTTCTATAACTTACTGAGTTTCCTTTTATGTCAAAGACCTTGTCCCTCGCTTTCCCGAAGAATGCGTACCATTGTCCAGCTGTTATGCAGCATCTCTTGGTACCCCCTGACTTCGGCATCATCTGGGGCAACATGAAAAACAGACTCTTTTTATGAGTCTACAACTTTTTGAATGATGGATTCCTACGCATAACCAAAAGAACATTTTTACTTTCAGTCAACGATTGCTTTCCTCATAGGTGGAACAGTAAGTTTATTTATCTTTTTTAGAAAAATAAACACACCTGCCAAGGTTTCCATTTGTTATTAAATATATCCAATTATTTTCATTCACGCGAAATCAGTCCTGCAATAGAAGCAATGTTTTCCTTGACATGTAGTATGAACTGTCATTCTTTAAGTGACGCACAAGTGTATGTGTATTCATGTTAATATTCAAAAGTGTACATGAATTATCTTACATGTAAAGAGTTACATGCGGGTTTTTTTTTTTATGTCGAACACCGCACTTATTGTATACTCTAAATAAACAACTGAGTAAAATCGGATAATTAGGTAATGACATGGTTAAACTGAAAAATATGTAGTTATGCAATCTATTAAACATGTAAATTTTGAAACACGAAGAAAGTGTAAAAAGTAGAAAAAAACCACAACAAGAAATTGTCAGGAACAATAACACTTTCAACGATGAGAGATATTTTATCTTGCAAAGAAAATTTGACAGGAAAGGAGAAAGGGAGAATCTCTAGAGAATGTTAAGTGAAGGATGTCCTTGAGTTAAAAATACTGCAAAGACAACATATTCCAATTGTATTTTCTTTCACGTACAGTTGTACTTTTATTGAACGCTTAAAAATTATTTCCTTTCTGATGTGGCTCATTTGCTTCCTTTGTTATTAAGCTCTTCCGTTTGTCCTTACTCCCTTTCCATTATTCTGAACACCTACGTTGCATAACATTAACACATTTTTCAACCCATCATTGTTGCTACAAAATCTCATGTGCGTTTGCATTGCATCCCTTCCCTTTTAAAACTGATATTCACAAAATGATCTATTGACGTAACATCCAATATCAAAGTGACTTTCTCCGTTAGTAACTAATATTTGTTGCCACTTGTGCCACAGTAAAAGTAATAGGAAATGTGCTTTCTCTCGAATAAGTACACAGATGGCATTTCTAATGTATAGCCATTTTAGCCGTAATTATCATTAATGCTGCGTCTCAAATGTCTGATGAACTCATGGAACTGCGGCGACTTGGGATAGAGCCTGAAGTGGATGCCCCTGCTTTGGCCGCCAAAGAAGCCGACACAGGTGGCACTCCAATGTCCTCCTCGGGCTCGGTTCGACCGATTCCCCTACTAAGGAGAACCATCAACCTAAAGAGATCTGTGGCAGAAATCACGGCCGTAGGTAACATCAGGTACCCTAATGAGAGCCGATGAACTCTCATGGCACCAGTGCAAATTTGGCACAGTGCCACCCTTTTATCCTACGAGGACCTTGGCACCTCTATCCAGAAGAGGGTGTCAAGTTTCCTCACCTGTTTATTTTCCTTATAACTCTGTAATTTATTCTATTCCTTTAACATTTTTCCTTTCATTATTTTGTTCAATTAATCATATTATTTTACGCCTCACAAAGGCCTATATTTTACTTGCTTCCCACTCTGTCAATGCAGAGTGCAATTGACAGACATTACAAATTTGTAAGTCCTACGACTTCCCATTGAAGCCCCTTGGGCAAAACAATAAACCTAAGCCATTTTCATAGGCTAAAGAGTATAATTTCGGCATATTAATTATCATTTTTCTTTAACCTTATCATTTGCCGTCTTTATTAATCCCTTGTGATTTAAATCCTGAGCCCATGAATTGAAAGACGGTGTACTTTACATATTTGTCTGTCCTTCATTGTACTTAGCTTCGTGATTGTAAGCACCATTGACCTCAGTGCCACGTCTGGCACTGCGCCGTCAACTTAAGTAACATGGCGACACCTAACGAAGACCATGTAATGCCTCCTCAAGGCAAGCTAACTGCATGTTTTTAATTATAACAACTATTAAAAGTTAAGTCATGATTATTTTAAGACTTACATTAAGGAAATCACTTACAGTTATTGTGTTTAATATCTACAGCAAATTCCTTATATGTGTAACTATTCCTGTTTCAAAATAACAGTAACTTATGATTTATCGCATTTTAATGCTTATGATCATTTACTTATATTTCTTTTGAGATTTACCTTAAGGAGGTCAATTAAAGTTATTGTATTTTAATATTTACAGTAACTTTCTTATAGTTGTAAATGTACCTGTTTTAAAGTAACAGTAATCTAAAGTCAAAACCTTTATTTTTTTTTTCCTTGCTCTGCGATTAACGTAAAATATTGAATTCTATATTAAGTAAATTTTCAGATATCTCATATGACGCAGAGATTTAGGTTAGCAAATATACACGAGTGCCGTTAAAGAGAAAATTAGAGTAATATAAAGCATTTATCTGCTGAATCCTTGGTTTGGTAGACATTCGAACCCGTCTGAATGTGCGAGATGTCAACTTGGGCGGGGAGTTAATATACTTTCCCAAGAATCCCACCCACCACATGCTTAAATCTGGAAAATACAACAGTGCATTTTAGCAGTGCCTGACAAGGAAGGGCAAAAGGAATATTGACCGCTCCCTTAATCTGTTGATCGCGGTCTGTATAGCCCTTTCAACTTTCTCTTCTCAAACATGTGACGCTGTGGGAGACTGCTTTCAGACCCTAAGCCTAGCCAGAGGCAGGAATAGTGCCGGGGAGGCAGATTAAGAGAGGACAGCTGGCATGAACACCTGGACTTTGAGTCATAGATGGTGCCTGCGCATATGGGAACGACACCAACCCCAATCTACCTGTGGATAACCTCCTGACCCCTGACCAAAGTCATATAAGAGTCTCACCGAGGGAACAAGGAAGAGAGACGCTGCTGGATGCGAGCGAGACACATCTCCCCCTTCCATTCTCGCCTCCTTCGGAGAGCCATGCCCTACTAAGTGGTCCTATCTTATAGGGAACTTTAGTCTTCTTACCAGTGAAGCCCTTAGCCCGTCCTCAGTCGCCATTACCCTAGCTGAAGCCACCTCTTCTACAAGGTAAAGTGATCTGTTGCAAATGTTCTTTCAGGCAGTCACACTGTTTTAATTCTCGTCCTAGACTTCGTATTTCCATTTCTAAGTACTAGTATTTCCATATCAACCTTGCCTTGTTAGGGCAGTGTTACGTAAATCCCTCTTTGAATATTTACATAAAATCGAGTGTTCAAAGCTGCTTTGGCACCCTCCGTGCTCGCCTTGTCCTATGCATATTTTACTATGTCCTTACTGGCTTTTAATTCGTGAATCTCTGTTTACAGAGGGTTTGTTAGTCGTGCAAATCTCTCTTGACTGCGCCTTGTATCAGCATCGTCACACCAACGGATATATCTTCAAGTTTTCCCAGTTATAATTAACCTCTCAGGCCTTGCATGCCTGATTAGTCCATTTCATCTTCTGTTATTTCATTTCCTGCAAATACACGTAATTTTAAACTTACCCTAACGTGTTTACTTACAAATACCTTGTGAGTAGAGCCCTCAGCTCAGATAAATTCCCCTTTTTCTTGTTTTTTTACGATTTCCTGAATCAACAGCAGTCAGAGTTTATACATAAATAGAGGTAAGTAACGAAATAATTCATTTAGTCTATAACTGGCTCATGGTAAGCATTTCCCCAGGTTAAATCGTAAAAAAAAAAAATATATATATATATATATATATATATATATATATATATATATATATATATATATATATATATATATATATATATATATATATATATATATATATATATATATATATATATATATATATATATATATATTATGATTAGCAAGAATTCGCTAGCAAGTTGCCCCCCCCCCCCCTCTTTGTTGTGTTTCATTTACTGCCAGCCGGCCGATCGATAGATCATCTGTCTATCGATTTAGCACGGTCAGAAATTCAAGGGTTAAAGGATTAAGGCCATTAAAACAGAACTTTCCTTCGAGGCAAAAGTAATCTGTCTTGGGCGTTTTTCTTACAGGCAAAACCTCCCCTGTGGGCAGCAGGTGCAATGAGTCAAAACCCCTGTGTTGGACGCAACCCCTGCCCCATAGGAGGGGATAAAAGCAGAAACCCACGAGGTCTCGACACACACGCGGGCTGGAAGATATGGAGTGAAGATGCCCTCAACACCTGGCCCCATCGATGCCCTTGCATCCTAACCACGTGGCCCTTTCCAAAGTATACTTTTCCTCGTGCCCCTCGACCGCATTCCAAGTGTTCGCTCCACCGTTGGCCTGCCTCGAGCCCACACGCCATTGCTTGGAGTTTCGAGGAGTCCCCATTGCCTTGCCCCTTTACGGAAGCCCTTGCATCTCACCACGTGGAAGAAACTCGCCCTCGGAAATCGCAAGTCATCCATGGACCGCCTTCTACACGCCCTCGGAAAATCTGCTAAGGTAAAGTGCCCTGGAAGAGCCCCATTTCAGTCACACTTTTGTCTCGTAATATTTGCTTAAAGAGAAAGCCAGTAATCACCCTTGTCTAATGTCCGTGCGCCTCTTGCATCGGCAGTATTAATTCTTTATTACTCCTTTGGCACTCTCAGTGCAGCTTTTCATTACTCTTTTGTCTATTTTCATTACTGGCGTATAATGTGCATATCTCTCATTTCAGAGGGACCCTATTTCGTGGAAGCTTCTCGGACTGTGTCTGGAATCCCCCCGTTTCATTCAATCCCGTAGGAATCCCCTTTAGGATCAGAAATCTACTTGAGTTCCTTTTTCCCGTACTGATGTCATTTATGTAAATACACTCCTTTAACTTTGCCCACGTGTTTTACGTAATATTTCCCTCAGTAACAAGAGCCCTATGCTCATATGAAATTCTCCTTTGTTTTCTCCATTTTTACGTTGCATAGGTACCTGGAATCCAACACAATTGAAGAATTAGCAGAACTGCCAAAACAAGATTAAATATTTAAGAGTTTTTTACAAAGGATTAGGATCACCTGTTCAGGAGCAGGGACAGGACAATTAAAAGATTATACAGGTTCGTGACTGACCACCTAAAAATTTTTAGTACAACACAATAATTCTCTTTTTCTTTTTTTGTAAACAATAATAACTTTTTGCAAGATGAACATTTTTACAAATAAAAAAAAAATATATTAAACATACGTATATATAGAAAATATATATCAAGTAGCTACCTTGTAATTAAGTCAGTGATTTTATCTTTTAGGTCATTCTTGAACATTTTTCTAATACAGGGTCCAAATAATACATGCCAGGGCTAAGATTAAAATTACAACTGGAAGTAAGCTGGATAATAGCAGACTCCAATAGATTTCTTGAAGAGAAATCTTTCGATCTGGCAATCACTGAACTTTCAGTCCAATTTATCCTGTGAGAGTTTTCACTTAAATGAATGAATAAAGCATTGGATGCTTGCCCAGTTTTGACTGAATACTTATGTTGCTTAATACGTACATCTAAATCTTTGCTAGACCTAATAGGTCAGTTGTCGGTAAAATTTCCCTCGTTACCTTACTTGTACGGATTAGTAAAAACACACAAAGAAAACAATCCTATGCGGCCTATTATCAGTACTGTTGGCTCAATATCATATAAACTTTCGAAATATATTACCAAACTCTTGTCTCCGTTACTTGGAACTATCTCGGATTCTCACGTATATAATAGTCTAGATTTGGTTGATAAATTAAACAAAATCACTTTTTGCCCCACTGATATATTCATTAGTTTTGATGTTTGTTCCCTTATCACTAAAGTCCCTATAGATTCCATTTTAGAGTATCTTAGTAATGAATTAATCCATCACGAATTACCTCTGCCTGTAAGTCATATCATTTCTCTCACTAGGTTGTGCATTTGTGATTGTAAGTTTATATTCAATGGTGCATTTTACCAACAAATATTTGGTATGACAATGGGCAACCCTTTATCCCCACCCCTCTCAAACTTGTACATGGAATTCTTTGAAAAACGATATATACCTAATATCATTTATACTCCTTTAAAGTGGTATAGGTATGTTGACGATATTTTAGCTGTTTTGCCTGCTGGTATTGATGTAAATGATTTCTCTGTAATTTGAATAACCAGGTACAATCCATTAAGTTTACGTTAGAATTAGAAAAAGACAATTGCCTCCCTTTCTTAGATGTTTTAATACAATAGAGAACCTTTTCAATGTAAATTGAGTATTTATAGGAAATCAACCAACAACTTATGTCCATTTTTATTCAGGCCATCACCTCAACATCAAAATATCAATTTTTTCCTCTATGTTTTTACGAACCTTGCGCATTGTCAGCCCCCAGTATTTGGATAAAGAAATTGAATACATAAGAAAAATAGGGACAGATTTATGTTATCCTTCACATATACTAGATATTTGTTATAACAAAGCCCACAAAAAGTTTTATAATGAAAGTAACATGAAGAAAAAACCCCTAAGAACATTCTTAGCTTGCCATATTTTAGTGGTTTTGAAAACATAAAATCATTGTTAAAACCTTTTAATACAAACCTCGTTTTTTCTTATAATAACACACTCAAAAGAATGTTAATAAAAAATAGCCCTAAAGAAAACAACAACATAATATATAAAATTCCATTTTTGGATTGCCCCTCTTTTTATATTGGCCAATCTAGCAAAGATTTAGATGTACATATTAAGCAACATAAGTATTCAGTCAAAACTGGACAAGCATCCAATGCTATATTCATTCATTTAAGTGAAAACTCTCACAGGAAAAACTGGACTGAAAGTTCAGTGACTGCCAGATCGAAAGATTTCTCTTCAAGAAATCTGTTGGAGTCTGCTATTATCCACCTTACTTCCAGTTGTAATTTTAATCTTAGCCCTGGCATGTATTATTTGGACCCCTGTATTAGAAAAATGTTCAAGAATGACCTAAAAGATAAAATCACTGACTTAATTACAAGGTAGCTACTTGATATATATTTTCTATTTATCCGTATGTTTAATATAATTTTTTTATTTGTAAAAATGTTCATCTTGCAAAAAGTTATTATTGTTTAAAAAAAAAAGAGAATTATTGAGTTGTACTAAAAATTTTTAGGTGGTCAGTCACGAACCTGTACAATCTTTTAATTGTCCTATCCCTGCTCCTGAACGGTTGATCCTAATCCTTTGTAAAAGCCTCTTAAATATTTAATCTTGTTTTGGCAGTTCTGCTAATTATTCAATTGTGTTGGATTCCAGGTACCTATGTTTCCTTTATAATCCCCATCTGTCATTCATATGAGATTTCTTTGTAAACATACTTTTATATTTCTTCAGTCTGCTAAGTAAAGGACTAGTGTCGAAAGGCCTCGCATCACTCCAGTGTTTCCGTTTCCTTCGTGGATTTTATCTTTATATATATATACGAGTATATATATATATATATATATATATATATATATATATATATATGTGTATGAATGCGTGTGTGTGGACAAAGAAGGTAATGTGCGAAGTACGTTATAATAATCAAAACAAGATCTGCCCTCCTTCAGCAGAACCAACTGTGCAAGAGCCGCCTCGTCCTCAACCACTTAAAGTATTGTACATATGTAGGATATTCATAATTACAAAATACACTGGACTTAAAACTTTCAGGTGTGAAGGACATTCAGCCTTTTATATTGTTTAATTAATCAAGCAAATTCTGTCTGTCTATCGCCCTTCCTTCGAGATATCCCAGTCATATATACTTTTCATCAGTTTATTGTATCCTATATTCTGTATAGTTGACGAAACAGATTATGTATATATATATATATATATATATATATATATATATATATATATATATATATATATATATATATATATACGGGTGCATCTTAAAATTGCCCTGCAATTTCAACTTGCGCTGTGTAGCAACTCCTCCAAAAATTCAGTAAAAAAAGA
>JANJGK010000041.1:3771586-3776586 GCA_039081455.1 Macrobrachium rosenbergii
GAACCGCCGTATTAGATTCGTTAATGCATGCCTTTCAGGATAGGTAGTCAGGAAATAACCAGTGCTAACCATCCTTTGCTTCGAGGAATAGTGCGAAATTCCTCTGTGTTAAAATCCTTGCCATATTCTTGCTTCGAGGAATAGTGCGAAAGAAATTCCTCTGTGATAAATTTTACTTCGCATTTCGAATTAGCGAACTGTTATTTAGGCGCGAATAAAATTCCCACGTGGGACACGACGAAGTCAGCTTGCATTGCTGAAAATTCTCTCAGTTTACTTAGAATTCGAGTTAGGTGTTAGGAAAGCGAAATTTAAACTCCGCTTATAGGGAAATTACTAGGCCGTTGTACTGTTATCCTCTCAGACGACTGGGAAATTCCCCGGAATCCCAGACGGTCTATACATATACGGGTTCATTCACACAGAATCTAAAAATAACTCCGGTGTTGGCCAAACGACCTGCAACCCCCACCCCCGCCCATGCCCGCGTGTGTAGCATTTTTTTTTTTCCCCCATTCATTTCCCAGCATACATTTTTTCTTTGGGTTTCCCGTTAGTAATTTCTAAGTCCTAAGGGACGAATCGTAATTCCAAGTCCTAAGTGACTCCTAAAAATTCTACGTCGCACGTGGCCGAGAATTTCTCCAAATTCCAGTCCTCAGAGACTCCTAAAATTCTATGTCGCACGTGGCGAGAATTTCTCCAAATTCCAGTCCTCAGAGACTCCTAAAATTCTACGTCGCACGTGGCGAGAATTTCTCCAAATTCCAGTCCTCAGAGACTCCTAAAATTCTACGTCGTACGTGGCGAGAATTTCTCCAAATTCCAGTCCTTAGAGACTCCTAAAATTCTACGTCGCACGTGGCGAGAATTTCTTCAAATTCCAATCCTCAGAGACTCCTAAAATTCTACGTCGCACGTGGCGAGAATTCCTCCAAACTCCAGTCCTCAGGGACTCCTAAAATTCTACGTCGCACGTGGCGAGAATTTCTCCAAATTCCAGTCCTCAGAGACTCATACAAAAATTCTACGTCGCACGTGGCGAGAATTTCTCATTCCTGCAGGAACCCCAAAATTAAGTACTTTTGAGACATTATATAGTGTAGTTCACACACATCTAAGCCCTTACGGGACTGATCATTCTAGTTCGTTAGAACAACTCCTTAACTTCACGCTACAGCCGGCCAAGTCCGAGCGTGACAAAATCCAACTACGTCCTCCGAGACGCATATTAGAATTCGTTCACCAAGAACAACCACGTCTTTCCAAGACACATCCAATTTTAACAAAAAGTCTCCTCAGACTTACTAATCAACTGTCTTATTCGGACAGATCCATTCTCCTGCAGTCTGAACAATTGAGTGTTTCAGATTCCTGCAATTGAGTCTTTTCAGACAACCTGAGTCTTTTCAGACATATCATATACCCATTATTTCAAGATGGCTAATACCAGAGCCCAACAAAACGAGGATTTCAAATTCTACATGTCCGCTGGGAAGGACATGGGACTATCGGGGGCAAGATCTGAGAGCATGGGTTCAAGAGCGAGTGGACGATGCAAGGCGGAGAGAGCAAGAGAACGTGAAGAGAGAGAGAGAGAACGAGTTGCCCAAGAGCAACGAGAGGCCAAAGAACGTGAGGAGAGAGAGAGGGCAAGAATTGACCAAGAGCAGGAGAAGGAAAGAGAACGTGAGGAGAGAGAGAGAGAACGAATTGCCCAAGAACAACGAGAGGAGAGGGAACGAATTGCCCAAGAACAACGGGAGGATAAAGAACGTGGAGAGAGAGAGAGGGAACGAATTGCCCAAGAACAACGAGAGAAGAGAGACAGAATCGCCCAAGAGAAAAGGGAGGAACGAGAATGGGAAGATCGAGAGCGACAGCGCGCCCACGAGCTCCAGATGCTAGAACGACAGCCCGCCACCCCCCCGCCCCCTGCCGCGGGAATGAGTGCCCTCTGCCAAGCTCACTCGTTCATACCAAAATGGACCGAGTCCGAACCCGAAGTATGGCTTGAAAGGGCCGAACGAGTCCTGGAGTGCTGCGATCTCTCCCCCCGCGGAACTCTCCCTTGTGCTCACTAAATTCCTGGGCGGAAAGGCCCTCGTTGCCTACCACGCCCTTCCCGCAGACGATCGGGGAAACTGGGAAGCCGTACACCAAGCAGTTACGAAGGCGTACGAGATTACCCCCGAGCGGTGGAGGAGACGTTGGAGAGAGCAGCCCAGAGAAGCAGGCCAGACTTGGTCCGATTGGGCGTACCATTCGGAGCGGGCGTTGACAAAATGGCTCGATTCCGAAGGAGCCACTAACACCGCCGAGGAACTCGAACGGTTTAAATTCGAGCATTTCCTGCGCTACGCCCCTCCTGCCCTCGCCACTCATATAGTGGAAAAAGCCCCAGCAACACTCACCGAGTGTTGCCGAATAGCGGATATGTTGGAAACTCACCACCCTCAAGAAGGATCCATGGGTCGGAAGATAAATCCCCCGTCCCTCCTCGGAGGTTCAAATTCCCACAAAAATGGGAACTCGGGCAAGCCCCTAACTTGCCATTATTGCAAGAAAACGGGGCATTCCTTCGAACAGTGCCGGAACAAGAAACCAGCTCCTCTCTCTCCCGGAAAACCGACAAGTAACTCGCCTGCGCCCTCCCACAGGGGAAGCGCGGAAAGATTTCAGCCAGACATTTTGCACGGCGTGCAAGGTTTATGGCCATTCTCCCGCATGGGCAAAATGCCCACGCAATAATAAATCAACTACTCCCACCGTCGCCTTGGCCGTCACAGATCCCAAGTCATTAGGCCCTCCCGCCGAAGGGCCTGTATACGTGGCCCCTCCACGAGGTAGCGAGCCCGCGTGCCGAGTCACTGCTTTCGAGGACTCGGGCGCACAAATCTCCCTCATCCGAAGGGACAGAGTTCCCTACGGAGCTATCGTCAATAGACGAAAACTCGTCACGATCGAGGGAATAAATCAATTTAAAATGATACTCCCTACGGTCCAATTGAGAGTCACAAGACCTCACCAATCCAAAATGTGCTATCTTGCAGTAGCAAGCCATCTCCCCGGAGGCTATGACGTCATCCTGGGACAGGACTTTCAGTCCCCACCGAAATCACGACAATCTAGGGGTCCACATTCCCCGAATCATTCCGCGGGCGCGAGTAATCCTCCCCCGCTTCTCCCTCAGTCAAGACTGGCGCCCCCTGGGTACCAGGAGGACGTGCAGTCCCCCACCAGTGCCACCTGGGTACGATGTACAGTGGCCCCCTCGATCGATTCCCGATCCAATTCCCAGTGCCCGGCCATGCCTCAGTGCTAGTGCCAGGGCCCCCAATCAAATCTCCCTTCAGGAGATGCCAAATTCCTGCCGGTGCCACTTGCATGCCCGAGCAGGGCCAAGCTTCGTCCGTCCTGACCGACGAGCCCAAGAAACCTCTGATAGCGCCTGACTCTGCCCTAGTGCCAGCGCCAGAGCGCTACGCCAATCTCCATTCACGGGATCCAACTCAGGACCCCCTCTCTTCCCCCGGCCTGGCACCGCTACCAGCGTCGGTCAGAGAGACGGTTCCTCCCGACCACCGCGGAAGCTCACCTGCAGGTGCGGCCTCGCAACCCGTGCCTGAGCTGGTCAACATTACATGCGAGCCGCTCACGCCACCCCCGACCGTCTCCTCTCTGCCTCAGCCCGTCGTCGACGCAATTGCAAGTCAGGATTCTGCCATATCTCCCTTGGCCGATGAACTACAAGAGCCGCGACGGATCATGGTAGAACCCGCGCGGAACACTCCTGCGTCAGCTGTCGCATCAGCAGGCCCCAGGTGGTACTCCGTGCCACCCTCCGGTCGCGGGCCCTCCGCTTCCCCGGCGAGGACGACTGTCCCATTAAGAAAGACTCGAGGCGAAATTACCACGGGCGTGGACATTCCAGGTAATTTACAAAGAGCTCTAGAGCTCCCATGGCACCTGTGCCGCCATTTCATTTTTCGAAGGTCTTGGCACCCCTAATCCAGAAGGGGACGTCAGACCCTCCTCTATCTTCCTGCGTTCCTCAGGAACTTCTATCTCTTATCACCTTCTATTAATCTTCCCTTAAAGTATCCCCACAAGAGGCAATTAAATACGGGATACCATTCCCCACACAATGTATAAATCATTAAGAATAACAGAGTGAGAAGTGGCACGCCCTTGCGCCCATACCTTGGCACCGGGCGTGCGTGTCAGCCCCTTCTGAAGGAGTCGCACCCTTCGGGTGCACTTTCCTCGCCCTGGGACTGAAGTGATAGTCCGGGCCGTAATTCATAGGCGAAGGACAATAAATTCCCGCCTTACACAATAAAATCCTCACTCTTTTTCTCTTAGTTCTTCTGCCAATATCATTTACTTTCTTTTAGTCATCTAGTTATCTTTATTTTAATGAATCGCGAGTCATAAACTCTTGCCCTTGTGATTTAGATGCCCCTTTCGTAAGCTCTGAGGGACGTGTCCCGCCTTTCATATGCGGTCAAGTTTCATTCGTAACGTCTTGGTAATTTTCCTTTTGTTATTATTATCCCTTTTCCCCCCCTTCCATTTCCTTCCAAGATCTCTATTTGTCCTACCCCACATCTTTTGTCTGCTCGCCCCGTCATAACATTGAGTAGGCAGTGGACGCATAAAATTAGCGTAGTTTAAGGTTAGCGAATTAAAACCTCGCGAATACTCTCGCCCGCATACGGCTGTCAAAATCCGTGTGGGGCCGGCTAAGCAAAGTACGTTAAAACGAAGATAAATTATCAATGCGAATATGTATAGTCATTACAGTATCGCGTAAAAGGGGATGTCATTTACAAAAATAAACGCTGTTTTTCATTTACACAGCCTCTTCAAGGCAGATTGTACTAACCGCATGCATTTTATCTAAAATTAAGTAACCGTGTATTTTAATTCTTGAACAATAACCTTTCTTTTCATTTGTTGGCCATAGCCTCATATACGTGGTCCTATAATCTTAATTA
>JANJGK010000041.1:3781586-3826586 GCA_039081455.1 Macrobrachium rosenbergii
GAGAATTACAGAAAGAAGAATTGGCAAAAATCCCCCATACCAGACACGTATCTGCTTGACTTATGATATGCTCTCGTAGTTAGAAAGCAAGGATGACTTCAGTTAGCTCTTCATATGGATGCTTCTACTGTAGTATTAATTAGTGGTACGGTATCATCTTAGGCTCAGAAGGTGGGGTGAATGGGGCCCCGCTTCACAAGGTTAAGAGCTATTCCACCCCTCAGGAGATGTGTACTCCTTAGCTCCATGCCAATGTCTGTCGCTCTTTCCTTCCCAGGGCAATGTCTGACCCCTTTCTTGGGTCATGTGACTGCGTTGGTGGCCAGTATGTTCTGAAACAGTCTCAGCCAGTATGATCTGAAACAGAGGAGTTTTGCCCAGTACAAAAGTTGGAAAAACAGGGGATTAAGAAAGAAGATATTAAGGAGTGGCAGATAATGGGAGGAGTTCAACAAAAGGGGGAAAACAAAAGGACTGAGGCATTTCTTGCCTCTGTGGGTGGAAAACTATCTCTATACACCTTTGTTTACTTTGGTTCTTTTTTATTTTATCAAAAGGTATTTTATTTTAAAATGGCAGAAGGTTTGAAGTCATAACAGCTTCTTCTTTAAGCAGAAATTCAGTCCCTGATGTGATGGAAAGTCTGCTTGTGAGGGCTGCTGCTATTTTACATTACAAGTCCACTCCTTAAATCTTAGCATTTAAATATCAGTTCTACATAAATAAATGATAATCACATGCAATGGTAAGAGCAATGTATCAACTAAGCTAATTAAGCAGATGAGGCAAATAATTAAAAATGCTTTAAATTCAAAATTAAATGCAATTAACTTTAAATCTGGCATAAACATACAAAGATCCTGCTTTTGCAAAAAATAGACAGGTTATTAGAATTAACTTTAGAATACACATTAGCATGCAGGGTAAAAAAAAATTGAGCTAGGACATGTCCTCAGATGTGGGCTAGAGAACAGACTTAGCTAATTATAAGGGGTTTGAAAATCAGATATTTCATAGATACAATTTCTGGTTAGACTAAGGCTAGGAGACAATCTAGGCACCCTTCTCTGGGCAAGGTGCCAGAATTTCTCTTAGAATAAGGCACTGTTAGACATATAGGACGTGAGTGCCATGAGAGCTTGTAGGTTCTGTTAACTACCTAAACTGTCTACTCTCCCTTCTCCTTTCCTCCTTGCTTTCCTTCATCCTTCAGGCTTAGGTCTCCTAGCTGGAACCTGGGCATGTGGCTCCAGAGGAGGCTGAGAAGATCCTTGGGCCAAGTCTAGGTCAGCAATAGCACTTCCCCCAGGGCCTAGACATGGAGTGACTATGGATGTTCTGTCAACTGGTGAAACTGGTACTGAATTGGCTACTGCCTTGGCTACTGCGACAACCTGGACAGTGGTGTTGCCAACTCGTTCTGCTAGCTTTTGTTGTATGGCCTCCTCATCGATGACCAACTTAAACAGGACTTCTTGAAGAGGGTTCTCCACCAGAGGCTTGTCTTCTGGGGATGGTGGTGAAGAGGAAGGGGTGGCTGTATGTACAATAGGTTCACAGGTTGCAAGGACCAACTCCGGCACGGGTTGCAAGGCTGCGCTGGGGACGAGCTTCTGCTAAGGTCAGAGGAATCTGGAAAGGACCTTACTGAATTTTGGGCTGGCTCTCGGCCAGACACTGGTAGCAGGGCCAGGCCAGTAGTTGAGAGGGAGGCTGGTTTGGGATTTCCTGAAGGGAGATTGACAACACGCTCAGACACTTACTCTAAGGCAGGTTCAGGCACAGGTTGTGGGCTCAGTGACTGGACTGGGCAGAGCACTACACTGGCCAGGCATAGGCACTGGATTTGGCTCAATGGGAGGGCTAGAATAAGCATCAACACATGATGGAGACTCAAAGAGAGTAGAACCCATGACTGGCCCAGAGAAAGGCTGCGGAGGTGAGTCCTGTCCCAGGAGGTCATAGCCTCCAGGAATGTGATCAGCCACTCCAATCGTACAAATCTTACTTTTGTTGGGTATGGTGACCCTTAATCGGACAGTTGGGAGTGTCAGCCTCCAATTATTGATGCCTTCAATAGTTATGATCTTGTTGTCTTCAATGGTGGCCCCACTGGGTACCTTGTCTCACCTTTTAAGGGAAATTTGAGAGCCAGTGCCCTCAAATGTAGAGACCTGTTGAGTGTGGTAACAACATTGAGGAGGTGCAACAAAAATAGGCCCCACAGCTGGGGGTCCTAAAGAGGATGGATGAGTGGCTGCCAGAGCAACGATGGCAGCGGATTTCTTTCCAGGGCAATCCTTGAAGTTCAAGGAATACCCTTTTTCTTACAAGTATGGCAGTAAGTGTGACTGTAATCTCTATGAAGTGTGGTTATAGTATGCGTAGGCTGAGCTTTATAAAAGCCCTACTTTCTTACAATAAGTACATACAGGTGAATTAGAGGGTCCGTTTCTAAATGCCCTACTTTCTTACAATAAGTACATACAGGTGGCTTAGAGGGTCCATTTCTTGGTTGGACTGATGAGGCAGTGGGGTCAGACACCTATTGGAGGTGTCAGTCAGATTGTACTCTTGAGAAGAGGATTCCCACACATTCCAGCCATGCCTCTGGCTCTACATCATTCCAGGGAGGTATGAGGTGGCTGATGTTTGATATAATGGAGGAAACGGAGGCCAGGGGTGGATGATTGGCTCAGTGTTGGGACAGTCCCATAGCACTGTCCTGCTTGGATCTTTCGAGCTCGAGTTCCTTATCCTCCAAGGCTAGTTCATGCTGTCACTCCTTTTCCTTCTCTTGTGCCAAGGCTAGCTCATGCTGTCATCAGGTTTCTTCTTGCTCCTTTCTCTCTCACCCCAATGCTAGTTCATGCTGTCACTGCTTTTATTTACTTTCCTTTCTTTCTTGACACTCCTTTTCATCCTGCTTCTCTTTCTCTTCTTGTCTCAGCCTTTCCAGCTGCAATTCATATTCTCATTCTCCTTCTCTGGCTTTCTTAGCAGCAGTGACCTTGTCTTGACCTACTGGGACAGCTGTTCCCCTTTCAAACCCATACTTTTCTGTACCTCCGTGAAAGTTTTGTACTCCTCAGCGGACGTGTTGCTATTTGCTCAGTACAGAGGATGGGCTACACTTAGGCATTTGTAAAGGTGCATGGGCTGTTGCAAACAATTACATGGAATAGGAAATGGCACTTGGGCTGGTGCAACTTAGGTACTAGTGGTTGAAGTATCGTTAGGCAATGTACTCTGTGCAGAGTTCAGGGAATGCCAATGAATACTGTAAGAGGTGCCCCTATTAAAAGGTGACACAGTAGATAATGTGGGTTACTGGGCACATATGTGTAGGTTGTTCATGAAGAATGATAGGCTTAATTTGCACCAGGCTAATAAAAGGGCTGCCAAAATGCAGAGGTGTAATTGGTTCCCAGGAACGATTGGATGTTATGAAGAACTGTAAGCTTGTTTATGAAGAGGTAAAATTAAATGTCACGCAGTGGACGATGGCACGTACCTAGGCTGTGCATAGAAACACAGCAAATGCTTAACATGTGCACCCAGCTAAGAGCAGCGGGTTTTTGTTCCGAAGAATGAATGGCTGAACTTACAGTGCATGAGGCATTTAACAAGCTTTGTCTACAGTGTGGAGGTAAGGGCTGTTCACAAGAACAGTTAGGCTTAACTTTCCCATGGGCACAGCAGTAACATGTGGTGTACAGGTGTTTTTCGATAAGAACAGAGTAAAATAATCAAATGGACATTCAGTGTAATAATACGCACAAGATTATGCTCTGTTATTAACACAAAGTGAAATGAGCAAATATGTGTCGGTTTTTGAATTTAAATAAGTATCTGGGGGTTGCTGGGTTGCAAATTACACAATTGCAATAGGTATATACAGGACATAAAAGACCAGAGTATGATTGCCTAGTACTTTAAATGGCTTTGCTTACTCGAAGCAGTAATTATATTCACTTGCCGAAGGCTAGGGTGCGTATTGCAGTATTTATATATTTGTGTAGGTGGGCTTGGACTGAGGAAAATGATATATCAACATCAATAAAACATTCCCCGCAATAATTTGGATTTAAAGGAGATGTGATGTATTATTTAGTGAAAGAAGATACATGAAGATGAAAAGGTTTCTCTTGCACAAGAATAATGGCAACATAGCGTGGAATTAATTTAAGAGACCGTTTGTGGTCTCAAGTAAGGAATAATAATTAAATATGTGCTGCCCGCCTCCACAGGGTAAGAAAACCGCTACATTCTTTAAGTGTAAGAAAATAGTTAAATGCTAATAAAAGCTACTGGTATCTTTCTTGCAAGTTAATGGTTAAAAGGAGTTTTAAAGCAAGACTCCTTGCAGTAACAATGTTTTAAAAAGGCCTGGAGAATACAAGTGATATGAAAAACACTCGATTAAATAATTACAAGTCTTGTGTGGGGAGTAATACAATGTTGTAAGATGGCACCAATGTTTGACAGTTTGCTTGTGGAAGTACATGCACGTGTATTCTCACAATAACAAGTCGCTACTCACCCCCACAAAGTTCAAATGAGTGCTGGTTGAGATTGTGGCAAGTAGGCAATACGTACACACAAACACCCACTGGGCAATCGGTCGAACGAACGAGCAAACTCACCTCTTTAAGAGCGATATAAAATGAAACACACGACTATTCTTCTGTGTAAATGATGCATGGACAAATTCATAAACTAACGACACGTTTGTAAGTTACTAAAAATAACTCTAAAGAATATGGAACTTTAAAACACGCTATTCTAAATTAATATTTCTGCAGTCGGTTGAGCTGATTGAGAGGTGATGGGGGATGTGGGCTAGCAGCGGGCTACCAACAAATGAACATACACTTTCACTTTGGTTGACGCAAGTCAAAGGCCTGCCAAATTAAATCCACAGGAATTTCTGACACACAGTAATACCCTATTCTAACAATGGTCAAAATGGCTGCTGCATGGGTTCAAATGACTCAAAAATTTTACTAAAAGGTGAAAATTAATCAGAAAACGCTCTGTTCGCTAGGCTATGCTATGCTGGTTTTCTCACTCTAGAACCTCACTCATTAACATACAAGGGAGTTCAGACTGCACACTTCTTCCCTTCGCTGTTATACTGCTCTGAGCATATCACAAAACAAACTAACCATAAATTACCTGTCAAAGGCTAAATAATCATGCAAATGCCTCAGAACATGCGAGGAAATGATCCTAACTAAATAACAGCAGGCAGTAGCCATTAAATCCCTACAGCTGACACAATGGAATGTGGCTTTCCTAACATGTGACAAAAATGGCGACTAGCTTCAAGCATGCAGCTCTAAATTTCATGTATGCATTCATGAATCCTAGTTGCTTTGCAAAATGTAAAGCAACTGTATGGCATGTGCTTTTGTGAAAAAAACCTAATTTTGCTACTATAGAAAATTGTCACACTGATGCCCTATTTAATTCTAGTCACAGTCATCAGCCGACATGCTTTTATCCACTCACATTTTAGCCTGACTCTTGGGAAATCGTTACCTTACATTATTCCTATCAGATCTGCAAAATTTATGAAAGCAAAATTACTCTGCTTCACTCCCCATTTCAAGTTGCCATGGGGATATTTACTTTATGGTTCATTTCTACAATTACCAATACAAAAATGGTGTCACGTAAAAGTTCAGTGCACAGGATTTTTTCGCTTCAAACTCCAGCAGATTCTACGGGGCTGGCTGAATGGCAGGAACTTACTGGACAAGGCACGTCATAAACACGACTGTTATTGCACATTTTGTTGAAATGCATGTACGGCCGCAGTATGGAACTTCATGTTTCGCCTTGTCGCTTGTTTGAGTGATACGGTGTGAGTTTATGGTCCTTAAACCCGACTGACTGAAGGTAGGTTAGCCCAGTAAGCAACCGCCTGGACAGGGAAGTGTGACTGTCGTGCGCTTGTCTCTGTCTTGTTGCTCCAGGGGTCTCGTTCTTGATAGATGTATGTTTGGGCTCCTAAGGGTTTGTGTAAGGTTAGTAACTGTGAGTGCTCCTGCGTGGTTGTAGTCAGAATGATTGGGTAAGAATAACTGTTTGGCTGTTTGTGTACTGCCGTGGCCCTGCATTAGTTGTGATTAAGTTTCAGTGGTTTCTTTGAGGTTTAGGGCAGTTGTTTGGCCCATCTGTTTTGTGTTGCAGGTATGGAGATTGCAAGTTTGTTAGTGTCTTTTTTTGAGGGGGTTTTGTGTGTTTGTTATGTAAGAGTGATGACTGATATGATTTTATTTTTGTAAATAAATTGAGAAAACCAGGTACGTGACTCATTTATCCTTGCATGGGGGCTAAGTCACTTTCGTAAATCGTGGGTTGATTGTGCAGTCTATTGGCACAATGAAAATACAGTGACGTCTTTCAAGGAAATTCCCAACATTTTAGTGGTCCTTCGAACCAGATCAACCCAAGTGGTAGTCCCCCGTGGGAGGTTGGGCGAGGCATGTTGTTTAGAGTTTTGGTGGTAGGGCACTCACAGTTGCCAGCCCACTTGCCTGAGAATGAGGGTGTAGAAATTGAAATTTATCTTAGGCCCGGAGGTCTGATAGCTAACCTAGAATCTAGCTAGTTTTCCTTCTGGAACAGGAGGTATAATTTGGCTGTTGTGTACCTTGGGGGGAATGACTTAGCTAGGGAATCAGCAGACACCATATGGGATAGACTCAAGGTGTTCATTGAAAGAGTCAAGTCAGTCACTACAACTGTGGCCATTTGTAACGCCGAAGAACAACTATATAGCGAAACGAACCGTTTTTGCATAAATCCATCTGAGTATAACGCCAGAGGAAAGACTCTGAACACAAAAATCGGCCAGTAGGAAACATTATGGCGTATGCCACATTCCCATGAACCCTGTAGGTTATTGAGCCAGAAGAACGTCCGACCATGTGCGCTTTGATACGCATATCAGAGGCGTGCTCTTGAATCAAATAATGAGACTCGTCCGAGGCGAGTGAATATGCCAGAGCTGACTAGGAGGACAGGGGGCTGTGTATGGCTTTGAAATGTTTGGTGAGAGTAATGTAACGTAACTTGGGATGGCTTCATTTCCTTCTAACCCCTTTGAACTGTTTGCCAAGTACACTCCTTTTTTCACCTACAGATTAAGTTAACATAATAAGTAGTAACCCTCCCACACATTCACAAAATAGTGGCCAGCATCAAACCCCAAATGGAAGCCATCTTGGGCTCCCTAGATGACAATCTGGTACGTGCTCAAGGGCTACTCCTCGAGTCACATCATGTCACTGTGTATCAGAACTTGTTGAATAGAATTCAAGCTGATGAACAGCAGTTGAGAACTTTGTATATATCTAACACGAGCAAATTAGAAACATTAACGCATGAACAAGTGAGGTATCATTCAGTCAAGCAGCAGGAGTGACCACGCTACTTATGAGTTGAATTGGGATTCTTAAACCAGCAAACCAACCCACAACCCGATTGCCTAAATTGAAGGCATTGCCTCTGCCCACTTTCAAGGGAGAGAAGAACAAGTTCAGTAACTTCCAAGAATTATTTGACTGACATGTCCATAAACGGACGGACATTGATGACGTGGCGAAGTTCAGATATCTTTTGGGATTCTGGACTGCGAACTACTTAGAGTGGTGCAATCTCTAAGTGTAACGGCGGGAAATTACGAAGTAGCATGAGAGGTGCTGAATAAAATATTATGGGAACGACCATCAGACCTTGGTAATCTTGCATCAGCGGTTAGCCAATCTTTTTGTGCTGAAATGTAATTGCAAGGAATAAAAAGCCTTCCGTATTGAATTGACTATACTGATTGAGCAAATAAGAGACTGGGTGGGTCTGCATTAGACCAAGGAATGCTACTGAGCCTAATTTGTAAAAAATTGTCTCGGGCGAGTTTATCAGGAAGTCGTTGCATATTTGTGAAAGTGTGATTCTGATCTAAATGTATTGTTCACTGCACTTGATATCCTTATTCATAGCATAGAGTGGAGAAAGTCTAGATAACAAAACTCAGAATCCTGTTTTAGACTCAAACGCTTCATGTAACAAAGCATGTCCATTTTGTAATGAAAATCATTCACCCTTTAATTGTACCAAGTATACTAATGCAGCAGTAAAGAAACGACAACTAGTCATATCGCAATGGTGTTTTAATTGTTTCGCTAAAGACCAAAGCAGTAAGACTTGTAGCAATAAAGTAAATTGTAAATTGTGTAATGCCAGACACCACAGTCTCATTTGTGAAGATCGAAGTAGTGATACGAGACACGGCAAGAGTTCATCCAACCAACCTACCATCAGACGGTTGCCACCTCATGTATTGTCATAGCCCGTAACTAATCGAGGGCAAGAATTGGCTGGGGAATAGAGCTAACATAAATTCAAAACACCCAGTCAAATATAAAAATGAGAAACCTTGTGTAAATGCCAAAATTGTAAGGAATCAGCCTTCAGTCAAGTTGTCAGCAACCTTGTTGCCTACTAGATTTATACTCGAAAGAGGTACCTCAAACAGCACACATGTTTTTAGATACTGGCAGTCAATGCAGCTTTATTTCTAGCTGACTGGCACGCAAATTAAAGTTACCTGTCATCAAGTGCGTCGCACTGAACATTGCACCATTTGGGTCTCAAGTAGTAAAGGGAGAGTTTGATGTAGTCACGCATCATATCCATCCGGGAGAGAGGGTGGTCCGCACAAAGTTAGTAGTACACAATAATGTGAAAACTCCAATCCACAACATCAGACTCATCAACGTAAAGAATCATTTGCAAGAAAAGGGATGGGAAATGGCTGATGTTGAAACTGAAGGGGATGTGTTGAGAAGGTAAACTGTGAGTGCTCCTGCGTGGTTGTAGTTAGAATGACTGGGTAAGAATAACTGTTTGGGCGTTTGTGTACTGCCGTGGCACTGCATTAGTTGTGTTTAAGTTTCAGTGGTTTCTTTGAGGTTTAGGGCAGTTGTTTGGCCCATCTGTTTCATGCTGCAGGTATGGAGATTGCAAGTCCGTTAGTGTGTCTTTTTTTGAGGGGGTTTTGTGTGTTTGTTATGTAAGAATGATGATTGAGATGGCTTTATTTTTGTAAATAAATTGAGAAAACCTGGTACGTGACTCGTTTATCCTTGCATGGGGGCTAAGTCACTTTCGTAGATCGTGGGTTGATCGTGCAGTCTATCGGCACAACGAAAATACAGTGACGTCTGTCGAGAAAATTCCCGACAAATGGGATTAATTCCAGCAAAGGTCAGCCAATGTTACAAGTTGGGAATGGGGGCAGCAACACAGTGTGCAATATTTTGTTGGCTTTGTAAATGGAGGGGGGGCATGGAGTGGAAGGTTGCCAATGAGACCCTGGATGATACAATTCTAAGGGTTTATTTGCACAAAGAAGAGATCGAAAATTAAATACAATTAATTCACAAAGGGGCTCACACTTCAGTTCAAATAAGTTACGTTTGGAAACAATATTAACTAAAGCTAAATTACAAAGGTAAAATAGATCCAAGCACAAATGAATTATAAGGGAAGGTTATCCCAATATTAAGCACAATTAATTTTGAAGTTGGCAACGGAGCTAATCATAGCGTGTGGCGAACTGGCAACGGGAAGTGCAAATCCAGACTTCAGTTGAACGCTCAACAGCGTTCTCCTGGAGTGCAGAGAGACTCTGTTGATTATTAAAATCAACATGCAGGCTTTCAAATGAAATGAACAACGTCTAAGGCTGGAGGAGGTACTTAACTTCACTTACTAAATTCGGCAAATGTAACTGATCAGGCAAAGGGACGTAAAATCGCTGAAATGCCAGACATAGGAAATTTACCAGGAAGGAAAACTTCGAGATGGGAAGACAAGAGAATTACAGAAAATAGAATGGGCAAAAATCCCCCCTATCAGACACGTACCTGCATGACTTATAATATGCTCTCATAGCTAGAAAACTACATCTATACACCTTCGTTTACTCTGGTTCTTTTTTAATTTTATCAAAAGGTATTTTATTTTAAAATGGATGAAGGACTGAATTTATATATATATATATATATATATATATATATATATATATATATATATATATATATATATATATATATATATATATATATATATATAATATATATATATATATATATATATATATATATATATATATATATATATATATATATATATATATATATATATATATATATATATATATATATATATATATATATATATATATATATATATATATATATATATATATATATATATATATATATATATATATACATATATACATATATACATATATACATATATACATATATACATATATATATATATATATATATATATATATATATATATATATATATATATATATATATATATATATATATATATATATATATATATATATATATATATATATATATATATATATATATATATATATATATATATATATATATATATATATATATATATATATATATATATATATATATATATATATATATATATATATATATATATATATATATATATATATATATATATATATATATATATATATATATATATATATATATATATATATATATATATATATATATATATATATATATATATATATATATATATATATATATATATATATACATATATATACATATATATATATATATATATATATATATATATATATATATATATATATATATATATATATATATATATATATATATATATATATATATATATATATATATATATATATATATATATATATATATATGACTATTTATCACATCATCGTGATTCATATACAATCAGAAAGCTACAAACGTCCTTTAATATCCAATTCACTCTACCTCGGAAGTAATATATTTTCATATATGTTACCGAAGGGGAATTTTTTAGTTGATAATAAGTCCACCGTCCCGTGGGGTCGAACCAGCGACGGACGAGGAATCAGGACTACAGTGACACACTAACCAGTCAGCCACAAGAGAGGGTATAAGTGAATACCATCTCCCATCAACTCACCCGTCGAACTCAGGTGTTTTGCATTTGGAGACGATATCCACCCACCTCTGCCATGTTGACCGTGTAGTGCGTTTGTCGTGCGTAGCCATATTATGACTATTTATCACATCACCGTGATTCATATACAATCAGAAAGCTAAAAACGTCCTTTAATATCCAATTCACTCTACCTCGGAAGTAATATATTTTCATATATGTTACCGAAGGGGAATTTTTTAGTTGATAATAAGTCCACCGTCCCGTGGGGTCGAACCAGCGACGGACGAGGAATCAGGACTACAGTGACACACTAACCAGTCAGCCACAAGAGAGGGTATAAGTGAATACCATCTCCCATCAACTCACCCGTCGAACTCAGGTGTTTTGCGTTTGGAGACGATATCCACCCACCTCTGCCATGTTGACCGTGTAGTGCGTTTGTCTCACGTAGCCATATTATGACTATTTATCACATCACCGTGATTCATATACAATCAGAAAGCTACAAACGTCCTTTAATATCCAATTCACTCTACCTCGGAAGTAATATATTTTCATATATGTTACCGAAGGGGAATTTTTTAGTTGATATTTTTAGTTGATAATAAGTCCACCGTCCCGTGGGGTCGAACCAGCGACGGACGAGGAATCAGGACTACAGTGACACAAAAACCAGTCGGCCACAAGAGAGGGTATATGTGAATACCATCTCCCATCAACTCACCCGTCGAACTCAGGTGTTTTGCGTTTGGAGACGATATCCACCCACCTCTGCCATGTTGACCGTGTAGTGCGTTTGTCGCACGTAGCCATATTATGACTATTTATCACATCACCGTGATTCATATACAATCAGAAAGCTACAAACGTCCTTTAATATCCAATTCACTCTACCTCGGAAGTAATATATTTTCATATATGTTACCGAAGGGGAATTTTTTAGTTGATAATAAGTTCACCGTCCCGTGGGGTCGAACCAGCAACGGACGAGGAATCAGGACTACAGTGACACACTAACCAGTCGGCCACAAGCGAGGGTATAAGTGAATACCATCTCCCATTAACTCACCCGTCGAACTCAGGTGTTTTGCGTTTGGAGACGATATCCACCCACCTCTGCCATGTTGACCGTGTAGAGTGAATTGGATATTAAAGGACGTTTGTAGCTTTCTGATTGTATATGATCGTTTACAAAAAAGATAATTGTTTTGTTGTACTAATATCTTTTGGGTGGTCAGTCACGCCCTTGTATAATCTTTTAATTGTTCTGCCCCTACTTCTGAACGGTTGATCCTAATCCTTTGTGAAACCTCTTAAATATTTAACCCTGTTTTGGCAGTTCTACTAATTCTTAAATTGTGTTGGATTCCAGGTACATATTTTTCCTTTATAATCCCCATCTGTCATTTATATGAGCTTTCTTTGTAAACATACTTTTATATTTCTTCAGTCTGCTAAGTAAAGGACGAAAGAGTCGAAAGTCCTCAGAGCACTCCAGAGTTTCCCTTTCTTTCGTGGATTTTATCTTTATATATATATATATATATATATATATATATATATATATATATATATATATATATATATATATATATATATATATATATATATATATATAATATATATATATATATATATATATATATATATATATATATATATATATATATATATATATATATATATATATATATATATATATATATATATATATATATATATATATATATATATTATATATATATATATATATATATATATATATATATATATATTATATATATATATATATATATATATATATATATATATATATATATATATATATATATATATATATATATATATATATATATATATATATATATATATATATATATATATATATATATATATATATATATATATATATATATATATATATATATATATATATATATATATATATATATATATATATATATATATATATATATATATATATAAATATATAAATATATATATATATATATATATATATATATATATATATATATATATATATATATATATATATATATATATATATATATATATATATATATATATATATTTTTTATATATATGTATATATATATATATATATATATATATATATATATATATATATATATATATATATATATATATATATATATATATATATATGATATATATATATATATATATATATATATATATATATATATATATATATATATATATATATATATATATATATATATATATATATATATATATATATATATATATATATATATATATATATATATATATATATATATATATATATATATGTATGTATATATATATGAAAATAAGAAGGCCCATAAAACACTATTTAAACGTTGAAACCATATATTTCGGGCACTTGTTTCTGTACCCCTGTTCACTGGTAGAATATGGACAGGTGGAAAGTTACAATGGTATATATACAAAAACATGAAGGTGTGGCCTTTTGCCTCCGATGTTATGGAGGTGGCGTTTCTTAAGAAGGAGGAGAATGACCAAATTCCATAGTGGTTTTTGGCCTCATGAGCTCCCGTTTGGCGATGGATCTGGCGGTCGCGTTTCTTGGGTCATCTTCTTCAGGAGGGGTTTGAGGATTAAGGTGTCAATGGCGTCCGACTTCCAATGTCCTCCTGACAGGTTCATATTGTTGGTTTGATTGTTGATAGCAGATTCCAGCATCTTTCTTTTGTACGGACAGCTACTCTTGAAAACCAACTCCGCCCCACTCCAGTTAATGACATGCCCTGTATTTCTGATATGTAGGAAAATTCCCAAACTCTCCGAAGCGTAACGTACTGATCTTTTGTGCTCTGTTATTCTTTGCGAGAGCGATCTACTTGTCTCGCCTACATAGATGTCATGACAATTGCTACACGGTATCTTGTAAACTCCAGCTTCTTCCCTTTTGTTATTTAAGTATACGTTAATGAGCGAACTCTTGATGGATTTGGGATAATGGAAAATGAAAGGATTATTAGAACTGAGTTGTTCGGTGGCCTTTTGGATGTTTTCATCGTATGGAAGCTTTATTTTGTTGTTGAAATCGATTTGTCTGTTGTGAGTGGGACCTCTATAGTATATTTTTATTCGCTTTGTTAATAGCCCTCTCGATAATGTGTGGTGGATAGAGCAGTTGCGTTAGGTGTTGGCGGATCGTGTTAAATTCTTTATCCAGGTACTCATTTGAACATATTCTAAGTCCTCTGAGGAATAAGTTGCACCCTACCATGATTTTTACGGAGACGTCGTGGTAGCTTAAGAAATGAATGTAGGAGACAGCGAAGGTGGGTTTTCTATATACTGTAAATGCATACCTGTTCTGTTTTCTTATGATCAGTACATCTAGGAACGGCAGTTTTCCGTCCTTTCCATTTCAACAACAAAATAAAGCTTCCATACGATGAAAACTTCCAAAAGGCCACCGAACAACTCAGTTCTAATATCCTTTCATTTTCCATTATCCCAAATCCATCAGGAGTTCGCTCATTAACTTATACTTAAATAACAAAAGGGAAGAAGCCGGAGTTTACAAGATACCGTGTAGCAATTGTCATGACATCTATGTAGGCGAGACAGGTAGATCGCTCTCGCAAAGAATAACAGAGCACAAAAGATCAGTACGTTACGCTTCGGAGAGTTTGGAAATTTTCCTACATATCAGAAATACAGGGCATGCCATTAACTGGAGTGGGGCGGAGTTGGTTTTCAAGAGTAGCTGTCCGTACAAAAGAAAGATGCTGGAATCTGCTATCATCAATCAAACCAACAATATGAACCTGTCAGGAGGACATTGGAAATCGGACGCCATCGACACCTTAATCCTCAAACCTCTCCTGAAGAAGATGACCCAAGAAACGCGACCGCCAGATCCATCGCCAAACGGGAGCTAATGAGGCCAGAAACCACTAGGGAATTTGGTCATTCTCCTCCTTCTTAAGAAACGCCACCTCCATAACATCGGAGGCCTAAGGCCACACCTTTATGTTTTTGTATATGTACCATTGTAACTTTCCACCTGTCCATATTCTACCAGTGAACAGGGGTACAGAAACAAGTGCCCGAAATATATGGTTTCAACGTTTAAATAGTGTTTTATGGGCCTTCTTATTTTCATATTACACTGTAGTATTACAGGAAAAGACATTCATATATATATATATATATATATATATATATATATATATATATATATATATATATATATATATATATATATATATATATATATATATATATGTGTGTGTGTGTGTGTGTGTGTGTGTGTGTGTGTGTGTGTATACTTATGTTTTTATATATCAGAACCAACAGACTTATCACAAAGACAGTGCAGGGAAATGACATTGATAGTTAAGTTAGGTGTCAATGTTTTAAATAAAATATCAGTGTAACTATAGGTGTTCGGATTATGCTCATCTTCATTAATAAAAAAATATTTCAAGATCAAGCCTCAATTCTCAGCTTCGTCTTAAAATAATTAGTGCCAAAACTATATTGTAAACCATAGGAGTGACTTCAAAGCCGTATCGCAGAATTTAATTAACTCTAGCCTTGCCTGTAACACATCCCTTTGTAAAACTTCACTGAACTATAATAAAAACTTAATGTACATGTAAACATACTGTATAATATCTTAGAATCATTAAATCATTGGCTTTTTGACAGTTTCAAAGTTAATCCATGGAAATTTAGCAAAAATTTTGACATATGTTTCATCTTATTAGAAAATTAATCATGTCTACCGTAACCAATAGTTCCGTCTTGTTAAGATATGCACTCCTCTCAAAAGTTAATCAATTAATTTCGGCCAGTGGTCAAGCTCGTCCCAAAATTAGCTGAACTACTTTCATAACTTTCTGTGATATCGCTGAAATAATTTTCAGGGAAAGAAATTTAAAGTAATATCGTGATCCACAAACCGACCAGAATCAGCCTCAAAATAATGGTAAATTTCCTTACCTTAGTCTTTATCCCACCAGTCAAATTAATCTATTCAATTCTCTCTTAAGAAGTAGCGGCTCCTTTACAGTTTCGTTAAAGTGCGTGAGTTACTTTTCGAGATACCTACCATTGATGAAAAAAAATAGATTTATACTCGTATTTATACCCGCATCTGCATTTCGATCCTTCATTAAATCTGATTATGTATTTTTTGGTGCACAACATGTCAATTAAATCCCCATTTTGAACTTGCATATCTATGTGGACAAACAGACAGGCAAATAATCAAGTAAACAATCAGATAAATTTCATAACCTCGTCCCAACTGCGTTTGCAAAGGTAAATATCAACTTACGTCCTGAGAGTAATCAATTTTTATGTCCACATTCCGATTGATAGCCTAAAATGAGAACACTTGTCGTTATTACAGTTTATACTGGATTTTCATATTGAATATTTTCATTTAGAAGGGATAGAGGTTCATATAGATAAGGGAAAAATTTATTAAGTGAAATTAAAACATTAAACATGAATGCCACCGTTCTTTTATTCGTTTATCTTTGGATAGTAAACATCGCCCTTGTTGTTAACTCAGTTTGATTTATATGTTTGCAGTTTAAGTATTATTAAGTGACGTGTTTCCTCGTTAATTGTTAAACAAGCTTAATAGTTTGATGAAATCATATTTGAAATACTTCTTTCTTTTTGGCTCTAGATTCTGTGGAACTCACTGTTTAATCGGTTGTTTATTCTACATAATAATAGATAGACAATGAGTAGTGGAAATAATCCGTAAATCTGTGGGTTTTGGCAGCTGAGCTTTGAAAGTGTCTTTGGAAATCGTTGATGTTCCAGGGTATATCATTTCTATTGTTTGAGTTAAGAAAACAAATGTGCTTTTTGGAGAAACAAATCCATAGTTATGTAACTACAAATATATTCTAAAAATAAAATTCTATAAAGAGCTTTCGATATTCTTTACCATTCTCCTTTTCAGTCTCAAGGAGATTGAAGTGGAGAACTGTAGAGATTCTCTAAAGCTCTATTAGAGTTTTGTCTTAAAATTTATTCATGCATTTACATAGCAGTGGTTTTCTTTCTCCATTTTAAGTCTCATGTCACTATTAGTATTTTTAATGTTTTATATACATTCTTATTTACCCAAAAAAATATTACTGTTGTCTTATTAACATTCAAAGGTGAACACAGAACGTTTCTGTTAGTAAAGCCATAATTCCCAAATCAGTAGGTCCAAGAATGGTATAATCTCAATAGCTACTGATGCTGCTTTCTTAAAATTATGACACTAAAACCATGATAAAGCTAGGGTCACTATGATGGTGAAGAATTAATAGTTTCACTTTCATGCACAAATGACAAGGTCCTCAACAAGCACTTGTCATTACAAAATTTGATGTTTCTTGGGTCTGGGATACTCAAATATTATATGGGAGTAAAAAAAAAGGATAATCTGATGATTTAGTGAAGTGGCTTTGAATTCAAATCCCAAATCTAGATGCTTTATGATATGGAGATGTTTATCTTAGTCTTTTTAGGAGATGGAAGTTCATTTAGAAGTCAGGTTTCACTATACCACGCTAAAACGAAAGGAGTGGCAGTATGGCAGCAGCAATTGTGAAAACTTTTAAGGAACAAACACCTCTCTAAATTTCAAAGACTTTAGAGAACTGGAGACCATTAGCCATCACACGAAATTTCACAATAACATTGAATATCTCCAGTTTTCTGCGAGAAGAAACTCACACCACTAGGGAAGATGAATATTTCAGTTGGCTTTTCCTATCAACAATTTCTTTGATATTGCCTGCATTCTTTGGTGATTTGGTTGAAACCTTATCCTGTCTTACGACAGTTTAGCAAATACATTTTTTTTTTTTTTTGCGCTAGTGTGCCGATGCATATCTCATTGTCGCTATGCTTCTCTCTCTCTCTCTCTCTCTCTCTCTCTCTCTCTCTCTCTCTCTCTCTCTCTCTCTCTCTCTCTCTTCCATGCCGACTTTTCTGTCCCAGAACTTTTATTCAAAAACCGCCCTATTTCCACTCCTCAACGCATCAGATTAATATTTGAGAAAGTGAGGCTTCACTTTTCTTTGCTCGCCCTTTAGTGTGCATTTTCAAGGCATTTCATACTTCGTTCAGTTTGTACTTTGCACATAAACGGTTCTTTCGTATTCATGTTTACACCGTCAGCATACATATGTACATACATACATACATATATATATATATATATATATATATATATATATATATATATATATATATATATATATATATATATATATATATGTGTGTGTGTGTGTGTGTGTGTGTGTGTATGTGTGTGTGTGTGTGTGTTTACAGTATACACACGCACACACATACACACACACACACACACACACACACACACACACACATATATATATATATATATATATATATATATATATATATATATATATATATATATATATATATATATATATATATATATTCATACACATGCGTGTGTGCAAATACACAGGCAGGTTAGGGCATCTGGAACGCCGGAGATTTAGAAGAAATGGGATGGAAAATCGCCACCGTACCATCACAAGTTTATTGGACAAATTTTCGAGACAGCAAATCTCATCATCAGGGCTGTAAAATGTACAAAACTTACAACTTAAAAACAGACTCAGTAAAATGACACACATTAAAGTTAAAATCACAAAAACGCTAAATAGTCTATATTAAAACAAAGTAAAAACAAAAGCTGAAATAAAAGGCATAAAAAGTTAAGAGAACTCTAAGAGTGGTACCCATTTTTAGGATGCTGAAAAACTGAGTGACATTCCCTTCTTGGAAGGCAGGACGTCAGCTAATATAAATATGTGTGTATATATATATATATATATATATATATATATATATATATATATATATATATATATATATATATATATATATATATATATATATATATATATATATATATATATATATATATATATATATATATATATATTATAAATGTACATAAATGTATATGTGTGTATAAATATGGGTGTATATGAGAACATAAGTATATATTTACGTGAGTATTCATAAAGTGAAAATCATTAACAATAAAATGCCTTGGAAAACATTTTAAAGAGTGATCAAAACAACACAATGCTAGGGAGTGCAATGATCAGTTCTGGTGATGTAAAAATAAACATTGTAAAAAACACTGTGAGGTATGAATTGTTTGAAAGTCAGACCATCAGTTGAAAGGTATGTCTATAAACAAATTATAATAAAAAAACATCGAAGAAACTATCTTCTCAATCAACTAATTATCTAACAATTCATAAGTTACATAATTCTTAGCTTCCTTTTGTTACCTGCTTAATCGCCTTGCAGAAGTCAGATTAGGAATACCTTTGCAGAAAAGTTTCTTTCCACAAAAGCTCTTGGTCCATTTTTGCTATCAAAAACGTAATTCTGTAAACACATCATTATTTTGTTTATTGAAATATTAATTTAACCAAATCTTTTCCCTTACGAGTTTCATCAGACATTCTATATCAAATATAAAGAAGTCTTTATCCAAGGAGATTTTTCACTCTTATTTCTTTATCTAACAACGATTAATAGCGAAATACCACCTAGGAGAGATAATGCAGAGAAACTTCGTTTATGCTTCAGTTGTTTTCTCTCATCTAATTATAGTACTAGTGTGTATCCTTTTCTTTAAATTCTCATAGTCTCAGTCATGCCGAAAATTGTTTTCTGTAGAGTTCTTTCATATTATATCAGTTGGCATGTTGATGGATGAAGAAAATCAAACCACGTAAAAAAATTTAAGATTAATTGAGTGCCTTTTAATGAGTGGTTTTTATAGTAGCCAATAACATTTTAAGAGACATGTTCTGGTTAAGCTGAAGACAGTAAATAAATAACGTATTGTTATTTAAAACGTCATTAGTCGTTGACATCGTATGGAATAATAATCTACACGTTTAGATTTGCAATGATAAGGTCGAAATCAGCTTTTTCCCCAGATGGCTCTTATATATAAATATGTGAAATGATTCTACTTTAGACGAGCTTCGATACCAAAAGGAGCAGCCTTAGGATGAGGAGTTACAGTCTTGACCCTCTTATTTTTCGTCATTTTTGAGGGCAGGTTGGAAGTTGACATCTCTAACCTCTCTTACATTACAGTTGTTTTTATGAGAGAGAGAGAGAGAGAGAGAGAGAGAGAGAGAGAGAGAGAGAGAGAGAGAGAGAGAGAGAGAGAAGATTTATAAATGGCAATATTCATTCATCAAATCATAGAAATTATTGTTATTAGTATATAAAGTTAGGGAGAACATTAAGAAAACTTCTCCTATTTGAGAGCCAGATTATGTTGTGATAATCGATATTCATTTGCAAGGTAAAACAATAATTTTTTATAAGTGTTAACTGTTATGATGAAAACGGGACCATTTCATACACTGAACGAAAATCATCAGACGTAAAGTGAACTTTTAAATTTCAGATTTCAGCAAATTTTAAGCGATTTTCACCAGAAGCAGTTCAGTCATGTTCGACGTGAGCGACTGGACGCCTAAAGTACATATATGCTAAATTCATTTCATAGCTGGTGCTTTTGGAACGAAATCTAGGATTATTTAATCCCCTTTACGTTCGCTTTCCTGTTTTCTTTAACATTTCATTAACCTTTTAAGATTATAAGTATCTGGAGTTAATCTCTGGTTTCTGATTTAAAAAACATAGGTGACCTTTTACGAAGATTAAAATACACGTGTGACTGAACTCATTTTTGTAGTTCTTCGCATTTCACATGAATGAAAGTTTTTCTGTTTCTAAGGCTCTTTTACCTTGTGATTTAAGAATCGGTTGATACATGCTCTTTCATGCAGAACCCATTTTTTTTTATTAAGCTCTTCTATAGGAAATTTTAAAATAAGATTTTACGTTTCGCTCGAGAAATATAAAACAAGCACCGTTCACTGACAACAGGCTTCATGAAAATAACTGACTGATTTTTTCCCGAGCAATACCTCTCTCACTTCAAATTCTTTTGCGTACCACGAAACAGACATGTGTCACAGTGCAGGAAAAGAAGAATAAAAGCGGTGTTCACTTTGGTAAATTTTGGACGTTACAAAAAATAGGCAATTTTTCATTCATAATTATATCTGTCATTCAGTGTTTAATTCGTAGAAATAAAAAATCGGCGTCTGTTTGATATTTCATGAAAACTTCGTTGGAACAATTTGCGAAAATTTCATGAGGTTGCTGATTCTGAATTTTATAACGTACACAAGTTAATTTAGTTATGGGCAGCAAATATGTATTTACACGCAACCAGGCGTTTTTATATATACATACCATACATATTCCTACACAGCTGCACACACACACACACACACACACACAACCGCCAAGTCCATAGAGAGACGGGGGCTAAATGTATTTGCCAAACTGACATCTGAGCTAGGGAAATGTTCTACTTGCGAAACGAATAAAATATAATCATTTACCGAAATGACATCTCAGGACTGATCTGAATGCCCAATTGTTTAGTGGGACAGTGATTTTCACCACAAACTCGGACATCTAGGTAAAGTTAAGCCCTTCTTGTTTTATGCTCTGAAATATGAATTTGCTTCACCTCGCCAGTTATCTGCGGTACGCACCGAAACGCAGATATAGTTTCAGACATCAAAGAAATAGCTTGACTATTGACAGATTCGTAGCGCTGAAGAGACATTTATGTGCAAGTTCATACTTACACTTTAACGAGGTTTCGTTGATTATTTGGGTCAGCATCCAGAGTGGTATTGGAATGGATAAAATATCTGTAATAGCTGTTTTCTTATATGATCATTGTTTTCTTCGCAAGGCACCATCACCCATTTAAATACATTTAATGATGCTGTTCAGTTAAGAAATGAAGGTTAAAATATTCCACCTACAAAACAATCGTTTTAATGAATAAACCTCTGCAAAAATCTATTTAAATCGACGACTTGATAATAGATATGTGGAACCTTAGGCGCATATAATCCACTGACAACAAACATTGTGAAGCTTTGTAGTTTCTGTGATATTAAAAACACTAAAACAAGCGGAACTAGAGAGGGAGGCAGGCAGGGAGAGCGAATACGAACACGGATCTTACAACAAGAACTATTTTTCAAAATGTCATCAAGTTTTTTTAATGTTACGTAACCATTCTGATAACGTTAATTGATTACAATTTTAAAATATCTTTCATGCACACAAACAGATACAACCAACACGTACAGGCACTGCCATATACTTTTACAAGCTCACAAAGGCAGAGACAGACGTGCAGCAAGATAAATAATGCTGAGTGAATGTATAACTGGAGGCCGTTTGAGACCTCGAGCGAGGAAATTCGCAGCGACTTCAACACGAACTTAGGCTTTCCAATCCAAAGATCTCTAACTTCACGCTTCGATCGTCATGACTTGTGTTCTGGATTTTACGGACTTGATAAGAGGCACGGACTCTACGTTCCGAGGGCAGATGGATGTAGAATGGAAATGATGGCGTCGTAACTTCAAACAGGTGCAGAAAAGACACATTTCTAGACCGTTATCATACAGAGAGAAGTTTTCCTAAAAGTTTAATGAAATTCAGAGTAATTTTAGTAATTTGGATCATAGACTTGAAAACTTGACATATATTGAGAATTGCGGAAATAATTATTTCTTTTTCTGGGTGTGACACGGAGGTAAAACTGAGATTTCGAAAATTCAATATGTTTCCCTTCGTAATGGTAAATAAGTTAATAAAATAACAAAATATAAGTTGAAATTGTAGAAAGATAGTGTATTGCTTAATTAGAGATGGCGCAGTAACTACAAACAGGTTTAGAAAAGATATTTTTTTCAGACAAGTCACATAAATGAAGTTGTTCGGAAAGTTAAATTAATCATAATTGATTATAGTAATGAGCGTAACTTCAAAGAGGTGTAGAGAATTATTTTTTTAGACCAGTCTCACATATGATCAAGTGGTTTCAAAAGTCAAATTAAATTCAGTATGATTACAGCAATATTGATCATAAACAAAGGCAGTGAGCATGATTGAGAATTATGGACACGATAATTTTTTTTTTTTTTTTATGATACGGAGATATAGCCTAGATTCGGAAAATTCAGTGCATTTCCTTTTCATAATGGTGAGTAAGTTAATAAAATTACAAAATATAAGGTGAAATTATAGGAAAATTGGCCATTGGTTAAGGAGAAATGATGGCGTAGTGACTTCAAACAGGAGTAGAAATGAAATTTTTCGAGATCATTATCATAAATTAAGGGGTTTTCGGAAGTTAAACTGAAATTCAGTATGATTATAGCAATTCGGATCATAGACCAGTATTTGACGTCATTAAGCATTACGGAAATAATTATTTATTTTTCGGAAACGGAAGTATATTTAGGTGGGATTCCGAAAATTCTTTACACTTCCTTTCATCAGGGTTAGGAGGCTAAGAGAATTTAAAAGATAAAAGTGAAATTCTACTTAACCAGTTCACTGGTTAAGAAGAAACAAGTTTTTATAGAGACAGGCATTGCTGAGCATTTAAAAAATGGAGCAGCATAATTTAGTAAAATGAATTACATAAAACGTAGAATAAATGAGCCATATAAATTGCAGCGCAAGAATAACAAGCATAATAGTTAGGAGTAGAATTAAAAATAAACAGAAGTCATGAAGAACTAAAAACTAAAAATAATTATAAAAGAAAATAATTTTGGTCAAATAAACTAAAGAAGTACAATATAAACTCTGTATTACTAACAAAATGCAAAGTATTTACTACATTGTGTTAAGATTAGAGGCTACAGAAATGGAAGCGGGTGACTAGATTCAAAACCATACACATACAATGAACCTAAGATAACATGATTGTTGAGGATAACAGCTATTGCTTACGAGTAGACTTCAGCAACTGGAGGGATAGCCTTTGTATTGGAAATCACTGTCTTGCATAACATATATGTATGTATGTATGTATGTATGTATGTATGTATGTATGTATGTATGTATGTATGTATGTATGTATATATATATATATATATATATATATATATATATATATATATATATATATATATATATATATATATATATATATATATATATATATATATATATATATATATATATATATTGTAATGAACTGCAGTCGGTTCAGCAGGTTCTTAAATACAAAAAAAAGTACGGGACTGGAATGACTGGCAGAAATTGAGGCAGACAAAGGAGGAAGGAGCTGAACGAAACGATAAAGTTACCTTAAACTAATTTGTTATAAATGATATTTACATATTTACAAGTGAGTCAGGTTTGGTTCAAAATAAATCAAATTACATACTCAATATTACAATAAATGAAATATGATTACCAGCAGCAAAGTTAACTACCATGAGTCCATTAAAGAATATAAATACATCAAATTTAAAACAAGAGTCAGTTCCAAATCAAAATAACATTGATGTAGCCAAACCAAAGTTACTCTATGAAAGAATCATATTACATTAACATTCAGTAATCATTACAAGTGAACAACACTTTGGCTACATCGCAAAATATAAACAAAACAGACAGCATAAACATGATCAAACAGCACAGTACAGAGATAGCATAAATAATTAAGCAACACATGATCATGAATAATAAAGCAGCAAAAATACCAATACAACCGTATAAATACCAATACAACGGTATAAATAATACCAGGGTTGTAACCTCGTGCAGCACAAAAACACAACAGACAATCTACACAGATGTTGAGACCAAACAAAGGTCGAAGAGGACGAACACCCTTGAACACTGCCATACGATCATCAAAAACAACCGCCCCATGACGGCCATCAGGAACATCTCCAAAAACGACAGATGATCGGCAGAGTCAAGGCAACAGCAAGACTGCTGTCAAACAGGAACAACACTGCTCCACTGATGGACACGGTTCAGCCATCAACGCCATCCTCCAACTGCAGAGGGCCACAGGTAACAAATACCTGCAGTTCCAAAATACTCAAAGAAGCTGCTATGCTGTCAAGAACCTGACTCACTACTATCCCAAACCTGACTGACGATCTCGAAGACACCGAGACAGACGTCAACTCCTACAGAGTGCAAAGAAAACAAAAAAGTAAGGAGGCAACAACCCACCAAGGGAACAATCGATCAAAAGTACTAAACCTCACAATATATATATATATATATATATATATATATATATATATATATATATATATATATATATATATATATATATATATATATATATATATATATATATATATATATATATATATATATATATATATATATATATATATATATATATACATATATGTTTGTATGTATGTATGTATGTATATATATATATATATATATATATATATATATATATATATATATATATATATATATATATATATATATATATATATATATATATATATATATATATATATATATATATATATATTTATATTTATATTGTATATATATTAAGTCTTGGTTCTCTTTGGACAACAGTGGAGAATATGTGACGACCTGTCAGTGGTGTTTTGCTGCAGGTACACTTAAGCTGACATTGGGAATTTGCTCAGCTGTGACAGAGAGTTATTTGATCATGGCCCGAGAACATAGAAACAGCATGATTGAACGTTAAACCGATGTGCTGGAAGTGCCCAGGTTCCAGTGGGGTATGTGCGTCTGTGTTAGAGATCTCCCATGAGATATTTATGAGAGGAAGAGTGACTCTCACGGGGAGAATGCCTCGATCCTGAGTGGCTCATGCGTGCGTTTAGCCTGGTGTAGTGTTTAAAGAATCCGCCACTATGAAGATGCATTATTTACGGCCATAGAAAAGTAAGAAAGATCGCCCAGTGACATTTATATCTTTTCCAGACTTTGGAGGGAAAACCCCTGGTTTGGAAGCAGTGAAACTAGTCGATGTCTACATGATGAATTTTCCCATTTGTTCATGAACACCATTTCAGGTTTTAATATAATGATATGTTTCTTTCAACAGGAATTTGAGTATCGTCCTGAGAGGACGAATACTTGGAAGTGGTGTTTTTACTTTTACATATTATCTGACTGCTTATTTTGGTCTTGAATAAATATGACTGTATTACTGTATTTGATGACCAGGGTGTTATTCACAAGTATTGCTTGGTATAGAATTGTTAATAGGTTTTCGTGTGAAGCAGTATTTCCTTTACTTATGTTTTCCATTGATGGGGAGTATGAATCACTCCATTTCATGACCGTAGCTTTTGCTGAACCACTTTCGTTAAATTTGTCAATAAAGTCTAGTTTTGCTTCTCAGTGTTTAATTCCAGTAGGCCTTTGTGTAAAGATAGGTATAGTGAGAGAAGATGGCGATATAAGAAGGGATTTGCTGACCCAGGGATGAGCCATGTTACCACAGACATCTTAGAAAAGTAAGATGATTGATTCTGTTCTTAAAACAGATAAAGCAATAAAAGATGGCCCTGTTTGACCTGGGGAACAGGCTCATTAACAGTGGTTGGCAGCAGTGTTAGATATAGATAAATGAATAGATCGTAAGGGATACGCTTCTGAAGAGACATATTTTAGTAATTCTAGCACTGGCATCTCAGAATAGGATTTTGTTGGGTTCAGCGATTCAGCGTAGGAAGCTGTTGTTGTGAGGCGTGCTTGGGTCAGTCTTTTTCTTGAGGTGACTCTCTGTGTTTATTAATGTGTCACAGGGTGCAGGGTGTTAATATTGGCATTAATAGGGCGTTAATTCATACTGGGGAGTGTTTAGGCGTATATTAATGTGCATAGTGTAGAGTGATTGCAGTATCTTGACCGCTTGTGTGTTAAAATACGCGAGAATATGCGCGAGAGCTTGTTCTTCTTTTTCTCCCTCTCTCTCTTTCTCTGTGATGAGAGGATTCTGGCGCTGTTAAGCAGAGGCCTACGTAAGTGCTATCATTTTTTTTTAATAATGTTAAATTAAATGTTAGATTGGATTTTTCATTACACTGCAGTTAATATTCGGGCGGTTGCTGCAGTGACGTCATCACCTGAGTGACGTGTCAGTGATACCATTAGTTTGGGCGGAGTCTCTTGCCTTCTCTGCCCTACGCTTATGTAGTGCATTTGAATTTTGGGCGTGTATTACATCTTTTGTTTTGTTTTTATATCAGCAATCAGCAGTTCACATCGGCGTTTAAGGTTTAATAAAGGAGAATACTTTTTTGTTGTGTTATCTCTGGGGACTTTGATAATTTGGTAGTATTTTATTTGACATTTGTGAATTACTGTGTGAAAACATTTCTTACGCAAGTGTGTATACATTTCTTAGTTGTTTTTACTGTTTCTTTTCTATTTTTATAATTACACAAGTATGTTATTTTGGGTGCATATGTGCGTGTATGTAAAGTGGGTGCAGTTGCTATAAGTTTACTCAGCAATCCAGTCCCTTGACGACAGGAGAGGGGAGCTTGTCTCCTCGGGGTTTTGCGCTAAGCATTTTTTCTGTAGGCTTTGGCAGGCGTTGGATGGGAGAGTGATAGGGTGAGGTGTTGCACTGGGGGGGGGGGGGGCGAGGGACGAATTCTTTTATCTCTCTCTCTCTCTCTCTCTCTCTCTCTCTCTCTCTCTCTCTCTCTCTCTCTCTCTCTCACCCATTTGCTTGAGTCTCGGTTTCTATACAGGAGAGTGCATTCCCATTCTCTTTTCTTGGGGTAGACAGAGTATTTTTTTTTTTTTTTTGTTGTTTGGCCTTGAAGTCGCCATTTTGACCCACTTTTGCAAATCAGCTGTGCATTTTGCCAGCACTTTTTCTCATGGGACTTTGGATTTAATTGTAGGGTTGGTTAATTTTAAATTGAAATTTGGGGGTTTAATTTAGTTATGGGTTTAGATAACTGTGAATTTAGTTTTGGGTTTAATTAATTTTGAATTTAATTTTGGGCTTACTTAATTTTAATTTTGAATGAAGTGTTCAATTAATTTTTATTTTAATTGTGTGTTTAATTAACTTTGGGGGTTAATGGTGGGTTTGATTATTGCCTTCTTTTGAGCTTTGGGAATTAATTGTTAGAGCAAAGGGAATTAACATTCCAGGTTTTGTGTTGTATGGGAATTATTTCAAGGGGATATTGTCTTTTCTTGTTTTTTTTTTTTTTTTTTTTGTAAGGGGTGTCTTTTCTCAGGACTTGGGAATTTATTTGCATTTGTTATCAGCCAAGAACAAGGTAATGGATTTATTTATGAAGGCTGTGTAGGAAGCGGAGATTTAGTTCACAGTCTGAAGGGTTTTGCTGAATGTTGGAATAGCCAAAGTTCGAAGGTTAGCTTGAGTTCCCGAATCCAACGGGTTCGTTGCTTTAACTTTGATATGCAGGGACACATTAAGAGATTTTGCCGTGTTAAATATTGTGGCACTTGTAAAGGCCCCTACACGCGATAAATTTTTTCGTCAATTAATTGATATCAATTAATTGACGAAAAAATTGATCGTGTGTAGGGGCCTTAAGAGTTACAGTCATCCTTGATGGTCCTGCCTGTCTCAGAGACAGCATAATGGTAGGCTGTATTTCAGAATTTTGGTAACTCACATAAGAAAATTCCTCACGCGGATTTTTCAAGGGGATCTTTTGATCGGCGGACATTGTCTAAAGATTGATCAGTTGTAAAGGAAAACTGGATGGGTGTTTCTTGGGATATAGGACTTCTGGGGGAACCGTCAGTGTCGAAGCCCGTCGTAATTGGATCTGTACATGGTATAAATGTAAGAGTTTTTATAGATACAGGTGCCTCTATTAATCTGGTGAATTATGAGTTGTTCAGATCAATGTTTCCCGATCACCCTTTGAGACCCGTTAAGGAAACTGTATGTAATGTTCGAGCAAATATTACAGAATTGGGTTACTTAGATGTAGATTTATCTCTCGACGTAAATCTTTGACGGAACCATTTTTTGGTCATCCAGCATGTCGGAGACGAAAGATGTCGGTTCATATGGGGCTATGCGGTATAACTGTGGGAGTACCTGGGGTGTTTGTGCCTTTTGAAGGAATAGATGTGGGGGTAGTGGATGATGATGGATCGGGTGTACATGTGGACCTGAGGGTGGATGCTGAACATGTGTTGGTGGATAAGAGGTCTTATAAGGGGGTTTTAACAGATGATGTGGTGCTTGGTCTGGGCATGGTTGCGATGGTGAAAGTTCGAGTGAAAGGAGGGCATAAATCCAGACAGATATGTGTGGATGAGTGTAGCGAGAGGCTGAAGGGGGTTTTGTGTACGGGTTCTATAAATAGGGTGTCAAGTTCAGGGGACACTTAAGTGGAATTGCTAAACTGTAATGATTTAATTCGTAATTATCAGAAGGGTACTTATACAATCAACTTTGTTGACTGGGTCAATGAAGATAATTCAGTGGCTATTGTCAGGGATTATTGTAGTTTTTCAGAAGCAGATTTATAGACTAGAAAGCAAGTTTTTAGGAATCAGTTAGCCAATGCTGATTATAAAGAATATGCTGGCGATGTAGAAGACATTCTGGCCTAGTATGCAGACATAGTGGCACTAAAAGGGAACAAGTTACGGTTAACAAATGTGTTAAAACACAAGGTTCAGTTGCAGGACATAACTAGGCCTTGTTTTTCCTTCATATAGGATTCCTTTTAAGATTAGAGAGCAGGTAGAGCAAGAGGTTAATAAGTGGGATGAAGAAGGCATCGTTAGGACCAGTTCTTCACCTTTTAATTTTCCGTTGTTGGCAGCCCCTAAGAAGGATGGTTCAGTCCGAGTTTGTGTAGACTTTAGGAAGTTGAACGAGAGAACCATTCCTGATCGCTACCCTGTGGCATGTTTGCCAGATTTATTTATTGAAATTGGGGACAAGAATAGTTATTCCCCAATTGATTTGATGCAAGGGTATTTGCAAGTACTGCTTAGTGAGGAGAGTCGAGAGTACATGGCTTTCTCTTTGCCTAAGTGGCATTGTGAGTTCATAAGAATGCCGTTTGGTTTATCAGGCAGTCCGATAACATTTACTAGGCTAATGAATGCAGTTTTGCATGACTTGTTAGGGAAAAAAGTCTTTTTGTACAAGGATGACATCCTAGTTGCCACTGGTTCAGTAGAAGAACATTTAGAAGTTCTTAGGGGAGTTTTTAGGAGGTTTAGGTTAGCAGGTTTGAGGATAAAGTTAGCTAAGTGTAATTTTCTCAAGAGGCAGATAGTATATTTAGGACATGTCATTTCTTAAGAGGGTGTTAGAGTGAATGATGATAAAGTTAGGGCAATTGTAGATTTTGCTATTCCCAAGAATAAGAAACAGATTTGGTCATTCCTAGGCATGGCTGGATTTTTTTTTAGATTTGTGAAGGGTTTTTCTGTTCTGGCATCTCCCTTGACAGATGTCTTGAGGGATGATGTGCAGTTTGTATGGGGAGATGGACAGCAAGTAGCTTTTCAAAAGATTAAGGATGCCTTAGTAACTCTCCCAGTGTAGAAGTTTCCTGATTTGGAACTTCCTTTCACGTTGTTAATGGATGCTAGTTATGATGGTATAGGGGCATGCCGTATGCAGGGGTTCGATGGAAGACTCCATCCAATTGCATTTTACAGTAGGAAGTTTAAGACATGAGGTAGTAATGAACGGTTATGGTCGGTAGTAGACGAAGAGGCCTTTGCCTTAGTGTCTAGCTTGATACACTTTAAGATATTGATCTTGGGCAATCAAGTAGAGGTTCTTATGGATCATAAGCCATTGTTGGATCTTTTTAATAAGCCGGATCTTTCCCCAAAAAGAGCTCAGTGGTATCTGATGATCACGGATTTTGATGCTAAGCTTAGGTATATAGAAGGTAGACAGAATGTCGTAGCAAACGCCCTTAGTAGGAGTTTTGTTGTCGCAGAGGGTACTCTTGCATGTTATGTATTCGGAGATAGCATAGACTGGGATATTAGTTTAGTAGAAGCTAAGCAAGATGATTAGTTTCTGGGAGATGCAAAGGCATTTCTTAGAGGGAAATTAGTTAGAAAGGGTTATAAGCTGCCTTTTGCAGGGCTTGAATTAAAGTGTAATTTGTTAGTTAGGAAAATTAAATACAGGCTGAGGAATAGTGAGGATAAGGGTGATACAACGCAAATAGTTGTTCTTAGAAGTTTAGTACCTACGGTGTTAGATATTGTTCTCGGTAGGTCTGGCAGTCTGCATTTGGGGATTGAGAAAACGTATCAGAATGTACGTGGACAATTCTTTTGGAAAAACATGCTCACATCGGTAGAAGACTTTGTGAGGAGTTGTTCTGTTTGTAATGCGTATAAGCCATCAATGGTAGTTTCTTGTAAATTGAGTTCATTCCTGATTCCTACCAGACCCTGGTCCTATATTCATATGGACCTTGTGAATCTAGTTATGGCCTATTGGTGGCTGTTGAGGAATTAACTAGGTTCGTAGAGATTTTTCCACATAAAACAACGGAAGATGTGGCAGTTGCATTCTTTAACGGGTATATTTGCTGTTATGGGGTCCCGGTGGTTCTGATTACAGATAATGGTAGAGAGTTCGTGAACAAGACGGAAGGTCACCATTATTCCCCATAGACCAGAGGCTAATGGCCTGTGTGAACGAGCAAATAGGAAGATCATTGAAGCTCTTCGGATGACCGTTGGGGAAACGATGTAATTGGGATCGATATATTCCACAGGTGCAACATAGTATAAATACGATGGTTAGTGATACCATTGGAATGTCCCCCAATGAGGCACTCTTTGGTTACCCCGCGTGGGGTGCGTTCGATTTGTTGCCTATTCCATCGGGTGATGAAACAATCAGTGCGCTTGTTTGCACTGCGAAAGAGAGATACGCGCGTCTTCCTAAGAATCTTCAAATGAAAACGCGAAGCATGGTAGATAGGAGCAATTCAAAGCCAGATAGAGGTAAAGTTGACGTGTTAGATAGTGTTTTTGAGAAAATAATTGTCAGGAATCAGTTGAACTATAAGCTAGGTCCTAAATTTGAAAGTCCATTTTGTGTTGTTGAATCAAAGAAGGGGAATAGATTTGTTGTTCTAGATAAGAACACGGGTGTGTCTCAGTTGACACATATGTCCAAAATTAAAAAGACAGGATAATGGGAATCGTATGAGTTAATTCCTGGGTTGTACTGTGGTTATGATAATTTTTTTTTCCCTCTTTGTTATTTTTTTAATGGGTTTTAAATGGCGTAACTTGTAGCTTTTTTTTTTTTTTTTTTTTTTACTGGGGAGGACGTTAGTCCGTAGAGTTATACAAATCTTTAGTTGTCCAAGTTAAGTTTTTGCTTATATATGTTGCAATACTTTGTTAAAATTCAAAATACCGTAGAGTTTTTTTGGTATATGAATTTCTTTTTTTTTGTGTGTGTGTTTTTTTCTTTCCCATTTCGAGATCGGGTATCGTAGAGATTCTTGTTTTTGTCTTTATGCTGAAGTCTCGCATTCACATGACTTTGTGAGTCGTGGCCAGGGCTAATTTCTTAGTGAGGTTAGGCCCGTGTGTTGTGTTGTTACGCAAGACTATTATGATGTGTAGTTGTCGTCTGATGCAATATTTTTGAGTATAGAGTTACAGAATAAAATTCTTGTTACTTAGGATTTTTTTATGGGTAATTAGCATATCAGACGTAATCTGTCTGATCTGTTACAGGTTTGGGGAAATCAGTTGGGGTTTAGGATAGGATTAGGAAGATTTTAATATGGCTTCCAAATTTACGTGTTTCGATTTTTCAGTTGTCTTTTAGAATGAGGGCTGCGCCATTGGTAATTGTAGTTGTTTGATCATAGGAGCGGTTGCCAGTATGTCAATTGCTATTTTGCTGAGAATTGAGCAGGTATTAACAGTATTTGCTAACCAGGGTAAAACTTTGATGTCTTTCCAAGATATTTTACCTCTGAGAAGTTTAGAATTGCCTTTAATGAGTTCAGTATATTGGTAGGGTTCTCAGGTAATTTTTACTGGGAAGAATTTATATGGGTAGTATCTTAAAGTTAGTGTACCTGATAGTGGGTTGATTGTGGAAATTCCAGTTAGCAACTTGGAATTGTTTCACAGTTTTATCATGGGAACTCTGCCCTAATGGGTTTAATATTTCAGTAATAGTATGGCATAGTGAGTAGACTAGTTACCTTTTGGGCTGACTGTCGACATGACCAAATTACGTTATACACCACTTCGGTGCAAGAGCGCCTGATGAATGACTTCTATGAGCCTCAACTGTTACAAATTAGATATGGGGGGCGTCTACGGTATGCCTGCAGGTTTCTTCATCTGTGCCTTCATCAGAGGATCCAGGGTTTTGGAGAGATGTCGGGCAGGGCGTCTAAAAATCACCGTCATTGCTGGGAGACATCTATTTAGCAGAAAGGATTCATGGGCGCCACATTCAACATGGGCTTGTGAAGTCGCAGGCCTTTCAGCACAGTTGGATCACCAGGAATTCAAGATGTGAAGAGAAGCATGGGCTTTACAATTGCAAGCCATCCAGAAGATTTTAGACCATCAAGAATGCAAGATTCCAAGTGTTATGTTCCATAAATGAACTATTATTGAATAACATCTGTCCATGCGAGACACATCATTTTTATATCTGGTTTTCTGCTCCCATAAGAAAACCGCTCACTTGGAAAGTACAGTTTCTGATATAACTTCATCATAGCACCTATTTATTTAAATGTTATATATTTGTATTACTTGCCTGAAATAGACATTTCCAACACCACCAATATGACATATTCATTTTAAGAGATAATATTCACAGGACCATCAATATGATATATTCATTTTAAGAAATAATATTTACAGGGCACAATCATTTTACGAAAAGGATGTGTGAAAGTAAGAAAGTCAACTTTGAAAGGTCTTATTCGGTACTTGGTGATAAAAAAAACTAGAATTTGGCAAGTACTTGAGAAACTGTCTCCTTCGTGCATTTCATTAGGTGATGGGAACCCCATTATATGCATGTATTCCCTTCAACTTTTTTCTCTTCATAAGTTTACATCTGAAAATAACTGGATAATTTTATAGCTACCTAAATATTAATAATAATAAGATTCCTATCTCTAAAATGTCACCAGAAAATTTCACGAAAATTATAAATAAAATAGAAAACGTAATTTATTTCATTACTCTCTATCAGTAATTTTACGGTTCACCGAACGGCGTTTAATTATAATCTTATAAATAAAAACACGAACGTCCTTGCTTGTTCATTGGCCGTATTACTATGTAATTACATTCATATTAGTCAGTTCCCTGGAGACAATCCACTGAATCGACAATTCAAACGAAAATGAAATAGATATAGAAAAACATAAAAATAATAATGTCCCAATGTTTTTTTCATGGTATGATATTGTTTTTATTCTAATTAATTTCTATGTATTTTTTACGTGTTAAAGCTATATATAAAATGATGAACATTATTCATTTGGAAAATACTCTTCGTGAAATCTTATGCACGGGAAGTATGTGAAAAGAATTTTGGGGAAATATATGAAAAGAATTTCCTTATGCGAATCCCCCTACGTGCTGTGAACAATTCTCCAGTTATTCCTCACTCTGATGCAAGGCCTTTTCTGATAATCATCATTATAATAATGCCAGATGCCAGAAATTCAAAACGGAATTGATAGTCCTCAGAAACTATCAATCAGAAGGAAGCAAATCAAGTTAGCTGGTGAAAATGAGGAACTAATCCATATCATAAGTTGATTACCTTACACTTCCGTTTATCTGAAAAATATATATGTGTTAATTTTGAGGATAAAGAAGCATTTAAATCTGTTAAAACTTTTGAGAACACGGCCTGAATTTGTAGAGACCATGAGTGAAATATTTTAGTTAGTAAAATTTAGGCTAATCTTGTAAACAACAGCTATTACAAGCAGTGTGATAAACTAGCTAAAATAGCGCGATTATTAAGAAAGTTGCCCAATATACTCATATTGTTATGAAAATGTGGATACCATGAACACTTTCATAACTACCTCAAGCGTCTTAACAAAAACTAAGTTTTTAAAAGGAAATGACCAAAACCACTGGGAGCTAAGGGGTATTCGACTTACGCTGACCCACTATGCATTTCAGCTGCCGTGTCCAACAGTTTTTTGCCAATAGGTATTAGAATAAAAACAATATCATGCCATGAAAAAAAAAACATTGGGATGTTATTATTTTTGTGTTTTTCTATTTACATTTCATTCTTGTTTCAGTTGTCCAATCAGTGGATTGTTTCCAGGTGGCTGACTAATTTGAATGTAATTACGTAGTAATACGGTCACTGAACAAGCAAGGATTTTCTTGTTTTTATTTATAAGATAGTTAAACGCCCTTCGATAAACCGTAAAATTACTGATAGGGAGTAATGAAATAGATTACGTTTTCTATTTTATTTATAAATTTAGTGAAATTTTCTGGTGACATTTTAGAGATGGGAATCTTGTTATTACTAAATATTCAGGTAGCTATAAAATCGCTCAAGATTTTTTACAAGTATTTTCAGATGTAAACTTATGAAAGAAAAAGATGAAGGGAATGCATGCATAAATGGGGTTCCCATCACCTAATGAAATTTACGAAGGACACAGTTTCTCAAGCACTTGCCAAATTCCAGCTTTTTATTTCGAAGTACTGAATTACAAATGCGTCGTACGAGGTTGGTATTTTGGCAGAACACGTTTGAAACCCAGACCTATCTGGTAAAAATATGCATTGATATCTGATATGGATAATTAAGGCCATTATAAGAGTGATTAAAGAATAGACTTACCCAAATTTCACAAGGACACCGATAGAGGCTAGTTGTGACGTGTAACCATGACGTAGAAGTAATGAACGGTGACGGACGAGGTGTAAACAGCGTTTGACAGGAGAAAGTTTGTACGTGACCACTGTTTCAGCGATGGCCTGTTTAACTCAATGTCGTTGAGGATGCAAGACTGCTTTTGTGCTGCGCTTTTTGCAGTATGCAACAAGGAGAGATTTCGGATGAGAAATATGATAAATTCAAATAGGTGAGTTGTTAACAAGCTTAATTAAATATAATTGCGTATGTTTACAGTATATGTGTTGATACGTATTCTATCATCCTCTTCCCTGATGTTGAATTATCAATAAAAATAATGAAAATAATGATAATGAAAATTAAATGAATGAGCATTATTATTATTATTATTATTATTATTATTATTATTATTATTATTATTATTATTATTATTATAAAAAAATGTATGATGTCTTATACAATGCATTTTCATTCCCATCTGGCAGATAATAAGTACTGGCCTTTATCCATACAGGCCCTACGAGCGTGTGGCGCATGTCATGGGTATGACATCGCAGGCAGTAAGGAAGGAAGATTGTGCAACAGGACACCATGCCACAACGTGTGGTAGTAGCATCACCTATAATGGCACAAGTCTTTGGTAATTTTACTGTTGGTGCCATTCGCTGGTTTGCTCACAGCAAGTTTGCTTCAAAGCAAGTTTTCACGGTTGGTACCCTTACGAAGGGCTTGAAGATGGCTTGCATTATCCCAGAGATAACCTCCGAGACATTGGTGAGGCGGGTTATGCATGACATGGGATTCAGCTACAAAACATCATTTCAGCAGAAGGTTTACGTGACCAAAGAATCTCATCACGTAGTATGCCACAGGATCTGTGTGCTCAGGGCCCTGCAGCGTCACCGAGAAGAAGGGAGGGAGGTAGTTTACATAGACGAGACTTGGTTCACCACCAGGATGAATGCACAGCCGACAGGTACTGCCTGGGGAAGGGGGCCAATTCGTGGTGGTAGCAGCTGGCACAGCCAGCAGTTTCATTGAAGGTTCATTCCTCTGTTGTCCGGCAAAGAATACCAGCGGAAACTACCATTGGGAAATGACAGGGGAGCTGTTCATACGCAGGCTGACAATGCAGCTTCTGCCATCGCTACCTGAGCCGTCAGTATTGGTACTTGACAATGCACCTTACCATAGTCAGCTTACAGACGACCGTCGCTCTCCTACCTCGGCAACAAAGAAAGCAGACTTTATCAGCTGGTTGGAGTACCGCAGGCTACCCATCCCACCTGGTGCCACACGACCAGAGTTGCTGCTCATACGCCCTCAGAACCGGCCAAAGCCCCAATACACTGTGGACAATATCATCCGTCAGTGGGGCCACGAGGTTGTCCGCCCGCCACCTGCCCACCCGGAGCTCAATGCCATTGAACAGGTGTCGGCGTACATGAAGCATCATGGCCGCTCGTTATTGCATCGATTCACCAGGGTAGACCTGCAGGCCAGACTGGAGGAAGCCAGGTTTGCGCCACCCAAAGCGTGTGGGCAGGTGCTGTCAAACGATCCCAGAGTTTGAAGATTGGTATTGGTTGTCAGACAACATTCAGAAGCCTGTTGGACCCTTGATTATCAACTTGGATAGCGACGACTAGGACGCTGAAGACCTGTACTAGCATGATGAAGATGAATAAAGTTACTGTGGCAATATTTGCTCTTTTGTTTTAATCATTTCTAGCTTTATGATTTTGCAGATATTAAATTATTTGTTCTATTTTAACTGCATATTTCCTTCAATTTCATTGAAGATGAGTTGAGGTTTCAAGTATGTAAAATTAGTGGTAAAATGTTTGGAGGGAAAAACAAATGGGATACAAAGGCCTACAAATAAAGTAATAGTGGGGCGTAGGGGGATATACAAAGTAAGGGGGTTTCAGTAGGGGACTGGCTGCGCATTAAAGGAAGGAACTATGGTGGTTGAGAGCGTAAGAGCCACTATTCTATTTTTTATGCGTACTGTATAGCATGTACAGGTCCATAGGAACCTACGCTGTTAGAAATAAAACGTTTTTAATGTTTTTTTTCAAAGATTAAAAACCTTTTTTGACCAAATACAAATTCTGTAACTGACAGCTAAAAAAAAAAAAAAAAAAAAAATCATGTCGATAAGTACACTCGGAAACCACAATCTCCGACCCACCTAGGTCGTGCTCCGAGTTTATGAGCGGGGCCTTTCTGGACGGCGGGCAACGCCAGCTATCCCGGATTGAAACACACTCGAACACCTTTTGAACTCTTCCGGATCTTGCTTTGGGTTTTTTTTTTTTTTTTTGATGATTTTGCTGCATATGATGCCAAGCAGTCATGGTATGATTATATAGACAACACTGTGTTGAATTTTACAACCTGTATAATATCGAAACGAAGAATAAATGCTGAAACTGCCGTGTTGTAGTTAGGGAAGGGGGTGGGGGGAGAGTAGAATCTGTCCAGAAAGGCCCAGCTCATAAACTCGGAGTGCGACCTAGGTGGGACGGAGATTGTGGTTTCCGAGTGTACATATCTAAGCTTACCTGTAACAGTATGATCAAAGTACTCTATAAATTAGTTTAAATGGATCATCAGATGTAAAAGGACGGGATCCTAGAATTTCAAAATGAAAACCTTTTATCATATACTTTATTCACAAACTTACCTTCAGCGGTCTCTGTAATATCTAAAAAGAAGCATCTCCAATGTAACCCATTGGTATTGGAAATTTCAAGCTTTCTATAATGACATCTCATCATTGTTGGAAATAAAGATTTTTTAAAATGTTTTCAAATTGACCCCGTAGGGAAGCCTTGATTTTTAGTGGTGTATTGTTAAAAATTTTTGAGACCCTATAAAGCAACAGACGATGATCTTGGAAAACAATCAGTGGTTTTGGAAACGATGTTACTCGTGAGTATCTGAAGATTACTTTACGCAGTAATGAAACTGCAGGATAACAACGATTTTCTGTGGTTCTAATTGTGTTCGCTTATTCCGTGTTAAAGGATCAGTAAATTACTCCCTGGAACAATATATTACACAATTAATATTCTCATTCGGACACCAGCCACCAACCCTCCCAAGTAGCTGTGAATTGTCGAAAAGCTGTGTGTGTGTGTGTGTGAAACAATAAGTCAGAGAGACGGACGCAAAGGCTGCCACACCTCTTTATTCACAAAGGCTTTTTTTGGGGGGGCCTTCTAGTATATTACGTCATACCATGAATGAGTGGGAGGTACTTGTATGATGACGTTTTTCTAACCTCTGTTAGTGTGCCTACTTAATATGCTATAGTCTACCCTCAATTTACTCTTATAATTACCGTAATTATTAATATTAATCATTAATGCACATTTTTACCAGTTAGGTCGGGTTTTCAAACGTTTTCTGCCAAAATACCAACTTTGTCCGAGTCTTTTGTACCATTTTATTGGCGAAAAACAGTTGGACACGGTAGCTGAAATGCATAGTAAAGTAGAAAGAGATCATTAGGAATTTCTGCAATTATTGTATAAGCAAATATTATGGTAATGAAACACAATATACGTTTTGCAAATTATCTCTTTCTGTACCCGATATATTCACCTCTACATAGTTGTAGCGTGTTGTTGGTGCTATCCTTTCTCACGTTAAAAGCGAAAATAATATCAAGCTACCTGCTGCCACCCATACAGAAACACACAATTCTTCAGCCACATTGGAAAGAGAGGATAAACTCCGTTAAATTCACATAAGAAAAAGGATATTTGACATGACCTTACGCCGGTTTCATATAACTTTGCTCAAGCAGACATTTTGACATCTTCTCTTGTAAGTTGAGTAAGTGCATTTACGATAGTTTGGCTTCAGGAACACTTCTTGAAGTTTCGTGTTGTCGTCGTCTTCTCAAGTTTACATCAAAGGGGCATTCACATAATCCTCGTGTCACTCCTCAACTTTCTCCTTAATAGAAGTTATAGAACTGTCATCCAATTTCTTGGTTTTTTTTTTTTCGTAACACATTCACTTTGATATTTTCATGTTTTGTTTACCTTCTTTTTGTAATAAAAGTTCGTAGGCACAGTTGAGGAAAAGTTTGTCAGCAAACTTTTTTTATACATGAAATTAGAATCATAGGAAGAACATTACTTTATTCCCCTTTAATAAGCATTTTTACCATTCATCATAACTAGGTCATTTGACATGATTTGTAACGTGATATGGCGCTAAGCTTATAAACCTCACATTTATACATGATTTTTAACATATCTGGCATCGTGTAATATGTAAGCTCCTACCTTATATATTAATGATAATATCCATCAAGACTATTGGTACAACTAAATTTTACAACTATATTTTACCCCTTCCGGTGATCTAGAACAAACTATCAAAATTACATATGATTTCCAGACAAACAACAGTAAAAGAATAATCAGATATCATCTGTCATAGATACTTTAAAAAATATATTGTTAATTGTTTTTTCATTTGTTTTAATTTCATACCTTCATGCATACTCTGTCCTTTTTTTTTTTCTTAGATTAATCTTGAGCCCCTTCCCTCTAGAGGCATGGTAAAATCTATTAAGTAGGGATTGTGGCGTTTTGTTGGTTAAAATAGCGTCAGCTGCCTGATCTATGTCTGACAAGTCTCTCTCGCTACTCCAGTGTAGATATCTTGAGTCACCTAGCACTTACGTTATTAAAAAAAATTATTAAAAGGGCCACCAGGAAAGGTGGCATAACATTCTGCTCTAACATCTCACTATTTACTGTAATTTCTATGACAAGCTTACATCACCATTTACTTTTTATTGCTTTGTTCATGGATAAGTTCAGTAATTTCAGAATCACTAACTACTAAGGGATTCAGAGCCGATGAAACACGGTTTTTCGGCAACACCTCTTTATCAAAGCATCGGATAGGTGAAATTTGGCAAGTGTATATTTTATAACCCTACCTAATTTTTGCAAGTATTATTTAGTACCTAAGTTCGATAGCTTTGATATTTATAAAGTAAAATGAAGTCGCCGATGCCGGAACCGAGAAAATCACAGGCAAGGATCCTAAAACAATTCATGATGTAAACATAACATGACGTCATGAGGCTCGCCCATCCACCAGGTAGGCGGTGAATGGATATGCTTACAGTCTAGGCTTCAACAAATTCGATAATGGTCAGCTGGGTATAGAATTGTCCCCGTGGTTGCAAGACTGCATTTGTGCTACAGCATGCCACTTTGTATACAAGCGAGAAGACCCGTGACAAGATTTACTATTGAGTGAATAGGTAATTATTTCTTGGCCAGAAATGTGGGAAGGAGCTGTAGACAATATCCACGAGAGCGTGGATTCGGGAACAAGTTATCTTGACATCGCTAGCGAAGATGAAAACGGGGATGATGACCTCTTCCTCGAGAGTGACGATGAAGACATTTTGTAATTAATTATGTCTAGTGTTAGACGTTTTATTTGCATGTCTAAAACATATTCATTAAAACACAATGATTATAACAATACATTCCTCATTAAAACTGATTTCAATATATTATCCTTTCCATGCACATCAATATAAATCGTGTTACATTTGATTGATATTAAGTAGGTAAATAACAGCCAGCCCTCAAAATCTTGACGCCTACCATTACCTTTTATCTGCAGCTAGTATACGAGTGCTGTTTAGGGTGCTGTATGATATATATAAAAAAAAAAAAAAAAAAAAATAGCAATGGGTTACATTAAGTGAAACAAAACAATGGCGTTGACCTTTACACCTCTAACAAATGAGGAAAATGAGGTATCATTGCTTTTCATTTGAATTCTACTTCGAGTAACCGCTCCTGACTTGCTGCAAATAGAAGGCTACAGTGTCGAAACCTGAGGTACAACAAAACGATTTGTCTTTTTGTATTCCCGCCCTCAATAGATGTAGATCCAACAAATGAGCTATAGACTGGTTCATTATGTAGATGAATTACATGCATTGAATTATTTGTTGAGTAGAAACAATACGAATATCAAGAAAATGGAAGACTTCTAAGGTAACAACTTAGTCCCAACAACTGCTGTGGAAGTTGCGATGAAACCTCCACTAAATAATAATAATAATAATAATAATAATAATAATAATAATAATAATAATAATAATAAAATGATTGAGAATGATAATGCAGTCAATGGGACGATGACAAACCCTGCTCGCCATCATTGATATTGCTGAAGCCTAGGTTGGGTACTAATATTAATTAGTGAATAGGTCAACGGCAAGTGGGCAGAGCCACAGTGAAGAGACGTTTTCACCATATGAAAACTTCTCTTCACTGTGGGTGGAGCCTCATGGCGTCATAGGTTAATGTCACTATTGTGTCCAAAACCCTTACCTGCGATTTTGATGGCTTTGGCATAGGAAACCCACTTTTACTCTGATAAATACCAGAACTATTAAATTTTGGTACTAAATAATACTTGCAAAAAAATAGTTCCTCGCTGGGTGAGCGGGTTCCGTTCTCAACTACCACTCTGTTGGTCGTGAGTTCGAATCTCCGACCGGCCAGTGAAGAACAAGAGGAATTTGTTTCTGGTGATAGAAATTCATTTCTCGCTATAATGTGGTTCGGATTCCACAATAAGCTGTAGGTCCCGTTGCTAAGTAACCAATTGGTTCTTAGCCACGTAAAAATAAATCTAATCCTTCGGGCCAGCCCTAGGAGAGCTGTTAATCAGCTCAGTGGTCTGGTTAAACTAAGATATACTTTGCAAAAAAATAGGTAGGCTTACAAAATATACACTTGCCAACTTTCACCTTTATCCGATGCTTTGATAAAAAGGTATTGCCGAAAAATCATGTTTCATCGGCTCTGAATCCCTTAGTAGGAAACCATAATTCTCAAGCCTCCGTTACGCAAGAACGCACCAAGACGCCCATAAAACTGATGACTCTACTGGCTGTAATAGATGATTTGAAATAATAATTTCGAAGCTGTTTCCAAAATTAACATAATCTGGACTCGATCGTAGATGCGTCTCTTCGCGGAATATGACGTTCACTGACTGAAGATTCAGCAATGAAGCGCCAACATTGGGATTTATTTCCAGTGCAATATCGATTTTATTTGATTTGTGATGACATTGCGTAATTTCGATATTTTATGTCGTAATTATGGGAACAGAAATTGATCAAGTGCAATTCTCTTTGAACTGCTTTCGAGTGAAAGCAGTTCAGAGAAGCGTGGCTTATTGTTTCTCAGTCTCTTAAAAAAAATAATAAAAAGATCGGGAATCTCATGCAAATCTCTAGCAATCCTAAAAAATTATAAGATCGAGAATTTGTCAGGTAATATATATTTAAATGAAAATATAACGCCATTCTATAGCAAAGCTCAGTCTTAAGAATAATAATCATGAAATTCATTTACACTTAGTTTTACCATTGCTGGTATTGGATAAAATTGATGTTATAATAAATAAACATCATCACTCGTATTAAAAAAAAAAAAAAAAAGTAACGGTGCTATTCAGCCCGAAAAAAAGATCAGAAAAGCAAATCAAGTTGATCACTGATAACGGATAAGTGGTACGGTAGTTGATGCTTATTGGCCGGCAGAAATGCACCGCCGGCCGTTATTGCGTGTTTCGAATCAATCATTGCTATCTCTCTCTCTCTCTCTCTCTCTCTCTCTCTCTCTCTCTCTCTCTCTCTCTCTCTCTCTCTCTCTCTCACCTGGTCCTTTTACCGGGACTGAGGCTTTTATTAGAAACGATTTGTTCCAGTTCCTACGGCAAGGAAAACAGTTCGGATGGAAAACTTTAGCAAGTCTCAACGTTATGTTCAAAACTAAAATCAACAAAAGCAGTCACGTCGACAATAAAAAAAAAATAAATAAATTCAGATAAAGTAAAAATTGAGCATAAAAAAAATCGGTAGCAGATTATCCTGATGTGTAATTTGTTCCCGACATGCTCTTATTCCATCCTTGCAAAAATATTATTCCATCTTCCTGCCTCATAGCCTGTGCCTTCAAGATAATTATTGCTCCTTCATTTCGTGGAAAAACTTAATGACAGAGCACTTCGTCTCCCACAGTTGGAGATTTTTCTCAAATACTACAAAATTAGATGGGTATTTTTTTGTTACATTCCTCTCCTTATGTATATGTGTGTGAGTGCATTTGTTAATATAAAAAATCAAGCAGGATTTGAGAGAGAGAGAGAGAGAGAGAGAGAGAGAGAGAGAGAGAGAGAGAGAGAGAGAGAGAGAGAGAGAGAGAGAAGCATTTATCTTAAATGCTTAGACAAAACAAAAGGAAATTAATGCAGAATCTCATATTTTATAAAGAAGTTTTGAGATTCAACCCCACGCGTTTTCTTTCCATTAATTCTCTTTTGATTGCAACAACACTTTCATATTTAAACATGGCCCATTTAAATTGTTACTTCTGCGTTACTACAGACATTAGGGTCATAAGGATAAGTTAGAAATGATAGGTTTTGTTTAAAATACCGGAAAGATTTGCAGAGAGTGAACTAGTTAGATTTATATTAAGGAATCAGTCTGATTAAATAAATGCGCCCCCAAAATGAAGTGTTACAAAGTGGCAATTAGTTCGAGGGTGGATTTTTCACTTCGGAAAAAAAATCTGCAGTGCTATAAAGAAATATTTCTAATTCCTTGGTTATTGCACGTTGTCGGTCAACATGTATGCACAAATTCGTTTACTATTTTCTAATTTTGCAGAGAGAATGAAATAGCCTGTGAACACAATAATCAATTGAAAGATTGCCTGTCTATAAAAAAATATAAAACAATATTAAATTCCGAGTAAATTTTAAATAGTGTTGAAAAACATCATTATCCGGAAACTCCAGTAGTGCGGTAACTAAGTGAAGGGTAACGATTAAATGGAATAATATTCATTGTAATTATAACAGCATCCATATTAAACTCCTGGACAATTTTCACTCTGAGAGATATAATGATTTTAATTAGGGATGATATGATAGAGCAAATTGAATCTGCAAAGTGAAAAGTCATTTTACGGATTTCCTCATTCCGAAGTATTCTAAAGATTGGGTAATATCAGTCTGACGCACATCGGGGACGAGTGATA